>VWZS01007819.1:753490-1022103 GCA_013397075.1 Rhabdornis inornatus
GAGAGCTGCACTGGTGGCATCCTAGCCCTCTTTGGAGACCAAATGCAGTGGGGGACATCTGCAGTGACTCACTGGTGACCACTGGAGTAGCCTGTCCTGGGACAAAGACATCGAAGCATCACAATATTCCAGAAACATGGGGGTTGGAAACTACACCTGGAGAGCCCTGGTCAAACCTCTGCTCCAGGCAAGGCCAAGTTCAGAGCGAATCCAGGCTGACCGTGGCCTTGTGATGTAGAGATGAACTGCGTTCCCCAAGGATGGAGGTCCCAGGACCTCTCAGAGCTCTGCCCTGGTGCTGCACCATTTTAATCCTGGTTTGTTTTCCCCCTCAGATCTACCCATGCCCCTCCTGACTTGCCTTGGGGTGCCTAGTCCCATGCAAACACCCCAAATCATGATTGTATCACAGGGAACAACAAAATCTTTTGTTTCTGCTGGAGGAGGAAGAATATTAAGACCTGCTCACCTCTGCCCTGTGAGTCCACTTGCTTGATCAATTTGCCAAGCAGAGCACAGATACAGTTATACAAAAAAATACTCTCTTAGCAGAGTTTTTAAAGTATCAGTGTATTTGGAAGAAAATCAGAAAGCACTTAATTAAACTACAGTCCACACTTTGATTACGGTAAAAGCCTTTTCCTTTTTTTTCACCTTTGTTTTCAATTAAAAAGAGTCGGGATTTACGTTTTTGCTTTTCACTATAATAAAAGTAATTTGCAAAGATAATAGTATTGTGGGAATGAAGGAACCTTTCAGTTGATCACTAGAAGAAGCAAATATTTACCAACTGGCTCTGATGATGAATTGGAGACTGATGTGGAGAGTATGATCTTCATCCTGGCTACAGCTTTGCTGACTTCATCAAATCTGACCATCTTGGGTTTACAGTTATTTTTTCCCTAAAATGTAGTTTTCCTGGGGAAAAAAAGTCTTCTGAAGCTTGCACTTTTGCATAATTTATGTAAAAGAAACACTGCCTGGCTGGTGCCAAGGATTCATGTAGGTCATTCAAGTTCCAGTCTGCCCAGTTAGCTCAGGGTAAACCCTCTGCTAAGTTCACAGCTGCATCAAAGCTGTGCATCACAGGAAGATGAGAACTCACTTTCACCAAAACTAGAGAAGATGGAGAGGAAAATAGATGGAGTACAGGTCACTGAGGAGCCAGTGCCAGTAGAAGTGTCACTGTCCTGTGCTGTCCCGTGTTGGAGGTTACACCCCTGTGTGTCCTGCTGAGGATGCTCCCTGACCCACACTGAAAGGATCAAGTCAGATTAGTAAAAGCTTTGTGTTTAACTTCTGCTCATTCTGATGCAGCTGAGTAGGGACCAACCACTCAATCCAACAGGCAGGTCTGCAGGAAAAGGGATCCTGGGCAGCGAGGGTGAGTGCTGGCAAGTGACCTCTTCAGCTGGGAGATGTGTGCTGGTAGCAGCCCCTTGCCTTTCCCTTAACCTCCCATAAATCTCCCCACAACATGCTCAAAGTCAGCAAATAACAAAATTGCAAATAACAATGCAGTGATGACATGAATACAGAGTAGTGAATCAAAGTAGAACAATAATGACCAAGAAAAGTTTGTTTAATTCTCCTTCTCTTTCTCTCTTTTCCTTCACTCTCTGCTGTTATTTTGATATTAGCTGAAGTTGAAAACATCAAGGAAAATGAGGACCCTTCAGAGAGCTGCTCACCTGGAGCCAGCATGATGGGAGCTGAGAGGCAGCTTGGCCCCAGCACTGTCCCCAGCTCTGGTGCTGGAGGTTTATGTGGGTAAAGGTGTCCTTGGTATCCTCTCCCACCCTTGTCACCTTGTCTAGTCTGTGTCCAACATCTGCTGGTGGAGACCATCTCACCATGCACAGAGGGTCTCAGCCCTGCAGGCAAAGGGGGTTCTGTTGGTGTGAGGGCTCCATCAGCTAGAGTGCTGTGGAATCAACTGTAATGCAGATAAAGATGTAGGAACAGGAAAAAAGAGCTGCTGAAATTGAGCAATGGATGACACTGAGAGAGGAAGAAAAAGCCTCAAACTTTAAAGGCAGTATTAAAACAGGGCATACAGAAAGTGAAGTCAATTAGCCAAAAGAATCGTTTGCTGACGGAGGTCGTTGGGCCGAATTCCTAAAAGGATTCATGAATCGACTAAAAATACCCTTGGGATAGCTTGAATACGGACTGAGTTACTGAAGGGCAATGCCCCAGATGACCCAGGAGACCCTTTCCAATCCTACAATATAAACAATGACGCCATTAACATGTGTACTAAGTACCTGCTCGGGCTCCTCGCAGCTCCTACCCGGAGCAGAGCCGAGCCTTCCAGATGTGCTCCGTTCCCCACCTTAGCCCAGAGGGTTTCCTTTAGGTACCACCCCAGTAGTCAGGGAATTAAGGAAAACCCTCTTGACCGTGGTAGGAGCAGGGAGAGGCCACAAAGATCAATGGAAAGCCGGATGGAAACTGCAGTGCTGAAAAGAACAATGGGAAGGCTGGAGAAAATCGTCTGTGAGCACAGACACCCAGGGCACAGGGACCTTAATGGCCAAGTAATGCTGAGGAGGCATTTGCAAGGCACAGGGGGACAGGGACAGCCAGGGGAATCTGCAGACGTGTGACTGTGGAAACAAAGCTGACTATATACCCAAAAAACCAGAGGGATTTTTGACACATTTGGAAATAGCAGGACTGTGTGTCCCACCAAGGTGTCCCACCAAGATGCTCCAGGTGACCCTTGCCATTGGGATGTGCCACCCAGCTGTGGAGCAGTGTACAGACCCCACGTACTGGGGATTGTGTGTGGTACCGACTATGGTAGGGGAAAAAACATTTTTTCGTTAACTGTTTCTCTTTCCCTGAACATCCCCGATGATTAGAACTGGCTGAAATGACACTCATGGTGTCACCACTGGACATTGTCCTGAGAGGTGGCAGACCACTGCCACACCTCACACCAGTGTACAGGCTCAATGTGAAGGCAAACCTGCAGCCCTAAATCTCTAACTTGTAATTCAAGTACTGAGGATAATAATGAAAACAAGGTTAGATAAAAACATTCACTATCAAAATTTAATTATGCATCCACAGGCTGAGGCTCATTATTCATCCTCCAACCTGGAAACAAATTAGTCTAATGAAGCCATGAGTTAAAATGGAGAAAGGATGTAAAGGCTGGAGAATATTTATGTATATGCTCGTGTGTCAAAAGCAGCACTGAGCTCTGGGTGCTACATTTGTCACTGGAATCAGGTGCTTCCTAGATGTGGTGGCATATCCAGGACCTGGATTTTGCCATGAGCAGGAACAGTCGCTCCTGAGTGGCATTCTGAAGCAATTAGAGATTGCAGAGATGTGGGGGCTCAGTACAGACATGGGGGCTCATCAAAACCAGATGTGATCAGAACCCAGGGGTTTAAAGAAACCAGAATACCAGTGTCAGCCTCCACTGAGTCAATCTGACTTGAGGGACACATTTTGCTGTGGCACAAGCTCCCTGGTGACAGCCAGGGTAGGCCCACAGAGTCTGGCTCCAGTGGCCTCTACTAAATGGGAAACCAAATCTCAGGGGCTGGGAAGAAATCAGTAACTAAGTATAGTGGGATGGCAGCTCTCTGTGGGTTTACCGTGCAAGTGTTTAAGTAGACAAAGGCTATAATTAAACTGCCCAGGAATGTATAATCACTGAAAGGAAGGTCTTTTGCCCTGCTCCTTCCCTGCAGACTTTGGGGAGAAATGAAATTACACCACAGGAAAGATAATTGATCCACACTTAACCCACATCTGCTGCTGCACCCCCAGGTTTGGGCTGGTTGCTTTGGCCACCTATAAAAGTCACCCATGGACTGTTAACTCCTGGCACAAGCAGGTTTGAAGATAGTTACAGGCTTTTCCACTGCACACCATGGCAAGTCTGCTGATATATAGCCCAGGTCTGAGCTCTGCAGCAGAGTGCAAAAGGTTCAAGCGACCTAGTAAAGACCGTGCCAGTACCAGAGAACAAGTCCCTGTAGGCTTCAGCTGAGCCATTCTTACTGCTTTATTCTCTCGCTCCCATCCTAATGTGCTTAACTATAAATGACCCCTTTATTTTTTATATCTCCATTTCATTTTTCCCCTTCTTCCAAGAAAGCAGTAAAACCAGGGAAGCCAAGAAGCAGAGCTCTTATTGTAAAGTGAGTGCTGACACAGAGCAATTCTGGGGACCTCGCAGCTCTCGTTGAACATTTGTAACATCCCAAGGAGCCTCTGGACTTCTCCTCTGAGAACCAAACCCTAATCCTGCTCCCAGGCGCCCAGAAAAAGCCTATTAGGATCACACAGGCAGAGGTGAGCTGCTTCTGGTCTGGAGGCCCTGACATTCACTGGCTGAGCTTGGCACTATTTTATTTCCAGTTTTGCTAGGTGTTTTATTCCATGCTGTCTTGGGGTTCTACCCAGGGATGGCAGACTGGGGGTGAAAACAACCCAGCTGAGCAAGCCCTCCCCAACACAACCCCCTCTTTTGTGCTCTTTGTCTCCAACATGCAGAAGATGCTCAGCCACCCTGGGCAGAAGGACAACATCTTGCTGTTTATTAGTATAATTTTTAAAGGTGCCTCATTGTATTTATTTGCCGTGTGGTTAAACATTTATTATTTATATTTAATTTTCCCAGATTCAAAGGGGCATCACTAGTGGCTGACTGTCTGCAGATTCAGTGCAGCTCCTTCACACACTTATTTATGTAACCTTGGCCTCCCCCGAGGGGCTCCCGTTTCACTATGTGCCATCGGCCTCTTAATTGGCCTCACAGATCACGCCTTCTCCTTCGGCTCACCCAGGTCCCTGTGACTCGTAATTTCTAAGATATTAAATGTGGTTGAAACAAAAGAGTTCAGTGAATTAAAGCCAGGAAATTTCCTATCCCTCCTAAACCTCTGCTGCCAATTCCCTCTCCAGGGTGATGGCCAGACTGGGGTCATCACCATTGGTCTGGAGGGCTCAGGGAAGGGCCAGACTGTGTCCTGGGCAGGGTGTGGACATCCCAGCCATTGCTGTGCCTGGCTTTGCACCCAGCTGTGTCTTCTTGATAAGAGCATTTGGTGCTAATTAGTCTCCAAGCAGCTGATTAACGCATGGGGATGTATGGAAGCTGTTTTTGCTGTAAGATACTACAAGAGAGGCAGGACTCTCCTTGGGACTGCTTTGCACAGCCAGTCCAGCCCCCTTGGATGGACAGTGGGTAGTGGGATGGGGAACACCCATCCTCTGCCTCTGAGCCACCCCAGAGCCTCCTCTCCCCACTCCCGAGCACTCTAACTCTCATCCAGATAAAGGCTTGGGTACCAAACTTGTAGGGGCAGCCAGCCTGGGCCTCTTACAAAGACATAGAGTCTGGGCTCTAAAAATGCAATTTCCAGAGCCATGGAGACCAGGATCTCTCATTGGAATTTCCTGAGAAGTAAAACCACACTCTGACAACAGCTTTGGGTATTCCTTTCATGACACACCCTCCTGCCATGCACCACAAGCATCTTAGGGGCACATCTGACCCAAAAACTGTTTAAAACTATTAAACTCTATTTTTGATTATACAGATCCTGTAGCAAGGAGTTCCACATCTCAGCAGCAAGGCAAAGACATCTGGACAACTCAGCCACGTGAGATTTCCAGTAGGGCAACTAAACATCTGGGTGAAGGAGGCTGACAACCCCAGTACATTTTTGCCCAGTTACCAGCTGTTAGAGGAACTTCACTCCCATAGGTAAAGCTATTTCAGCATTAATGG
The DNA here is from genome assembly GCA_013397075.1 of Rhabdornis inornatus. Taxonomy (NCBI): domain Eukaryota; kingdom Metazoa; phylum Chordata; class Aves; order Passeriformes; family Rhabdornithidae; genus Rhabdornis; species Rhabdornis inornatus. The sequence goes on from VWZS01007819.1 coordinate 759,249, forward strand.
TTTTATACCTTCTCCTTAAACATATCGCAGGTTATACTTGGAGGTGGAGTTTGAGAGTAAACATTGTTATTCTGGAGCTGTCATCTGTGAGTAATCACAGATCTAATTGAAGCTGGCCAGCCTATTAAATAAACATTCTGCATAAACGAGGGAGCAAAGAAATACCCTTTAGTTTGGTAATAGTTGAAATGATGGAAACCAGTACCAGAGTCAGGGATCAGGGAGATGGGGTTGGAGTAGCAGGACAGCCAGAGAGGGAGGTTTTCCCCAAGCAGCTCACAACAGTGTGCTACAAAGCAGCAAGAATCAGAAAGCACCAGCAACCAGCTTTAGGAGGGAGAGCAGGGAGAGTGCTTCACTGGGGCAGGATGCTGGATTTTGGGCACTGCAGTCTGGAGGAGTCTGGTTTTGTTGCATCCAGGAAAACACGACTTCCCACCACTTAGTGTTAATTGCTGGGCTAAGGCTTGCAAAATTGCCCAATAGAAATCATCCTCCCAGCATCAAATACTGCCTAATCACCCCACTGGAATGGGCAACAACACAATCTTGCAGCGTTTCTTGTGTTCCTTGGGGAACCACCTAATCCTCCCTGTTGTCTGCCAGTTTTTCCTTGTCCTTGAGAATTTCATGCCTAGGAGAGGCTACAGCTTCCGAGAGCTTTCAGCACTCGCTGCTGGGCCTCTCCTCTTGCTGCAGTGCCAGGGTGGCACAGGGGCATCCCAGGCTGTGCTCTGGGGCTCCTACCACAGAACAGGCAAATCTTCACCCCAGTGAATCTCACAGCATCCTGCCCCTCCTCGCCCTCTCGCCAGATGTTGCGCGGCTGTGTGCAAGCGGCGCTGCCTCCTTGGGAGGTGATGAGAAGAGGGTGATGCACCGAAGTGACATGCTCAATTTCCCTCCAAGATGGTGCAGCCACAATAACATTTCTCCTGCTGATGGTGTCCATGTGTCTCTCCCTTTTCACTGGAGCTATGTCACACACTGGGATGTGGTAGGAGCGTGTGTGCACCTTCTGTTCCCCGAGCCACCCCTGCTTTTCTGGGGAGGACGAGGTGCCTGGCCTTCCGTGGTTAGTTTAAGAAAAACACTCTCCCAGTGATCAGTGCCTGTATGAAGTAGATGTATGGTTTCAATTCTGTCCTTGAGCCATGGATCATTTAATGTTGTCAACACATATACATCCTTCTCAAACATCCCACTGAGAATTTCTAGGGACTGTAGACAGCTTAAAGCTAGCGTTACAGCAGCAGCAGCTTCATATTTACTTTCAGATCCACGTGCATTTTTTAATACTAAAGCTTGCATAATTGCTGCTGAATTTCTAAGCAACTTCTTCAAAGGGGCAGAAGCACATTAGCAGTAGACAACTGGTGGTGAGCAGAAACAAGGCCTGTTGTTGGCTTATGGTTTGCCAGCAGCTGCTCAGAGATGGTGTTTGAGGAGCCCTGAAGAAGGGCTGGGTTGGGACCTCCCAGCTCAGTGTGTGCTTGAGCATGTTTTCTTCCTGACCATCGGGGCACTTGGCATGTGCTGCCAAGCAGCCACTGATGCTGCCTGCATTAAAAGTGTTTTAGTGATGCACTTATTTTGCCAAGGAAGCTTATGCTGACATCCTGCCTTGAAAAAAACCCCCAAAAAAGTAGAATATGGCTCTGCTACCTTTTTTTTTTGTTTCTTGTGTGTGAGGTCTGGATGTGCCTAGCACAGTGAGGTGCTACATGCAATGAAGATACCTTTCCAGGTGAAGGGTCCATCACAGGGCTGATTGAGGCAGGGCTATAAAAGGGAAGACAAGGTGGCTCCTCAGTATAAGAGAAGGATCTCCTGATCTTTCGTAGCTGGTGGAAATGGAGTTGCAGCTGGGTAAGGGTCAGTATCTTCTAATTTTGGGTGTTGCAGTCTCTCTGTGGTGTCCCTCTGAGGTGTGCTGCTGTTGCATTGGAAGGCCATCAGGTCCTGGCTGGGATGCCCATCACCAGGCTCAGTTTCCCCTGGGTAAAGGGCAGTGACCACCTCAGAGAGAATGTCACCCTCCTTTTTTTTAGCTGCCAGCTGCTCTCTTGGGTGCTGAGGGAAGAGACCAATGTCTGCTGGATAGAGTGGGAGAATGGGAGGCTGTGGGTTTGCTGGAGAACCTGTACCAGGCTTCTCCTGAGAGGAATGGGTGAAGCTGGGTACCCAAAGGTTCCTTTGCCTTTGGAAATGCAGAAAGGCTGTGGGTGATGATGGCTCCCTGAGCACCCAGCATCTGGGGTTGGGGATGCAGGGCTCTGCTGCAGACATGGGAGGCAGCTCCCTTCTTCCCCTGAGAAAGGCATTTCTGGGGGAGACACCAACCTGAGGCACCCCCCTCTGCTGAGGGAGTTGTCACCTCTCCATCCTCCCCACTGCCACAGGGCCCTGCACAGTGCTACCTCCAAGGCACCTGGTCAGCCAAACTCCATTTACTGTGTCTTTATTTATTATATTGGAGCCCAGGGTAATTACTTTATAACTCTGAACATTAAATATCATTTGTCTTGTTCCAGTAGGTCCAAATCTTTATGAATTTTATCTGACGCTTGCTCCCTTCAATTATCTGCCATCAGAAAAAGTTTACTGCTGCTGCAAAAATATCAATTTGCCAGAGGTTGCAATACATTTACTCCCCACCTCTGTAATTTACAAACTTACATTCTATGATTAGAAAGAAAAATGGCTAATAGGAGAAATATTCATGCAAAAATCGATACTGAATAAGATGCTGCCACCTTTTGGCTTAACCTAATTCTACATCTGGGGCCAAATTCATCCCTGGTGTAACTGCTTTCCTGGGAGAGCGGCTACAGCTGCCCTGGAGCTGGCTGTGAGGGATGCAGTGGGATGGGGAGACGAAGCATGATCCGGGGGGCTCAGCCCCAATTGTGAATGGGGTATGGGAAGCTGAGGTGTGTGTTTTGCAGGGTCTGGTAAGAGGAAATTTTCCACAGTTGTGTATCTGCAACAGAAGTTTCCTTCTTGCACACCCAGAGCCAAAGTGGAGGCTCCTGGCAGGGTTTTCTCCCTCTCCAGCCATCCAGGAGGCTATTCTTGGAGCTGGCCACAGGGACCAGCCTTGGGCTATGGGCTCATGTCCCTGTTGCTGTTCTGGGAAAGGGGACTGGGATGTGATGAGGCTCAGCACACGGCTGAAGCTGTTTAACCAAGCTCTGAACTGGTTTGATGGTTCATCCGAGCTTGCAGGCAGCCTCCACCCTGCCTGCCAGTGTGCAACACAGCGGGACTGGCAGCACTGTCAGTCCTGGGAGCTCCTGAATGCACTTATTCTTCAATGACATGTCACTGCAACGGGCTGTGGAGCCCAAGTACCGCTGTGCTTTCAAAAGAAAACAAACCAGCATTTAATTTTCATAGCAAAGATATTCCAAAGTGCTAAGTGCTACAGCAGAGCAATTGCAACACTGCTCTGTCTCCTTGTCGAATGACACAGGGTTTTTTCAGCTGGATGTTTCAGCAAGCACATGATTAAAAGCTCTTAGGATTCTGCTGTTGTGGGATTTCCAGCAGAACTTGCTATTTCTCTCATATCTTGCCCCTTTGTTTCCCCCAGTTCAGGGCAGGGTCTGAATCCGGTAATTGCCACCTGGATTTGCTTTGCTGTCTTCCCAAGGAACTTGTTTGAATAAATTGAATTGGCAAATGTATTGTTCAGCTGCAAAGCATTGTGTCAGGAATAATGCAGGTATTTCCAGGCACTCTATTACTGTTCTGAGCACACTGACAGGGACAGCGAACCCAGGCAGGAGAGCTCCCTTTGAGCTGCTCCTTCTGCTTCCTCTTCCAAAAGAAGCACAGTGTTTTTTGGCTGGTTGCTCCATGCTCTAAAGCAAGAGCAGAAGGAGCTATTGGAGCTTCCTCAGAAAGTGCAAAACCCTTAATCCATTGGGGAATATTATTTTAACATATCCCAATAGCTTGCACTTGTGTTTCCTTCACTAAAGCAGATTTGGGTGCAGCAATCATCTTGTTTTCTGTGCAGCACCTGAGCAGTCAGCCCTACAGATACCAGCATTAGGTTTGTGTCAGCAGAGCTCAGGGCAGTGTGGTGGGGACAGACAGGTCCTGGGGGTGAACCCCCTGAGAAGAACAGGGCATTAAACTGCAAGACTTTGCTGAAAGACTCCAAGAACTGGGTTAGACTGAGGAAACTCACCATTTAGGAGCTCAGGAGCCTAATCAAGGCACTAATCAGGTGCTGGGCAAGTTCCTTGGGTTTGGCACTGCACTGGTGCTTCTAAGATGGAGGTGATTGGAATATGCCAAGGTATGGAGTTTAAAGTTCCTCAGGAACATAGGCTCACCTGAATCCCTCCTAGCATGTTGTAATAATACTAAATATTTGATATTTCAAGGAAAATCTACTGGTGCACAGCTTTCCCTTTTCCACTGACTTACAGGCATGGCTTGGTGCTGGGTTCATGGTTGGACCTGATGAGCTTAAAGGTCTTTGCCAGCCCAAAGAATTCTGTGATTTGATGACCAGGCCCTGTGTGAGAAATGAGCTCTCCTGCCTGCAGATCCCTGCGGGGTGGGGGCACAGTCAGTGCACACCACCAGGTCAGACACAGCACCCAGGCACAGCCATCACTGTGACACTGACATCTCTCCCAGTGCCAACTGGGAGACTGTGTCAGCAGGGACAGGAGCCCAGGACCCCCTGAGGAGAGCTGTAGCCAGTGGGAGATGGCACCACAGCTCTGTAAACCTTGTGCCTGCACTGTCAGGTGACCAAATTTCCTCAGAGGCTCTCACAGGTGAGTGGTCCCACCCCTGTTCCACGGGACAGGGCATCACTCCTTCCTCAGCTGGGTCTTACAGAAGGGAGGGCTGCCCAGTTATGCAAAATCCCCCAAAATCTCGGAGGGAGGATTTCAGCGGCCGGCCAGGTGCTCAGGGTGCAGCAGCAGCTGCGTGGCCGCAGAGGTGACCCCGCCGTGCGGGTTAGCAGGGACATGGTGCCACCTCGTGGCACGCGGCTCCGAGTGTCACACGTCCCTGTCCTTGTGGCATGGCCACCTTCCCAACGGGAGCATCACCTTGTGGGGGCTCCACCACCTCCCAGGGCTGCTGGTGCCTCCAAGGCGGTGGCTGCACCGTGGGCTGGTAAAGGCCACCAGTAAATGGGTGTTTGGGATGGATGGGTGCGGGAAAGCATCAGAACGGCCAAAATTCTTGTCCCATCCCATAGTCCCGGTATTGTCTGCAGAGTGGGTATGACCCAAGTCAGAGTCATCACTTTTGGAGATGATTTCCTAAGGGCTGTCTGCCCACTATGGGATCCATGACCTCACAGGTCCTTCTCCCCTGGCCTGCTATCCCCCCTGGATCCAGCCATTTCCTTTTGGCTCTCAAGCTCTGCCAGGAGCCCCCTGCCCATCCTCCCCTGCTGACCTGCAGAAGACCCACTCATCCGTACCAAAAATGGGTTTGGTCCCCTCCTGTGCTGAAAGCATAAACCAAACCCCACTTACGAGCGTTCAGGTTTTGTTCTTAGTGCTACAAAACAGGAAGAAAGATGGCTTCATTTATCTAGATAAAAATAAGAATATTAAATACAGTGCTGAGGTTTGGTTACTAAACCATCACCAGCTGAAATACTCAAGGAATAGAGTCTTGGCTTTTAGTGAAACACAAATTCAGAACCAGCAATGCAATGAATAAGGAGTATTTGGGGTCTAACTTCCCTTGCTAATTGATGGCATCATGGTAGCGCCTAGGAAATTTGAGGCTCACTAGTGCTGAACTAAGTTCTGCTGTTTGCAGTATGGACTCAACAAAAAGACAACTGTTATTCCAGGAAATCTGCCATGGAGATCCCGAATCTTTTTCTGCTAGATAAGACATTAGAATTTGATCAGTGACCAGAAATCACCTGATAAGGGATTTATTTTCCCTGTACTATTAGAAAGGCTGTTGCAATTATTCCCACCCTTTGAGATAGCCTTTTCAGGTACCCATCCCACTGCCAGCTTGACTGCTCTCTGTGTCCTTTCCTTTTGGGTTGGGGCATTCCCAAAGGGCAAAGCAAATGGATTAATTCTGCTGATTTTTTGTTCCTCCTGTACAGATCCTTCTTGGGTGCTCTAGAAGGGGGCTGGAGATATAGTAGGTATCAGAGTCATAGTAGATATGGTGGGGTTTACCTCTAAAACACTAAATATGAGATTTTCCCCAGAGGGCCAAGAACTGGAACTAGGAACATTTTGTCTCTGAAGTTCAGCCAACAAAGCCAAAGGGTTTTTTGTATAACCCAAGGAGACTATATAGCATCCTTTACAGGCATATATCACCAAAAACAAGCCATCAGAGGTGGTCCTTCCTAGTTTATTTTGTAATTTAGGAAGAGGTTTTTAAACACGACACTGTTGTACTGAAGAGGTGAGCTCCTGCTGGTACAATGGTATCCGTGTAAATCCAGCAGCAGGACAGGGGCTGCCGATGAGCCCTTAGGCACTTAGCAAGGATTTTCTAAGGAGCCTAAGGGCTGATACACACTTGAAACTCAATGGGATTTAGGTGCCTAAATGCAGTAGGCTGCTTGGAAAATCCCAGCCTTTGAAGTTAAAGTAGGCACTGACAAAAAAAAAAAGAGGCTAAAACCCCTTAAAATAATAAATGTCAGACTAATGCCACCATGAAGGCAGCGGGTACTCTGAGCTGTGGACCTGAAACAAGGCAGGAGGAGGTGGCCACTGAAGGTAACCAAGAGGCTCCACCAGCATGATAAGCTCCATCCCTGGTGTCTCCTGCTCCAGCTGGAATTACAGTAGAGTTTTTCCACATCATTTTCCTTTCCGATGGATGCCTCCTTGTGTGGGAATGATCCAGGACATTTGGCTGGGGACATACAATGTGTGAGGAAAACATTAAAAATGCTTTTTAATTTTTTTGTGGAGAAGAATCTTAAGGACATTAAAAGTTGGAGAACTCATCTTCATTATTTCTCTTTAAAGTTAGTTATGAATTGAGAGTGGCTCTGCTCATATTTCTCTTTTATTTGCTATCTCCCCAGGCTAAAGTGTTGTCTATTTATCTTACAGATTAGGTTACTTTTTATGGGGTTCCTGCTATTATATTTCACCTCTAACTTTGTTAGTTGGTGTTTGCTATTAAATTATGTTGAATAAAATGGGCGGCTGAAGGACATTTTTCAGCTCCATCCTGAAATGAGGTTCTTAATCCTGTTTCAGGGCCTGCCCCTGTAGCCCAGCCCACGGGGACAGAGTCAGGTCTGTAAGAAGGGCAGCAGAGGAGTGTTTGTATCAACCACGGGCTTTGCAGGGTGAAGCTGCAGGAGAATCGTGCCTGTAACGCCAGTCAGTTCATGTACAGCGATTTTGGAGGCATCTCTTTAGAAGCGGGTTCTAATAATATTGACATCATCACAAGATAAGATCCAGGACTAGTTAAATCACAGCTTCGCAACTCAGTGCTCCTTTGAGGATTAGAAGAAGTCGCTGAGCTGTCACTCTAAAGCTGATCATGGACTCGTTTAACTATGTCATCCCATAAGACAGCCCTTTCAATTATGTCAACCTGTCTGCTCTCCCTAGACTCTAATTTTAGAGCAGCAGTAGCTAATATTCTTGGAAAACTGATCCGCCTCCACAGATCTCTCCTCTCTGTCTGCTGCTGTTAACGGAGTATCCTGTGGGGAGGTTGGACTGCTTTCCTTCCCCTCCTGTAATAAACCTAATAAAAATAGGTACCATTAGGTTCCTTTGTGTGTGGTCTCTTTAAGACACTTATCTGAGCTGTGTAATGGAGATGTCATGCCTCCTCCACAGAGGGATCTGGCAGCACCACAGGGTCATTGCAATAAAAATAAAACCCAGTTTTAAGAGCCTGGTACGAAATTATGAGCTGAAAAGCAGGACATTGAGGTTGGAGTTTAGAGACCTGGAAAAGGCAAATGAGAGCTGGAGTCACCCGAATGTTAATGCCACAGCAGTGACTCTGCAGCTGGAGCAACAAGAAAGATGCTGGTGCAGGAGGACTGCAGGCAACGAGGTGGCCTTGGGACACCAGGGACAGGGGACTCATCTGTGTTTTATGGATGGTGTTGGGAGGAGTTTGGGGCACACAAGGCAGAGAGGAGGTGGATTGACCTAGCAGTCTTGGCCATGGGCATGTCTGTGCTGTGCTGTCACAATCCAGGGTGGAAAGGGGACAGATCCTCCCCTGAGAGACAGGATGGAAACATATCCCTGTAGCTGGCAGTGATGTTGGACAGTTCTTCCCCTGCTGTCCCGTGAATGTCCTCTTCTGAAGAGTTTTATCTTCCCCTTTAGGATGCAATGCAGGTCCTAAGGCAGATGATGCTGGCGTGGTGGGGTGGATAGTGATGTTTAATACCCTAACAAGAGGAAATCCCATGGACTGGAGGGAGAAGAAGGGAAAGACAAAGAGAAGAGCATGGGACATGGGGAAATGCAATGAACTGCTACAGGCCTCCTCCCATAAAAACCAGAAAGGAAGTAAAAGGGATGGATGGGGAAAGAGGAGGCAGAGTGTCCATGCAGATGCAAGGGAGGGAGGTGATTGCCATCCATCCCACCCAGTGTCACCATTCTGGTGGCAAAGGGGTCAGGCCTTCCCTTTGCAGATGAGTTGCATAAAACTAACACTCCACACGCTGCCAGGGAATGCTGCCTCCCCCAGACTCCAGCAAGTTAGTTACACATAGCTTTCCTTTCACAAATCCATATTGGCTGCCCCTAATCAAATTCTGCTTCTCAAGCAATTTCCCTTGCTAATTCCTCCCGAATCAGCCCTAACCCACCTATCCCCTTTGTCGCTAAGCTAGCCAGCCTCTAATCACACACTGCACTGTGTGATCCTTTCCCAAGTAATACAGGGTTTGGCACTTTCTTCTGGTTCTCAGCAGCCTAACCTGTCAGGAGCAACCTTCTAAAAATATCACTAAAGACTTCAGCTAATTTCTAATCCTCGTTTCTATTAAGACGGCTGCCTGTACTATATGGGTTTCCAGACTCGGGATTTACAGTCTTCCTTAAGAGCATCTAATCTGCGCAGAGCCATTTCTGTTGTTATCCATAAGCAAACTCCTCCCTTCTCCACCATAAAACATGATCCCTTTGGCAGCAGCTCTCCAGCCTGCAGGGCACTCTCAGTCAGCCAGGGAAGACACCAACCTCTTCCTCTCTGCTTAGCTCACCCTGCTGTTTTTTGGCAAGCCTTTCTGGGGAGATCATGGGGGTCCTACTCCTCCAAAGCACTGGGTAGGTGCTTTGTAGGGAAAAAAATCAGCCTTCAAGCCCAGCAGGACATATGGGTTTTTTGCACCTCCCAGGTTTTTGAGTTGTGTAAATCGTACAAGGAAGCTGATGCATAATAGAGCCAAGCTCTTGAAGTAACCTTGGATAACTTCACTTTCCCTTACTATTTGTGTTTGGATAATTTTTGCTGTTTCCTCTTCAATTTTAAAATTCACCTGTCCCAAACTGCCAGAACCAACCAAGTCAGAAGAACAAAAGCAATGGGGGAGAGCGCCATACTCTGCGTGTCCCAGGGTGGGTTTTGGGTGTTCCCAGCATGGATGTGGCACAGCTGTCCCAGAAGACCCCATGCAGGAAACACCACAGTGGAGGAGGTGAAATCAGAGTTTACCCTTCACAAACCAAAGACCTGTGGCAGAATCAATGCTCTGTCAGCACAGCTGTTTTGTGCAGGAAGGTTTTACGTGAGGAGATTTGGTAATTTTATGGGTTTGGAGAGAAAATTAATTGAGGAGTGGGCAGAGTGTCTGGCTGATGACATGGTATCATTTAATCCAGCAGGACTGCACTGTGGGAAGTGCTCCAAGTGGGTTGGCTGTAAGCTGGCACTCACAGCAGGAGTCACATGAATGCCACGTCAGTGGGTGACGTGGAAGGTGGAGGAGCGGCACATGCCATTCCTAGAGTTCAACAGCACAAAGTGGCCTGTGCAGGAAGTCAGCACATGCAATCCCAAAGCTCCCCTTTGACCTCATGGCCCCATTCTGCCTCTGAGTCATGCACTACAGCACAGTCAGGTGTTTTCCAGGGAGAGCAGAGGCAGAACAACACTTTGTCATTTCTCAGTTCTGTAGCAAATGTCATGAAATCAATAGTCCTCCTCTGCTCCATATGGAGCCAGTATTGTCACACACCTCCAAAGATCAACATTTCTAAAATACACCTTGATCTCAAGGTGCTTTGTCAAAGTGAGACCAGAATTTAAAAACAGAGACCAGGTGGGGAATTTTCTGGTGGACTTGTGCAAACCCGCAGCTGCAGCTGAGGCCTGTCTGTCCAAACCAGTTAGCACAAACTCAAACCAGTTGCAGCCCACTGCAGCTTGCCCACCCTGACCAGTCTAGCCCCTGCTGAAGTCCTGCAGCAGGGCCCTGAGCATCAGCCTGCTGTGACAAGAACACCCTCTCTCACCAAGCTCTCTGGGTTTATTTTGAAGTAAGTAACACAATTTAAGCATCACAAGCCCACAAATGGGATGGTGCAGCAGCTGAAGCCACGATGAAGAACTGAAATACCAATGGCAGTGGCAAAGGGCTGAGGCACTCCAGTGATCTCAGTGTGACATGAGCTTTACTGTGTCATTCTCCCACGGCCATAACAGCCCTGCACTCTCATCCCTCTGGGTGCCTGCACCACAGGGAATGCACAGCAGTGGGAATGCTTGTGTGGTATGGATGTGATTCCCTGGGGAAGCTGGAGAGTCCTTGTCTTCATTAGCAACCCCTGTCACCTCCACCCTGAACTCATTTCCACTCCCTTGATGCCTGAAGAGCCTCCCTAGAACAGAGGCTAGGCAGTGTTAGAGGAATAAAGTAGGTGTTGATAAAAAAGGCTTTCAAAGGATACACTTTGGGCAGTACAAGAGCCTGGCTGTGGCTACACCCAAGGTGGATGCAAGATGGACCCAAGACAGACTATGAGTCACGAGTTTTCACACTTTTATTAGTTTTGGTCCATTTACATACTGGGGTTAATTGTCCAATTACAGCTCCAGGTTATTAAGTCCCATCCTCACAGATTGTCAATTCACTCTTGTTTACACTTTTTGGGCCCGAAGCTGCAATGGTGTCCTTGGTTCTCAGGCTGGAAAAGGATTGTTTTGTCTGACTGAACTGTAAGGAGAACTTGCTAACACTTTCTATGAAGTTCGGAGTCACACAGTAATGCAGTAAGAATCTGGGAAACATGAAAGCTAAAACGTAAGGCATCACCCTTGCCCTGTTCCCCAAGTCTTGTCTCACGCAGTGCCTATCTCCACCCTTATTCCTATTTCCACCTTTATCCTCATTCCCATTCCCATTCCCCCCCTCATTTCATTTCATTCCATTCCCAGGCCCCGCCCCCGGCCGTGACTCAGCCGCCCCCCGGCCTCCCATTGGTCGCTGCCTGCGCACGCGGGGGCGCGCCATTGGCTCTGGCGGCCGTGACGTCACGCGGCGGGAGTGTGACTCAGCAGTTGTCTGCGCTGAGTCAGCACCGGGAGCCGATAAAGGCGCGGCGGCCGCGCCCGCTCTGGGATTTGGGTTTTTGTCGCTGTCCCTGTGGCGAGCGGCCCGCTGTGCCATGGAGCTGCCGTGGCTGGGCGAGCACTGCTCCGAGCGCACCTGCAAACAGCTGGGTAAGTGCGGGCTCGGACCGAACCCCGTACGAGCCCGGAGGGTAACGCGTGTGCTGGGGCCGCTCCTGTCCCCCGAGGCTGCCCAGGGCTGCTGGGCGTCCGCCAGACACCGGTGCTGCTGCTGTAGTCCCCCCTCAGTAGGTCTAGGGACAGAGTAATAGCTGTTGTTCCTGTACGTGTTAAATTGTTAAAGGATGACTTTTCGAAAATTAAATTATTTCTGAAACCGGGCTTTTCTTTTATACTTCAGCTCTTAGCACTTGACTAATTGTTTACTAAGGTTTCTGCATTCGAGGAGCTCCTGAGGTGCTTATGGCTCGTCTTTGTCTCACACTGCAGACAAAAGGAGGAAAACTTAGCACTCTTGTTCTTTTAGTTTTAATAATTGTGAAGAGTGATCTAATCTCTATAGACATAATTGGATTGTGACTCGACAAAAACTGCTTTAGAATTTATTTGTAGTCTTTTGTGTTGTTAGCTTTGTTACATAAAATGTTTTTTTTTCCTTCTCCCAGATTTCCTTCCTCTGAAATGCGATGCATGTGGGGAAGTCTTCTGTAAAGATCACATCCGTTATGATGACCACAAGTGCAGCTCTGCCTACAAGAAAGTGAGTTCTGTATGATGTGAGTCATAATTCACCCTGCAGAATTGCTAAGTCATTTATAAGGGCTACTCTGAAACTTCGCCAATGGTTTTAATAAAAGCGGCTGGGAGAACCTCAAGATGCAAGTTAATGATACATTTGGATTTCAAATATATAGAAACATGACATTTCAGAGGTCAGAACCGCTACATTCTAGTTTTTTTCACTTACAGTACATCTTCTCAGAGAGGAGTGCTTTATATTTCAAGTAATGTATTGTGGTCTAAAATTTTCAACAGTCCAAGTCCTGTAACTTGAAGAACAACAGACATGAAACTACAGAAGAAATAAATAGAACAAGTGGGTCCAAACTTTGATCTCTGGCCTAATCTTGGGCTTTGAAGTATTCAAAGGCTGTAATTCCAGAAAAGCCAAAAGGATATTTAAAATCAACTTACCAAATATGTTGGTACAAATTGGTTTGGCAAAACATGTCTATGTGGTTTTTGGATGGTGATTTGCAGTTACTGTTGTGAAGTGTATCTTTAAAAGCATTAGCAAATGGGAACATGAAACATTTAGGAATATAATTCTATTATCTATGGATAAGAGAAGGGAAAGGACACAAAAATAGGTCTGGACTTGTAATGGTTGGACTTGATTATCTTAAAGGTCCATTTCAATCAAAACAATTCTTTAATTCTGTGATGCTGATCTGTGTTGTGTGTTCTTAGAATGTGCAGGTGCCAGTGTGTCCCCTCTGTCACACACCTATCCCAGTGCAGAAGGGAGAAATCCCAGATATTGTGGTTGGAGCCCACATAGATAAGGACTGCAAATACAATCCAGCACAGCAGAAGCAGAAGGTAAGAAAACTGCTGTTGTAGTCTAAGCTGCCTTCCTAATGCTGGTGAAGTTGGGCCTTCTGACAGCACAATGTGTAGAAGCTTGCTCTGTTTCATCTTGGCCCTAAGGCTGCTTGAACATTTGTGCTTCAGCTTGGTCATGGCTCACAGAAAGCAGACATTGCCAACTGCCTGTCCTCTCTTACTCAGATCTTCACAAACAAATGTGTAAAGCCAGGCTGCAAAAGGAAAGAGATGATGAAGTTGGTTTGTGAACAGTGTGGTGGCAGCTTCTGCATAAAACATCGGCATCCTCTGGATCACGACTGCAAGGGGAGCAGCCAGCCCATCTCCAAGGCAGGGTGAGCTGTGATACTTGTGATACTTCAGCTCAAGATGAGATCTCAGGGCTGGTATCAAGGGTTGGTGGGGAGCTTGGACTCACAGGGAATTCTGGAAACTACTGGTCATGACAATAAAATAGCCATGATTTCCTCTTGCACCTCGGGCTGAATTTCTGAAATGTCAGCTTTTATTTCTGAGCCAAGAGAAAAAGCTTGTCAAGTGCTTTCCTGAATTTTCAAGCTTACCTGTGTCAGTCTCTCCTAATTGAGAACAGGCACTGGCCAACTCAAGCACCCTTTGAGGTTTGGGTTTACACACTAGAATCTTGAAGCTCTGCCCAGCACTTTGAAGTAACCAAGAATAATCAACACCCTGACAAGCCAAGTATGAACTTAATAAAAAAAAATCTGTCTCTTGCAGGCAGACATACCTTGACTGTTCTGTGCAGTAGGACTGTGAGATGTGTGACGGATGCAGATGATTAAACTGGATGGAAGAGTGACAATACAGAGTGCATAGGTGCTGAGCCCGATTGTGTTTGTTTGTAGATATGCAGCTCTGATGAGAGCATCTCATCCCACCTTCAAGTCCCCGGGAGCAACTGGAGTGCCATCTAATGGGAATCATCAGCACAACAGGTACCAGCTCCACAAGTAGAAAAGACAAACTAAAACTAGGCTGGTGTTCACACAGTCTAGCAGTGCCACTGTCACGCCTCTAACTGCTCTAGAGTTGGTAGCTGACCTGTAAATGGTGCTGGGAGTGCAGTGGAGGGGCTCTGACAGCACAGGTAAATCCCTGCTTCTCTATAATATAGTGATTAAAGTGGCCTCATAGACACAAGCATTAGGACATCAGATTGTATCTGCAAGTCTCACCTGTTCAGTGAGAGGTTTGGCCAAGTTCTGGAAAAATGGTGTGTCATCAGAGTGAGGACAGCACAGCAAGCACCTGAATTAAAACAAATGGCCCAAGCCCTTCCCTGGCATGTTGTAGCTCCATGTGACTGAAAGTTCCAGTTGTGTAACGCTTACGGGGCATTCTTATGTCTTTCAGGTGCAGATAGTAGAGGCTCTTCGCATCTGGATCAAACCTTTGTTTTAAAGTTAATATTTTCTCTCTTTAAATTTCTATGCAATTAACTTATTTTTGTATCATAATTTTGTATGCGTTCAATAAACTGTTACCCTTTCCAAGCCAATGTTATTATTTGTTCCTGTATTTGGAATAAGAACTTTAATACTATGGAAAATATTTGATGTAGGAAGTGAGATGATAGTGGTAGGTAGAAGATTACAGTTGGTATGAAATACAGCTAGATTTGCTTAGGTCATGCCATGCCTGAATTAAGAATCTCCTAAAATGAAAATCTGAAATACAAGCTACTGTCATATGTCTCAATCCTTTTGGAAGTGTTCTGACTCTGCATGACAAACAACATCAATGTGAAGCTTCCTCTTGGTTTGTGAATGTCATTGGAAGACTTCTATTTATAAAGCCAAACCATCTTTTTTTACAGGTCCTCTCTAAAGGCTAGTACTCACAGAGGCATGTGCAGTATAATTCTTCATCATTTATTGTCCCTTGGACAGAAATTTAGATTTGCAGGGATATATTTTGTGGTTTCAGGGACAAAAGGAAGCCAGATAAAGTAACATTAACCATGTCTTGTGTAATGAGAATAAGGCCAAAATACAGCATTGTTTAGGGAAGCTGCTCTTGCTGTCTGCCTGAAAAGCTTAAACAAGTGAAGTCATAGCAGATAATGCTCCATCTATTATCCTGATCAGCT
Organism: Rhabdornis inornatus; assembly: GCA_013397075.1. NCBI lineage: Eukaryota > Metazoa > Chordata > Aves > Passeriformes > Rhabdornithidae > Rhabdornis > Rhabdornis inornatus. The sequence goes on from VWZS01007819.1 coordinate 774,499, forward strand.
CTCTTGGCTCTTTAAAACTGCATGAGTATCCAGCTGCTTAGCTTGAGGCCTGAAATATTATAGGTTGATGAAATGGAAATGTGCTGTTAATGAACAATGCTAATTCCCCAGATGGGATCTAAGTAGACCTCTCATCCAGCTAATTGTGAGAAAAATGCCAAGGCTTTCTCATGGTGTCAGGGGGTCAGGACCTCAATTTCATGTGTCATTGGAGCCATTCCTCTGTATGCTGGGCTTCTGGGCTGCAGTGTTGGCTTAGGACTAACTGGAGGGTAACTGCAGCCCCTTCAATCCTCTGCAATGCTGCTGAGGCGGGAGGAGAAGCACTTTGCAGAGCAGATGCTGAGTTCCCTGACCTGGGAAAAATCATCTTTGCTGACACTGTCAGAGATGGGAGCATAAGTGCAGTTAGCGTGTGTGCTTTGTACAACCTTGGGGGTGTTGCAGGTGTGCAAAGACTGTGTCTCTTCTCTTTGAACAGTTTAATCCTTGGAGTGGGAATGCTGCCTGAGGAGGAAATGAGGATTTGTGGTCCTTCACAGGGACAGCATGTAAACAATCAATACCTTGAGCCCCAGGCCTTTCCTATGAAAGAACAGATACAATTTCTGTCCAGCATAGAACAAGTATCTGTGCTATCCCATAATAATGTTTAGCCCAGTGTGGTTTCTCATCCTGGAGAAGTTCTTGGAGATCATGGCTAGTTGGCCAAACTGAACGTGCAATATAGATATGAGTTACACTGATCACATAATCTAATTTTTTGCAATCATGTAGCCAAGACTGTGATTTGACAGTATCTGTAATACTGTGTTTAACCACAGGATGTCACAATAGGATATGCAATAACACTGTCTTTATTTTAGGAAGTCTAAACATAGAAAACATTCTTGGCAAATCCACGCTGGAGCAGAAGCTTAAATTACAAATTTAGTTTTAGGTACCACCACCCTCTGATTATCCCCTGTGCACCAACAACCCTAACGCAGCCCTAGCACATTGCTGTATTTGATATCCATTTTATGGTTTTTGTGTATAATTTCTAACTGGCCACACATTCCCAAATGGTGCCATGTACCTCACTGGTGCTTTGGGAAGGGGATTCCAGGTTCTGACCATGGTGTGAGGACACAGACCAGGGGAGAGAGGCTCTCCTAGCCCAGCAGTGATGGCTGGGGGCAGGAGGGCACCTCGGTGTGGGAAGGAGGTGGAAGAGGAGGAAGGCAGAGGTTGCCCCCTTCCCAGCGGTGCCTGAAAGGGTACAGGGACTTGTTTGCCAGCAGCATCTGCTCCCACATCCAGCATTTCAGCTGCTGCAGGGATCCAAGCAAAAGCAAACAACAACCCTGTCTCAGGTTGTCCTGAAAAAAATGTGTCATCTACATGTGTGTATGTGGTAAAAATTCTGGCCCTTAAATTACCAAGGGAGCTTGGAAAAGTTTGTGCATGGGGTATTTACAGAAAATGAAAACATGGAAAGCAATTTGCTTCCTGGAAATTGTCCTAGGAGGTGTTTTCTCGTCCGGTCAAGCCACACCCTCGGCCTCTTCCCACGCGTCCCGTAACACCCCATCGGGACACAGCTAATGCTGTCTCAGACTTCGGGATATTGTAGGATCTGGAACCTTAAGGATCTGAGGGATCAAAGGAATCAGAACCGTTCTCCACACAAACACCTCCCAGTGTGTCCGCAGTGGCTGGTGTGGGGAGCGCCGGGCTGGCTTCCAGCGGTTGTCCTGCAGGGAGGGGAGGGAGGATGACAGGCCTTGGGGATCCCTGTCCGGATGCGGGAGATCCCTGTCAGGCCCCGGGGATCCCTGCCAGGCCTTGGGGGGGTCCCATGCAGGGTGCAGTTGAGTCCCTGCACGCTCATGGGCGGATCCCGGCCAGGCCTCGGGACGGTCCCGACTTTGGGAATCTCCCAGGCTAAAGGGCGGGGCCACAGGCGGAGCTCGGCGCGGAAAGATGACGTCATGCGCGCCGCCAGAAGCCGGCGGAGCGTCCCGCTGCGCACGTGTTCCCGGTGGGCGCTTTAACTCCGAACGGGGCTTCCTATTGGCCGCCAAGGTGATTGACAGGTCAGAAGCCAAACAGATGCCTCCATTCTCCCCGTGTAGCCAATGAGAAGCAGGGGGCGGGCGGCGGCGCCAAGCGAGGGGCTCAGTTGAATGTGCTGGGCAGGCGGCTGCGGTAGGTGCGTGTGGGGTCGGGTGGGGGACGCAGCGCTAGGTCTCCCCGGGGTGGTGGCGCCTCCTCCTGGGGTCCCCCTGTCCACCCAGAGCTGCGGGAGGAGTGGAGAGACCCGGCCCGGCCCGGCCACATGCGCGGCGGTGGTTGAGGGGGCTGCGGCGAACCGGGGGTTTGTGTTGGGACACGGAGCCGGGATCGCGTGTTGGGAAGCGAATTCAGGTTGGGAAGCAGAGCCGGGCCCTGGGCAGGGGAGCCGGGGCTGGCTGTGGGAGTGCCCACTTGCCCAGGGCACGGCTGTGCCTGACACGTGCCAGGCCTGGCTCCGGTGTCACGGAGGTGCCCAACTCCTCCTTTGGCAGTTTCTGCTGTGTTGGGAACCTCCCGACGTGGGTGTGTGGATGTTTTATATTGCAGTGTGTGTATTTCAAGGTAAACGTTTGTGATTGAGCCAGCATTTGCCTGTGTAGTGAAACTGACATTGAAACTCACGCTGAAGTTGACGGTGTTGGGGCAGCAGGGGGAAGCCACTTAAATCAGATGTTCTCACAAAGAAACAGTACAGAGTTACAACTAGACCTGTTTTCAGAACCAGCTGTAGTGTTGTCTGCAACTCCTGTTCACCTTTACCTTTAGTCTAAAATTAAAGATGAAGCGAATGAGATAATTCTTCAAGCATAGTTTTACCACATTAACCTATACAAAAACAGAAAAACTTGCAGTTTAACCAGAACTAGTGGTTTAAAACTATTTAGTAATCAAATAGACTTTTTGCTTGTGAGTGCACACACAGTCATATTAATGAGATGACTAGCAGTCATGTGAATGTGTTTTGAGATTATGGTGTTACCTCAGATAGACAGTTAATCAAACAGTTCAGTGTGGTGTGTTTTAACCTGCAGAAGGCACAGCCTAAATTATGGGGAATTCCTTCCAGGGGGGTCACTGAGGTATATTCCACAACTCAGAGGACAAAAGGTGTGGAGATTCCTACAGGAGACTGGCATTTGAGTTTTACAGTACCTTAACTACAATGTATTCCTAAAGGAAACACAAAAATTCTCCCAAATGAATCAAATTTCAGCGCAGACATATACTTCATAGTTAGGTAGTCAGAAATAATTACTATATCAGTGTAATTATAGTCTAACAATCTGTATATGAGACTGACATTTAATATTAAAAAAGGTTGTAACTGCAGTTTGGTGGTTTCTGTTACAGGACAGCATTTTAGAATGCCGAAAATGATTGTGGAAAAAAAAGAAAAGAAGGCAGAAAAAAGAAAAAAGCTGAAGCAACATGTGGCCGAAAAGGACGAGCTGGAATTGGAAATTAAACCGAAGAAGAAGAAGCAAAAGCTGCAGGTTTGGCTCTTTAATTCAATACAAAAGGGATTTGTTGTTGCTGTAGATGCTGAACATGAGTTGGATTCAGTTGCAGTGATTCCTTGGATGTAGTACACCTAGAGTGAAAGCTAAAAGGGGAGGGGATAAATTAAGCCAAATCTGGGTCCAATCATAGCAGTCAGAGAGGTGATCTCTCTGTTTGTTTTGGATGTTTTGTGAAAAACAGAGAATGGATGTGGGTGAAAGGTGAACCAAGTGAGGCGCTGTCATATGGCAGTCTCGACGGAGCTTCAGTCTTCATGTGATCCTGAGTGCCTGGGAAAACATGAAAGATGTTTTCTTGGAAATTCTCCTGTTTTTGGACAGAATGTCAAGTGACCAGAAGGTGTCAGCAGTCTCTTTGTATTCCTGAATGTTTTATGAATTATTTTATGAGAATGAAATTAGCAATTTCAATATGTTACTTAAGTGGGAGCTTGAAGTTGGAAGACTTTTGGTTTTATTTTCTTGTGTTGGAGATTATGCATAATTCAGTACTGATGTTCTTAGTGGTTACTGTGGAATAAGGATCAAAGAACTGTAAAGCAATTCAAGAAGTAGAGAGAGAAAGCAGATTTTTTTCCTCAGGAATTCTTGAGGATCACCTCAAGAAGCCATGTTCTTAATTCTCTTATGTTTCCTGGCCTAACATAAAATACATGTGAAAGCTGCTTGTTACTTCCTTTATCATGACATGTGTAACTCAATGGAGCTCACATAACTAAAAATTAGTGCTTATTTTGTTATTAGACTTTATGTAAGCTCATTGGCAAGAACATATCTGATGAACTTTCGCATTCCTAAGTAGCTGTAGGTATTGCATTTAGAGTTTGGGAAGCTTAATATAAAAAAGACATCCTATTGGCAGAAGCTATTCAGGTGTCTGTACATTTTTGCAGTTTTGAACTCAGCAGAAATGTTCCTAAGTAAGAAAAGACTGCATCTTTGTCAAAGCAAAAATAGGAATTTTTTTCATTATAGCTTCATAAGAGGGAATGTTGCTCTTTTCCTTTGTGTTACAGACTGTGGATTTGCCATGCTATAATTAAATTTGAGTGAAAATTATTTTCCAGGACAAAACAGTGTGAAATGGAAATGTCAAAATGAAAATTTTATTGCCTGTGACAATCTATAATTTCATGTAAATCTGCCAAACAGTCGAGGTGGCTTCAAGCTCCTGGCAAGTGAGGCCTTTTTGGACCATTTGATGTCCAGTGTTCAGTTCTTAGAACACCCAAGTGAATTTTGTGCAGACTGTAGGACTGTGAAAGAAAGAGTAAAGAGTAATGGAAAGAAGAATCCTTAATACTGGTAGGGATCACCACTAAGCACAACAGTTCTTGGAATCATAAAAGTTGATGCCAGTGGGTGGCTTGAACATGTATATAGTGAGTTTTAGGGAATGCCATAAAAGGTCTATGACAAGCCATTTCTTGGCATCAGCTTTATAAACTGTAACTGTTTTGATAGCAGGAAAGAGTAAGTTAATAGACCATGTTTTTTTTTCTTTTTCCTCATTTGAAATGACTGTTGAGAATGCAAAACATGAGACAGATCTTCAACAATTTTACTTCAGAAATGGTTAAAGAAAGTTAATTGCTTGGCAGTTTGTTACTCAGTGTAAGTACCCCCAGCTTTATGTGAAATGCTTGGTTAATGCACACTGGCATTTATGCCTTAAAGTGCTTTTGGTCATCAAACCTTGTCAGCATGGAAAGTGTAATGGAGAACAAGGTAAAAGTGCTCTGTGTGGACAGGAAGATCAGGATGAACTCTGGGGCTGTGTTCAGTCAGTGTGAATGGTTCCAAGGAAGAAATTTGGAACAGAAGTTTAGCAACTGCTGAGAAGTTTATTTTGCACCTTTACTTTCTTTAATTTGATTACTGTTACTTTAAAAATAAGCTGGAATTTTGCTAGATCTTCAGGAATTCCTGAATCATGGTGCCTGGATTCTGATGAGCTGTGATTGGCGGTAAATGCAGTAACTGAATCAAAGGAAACTCTTCCTGGCGTTCTTAAAGTAAGGATGGGTAGGCTTCAGTTTTTCCCAAGGAGTCTCATGTGTGGTAGAAAGAAGTCAGAGTTTTTCGTGGGACAGAGGTTTCACTGGTTCATTAAATCACATTCCTGTGATTTTTTTTTTTTTTTTCCCAATTCTAGTACAGCAAATTTAATCTCCAAAGTGAAAAATACAAATGTTTAATTGATTTTGTTGTACAGCTGCAGGCAAGTTGAAGTTTATTTTCAGTGGCTGGATTTAGTGTACACTGATCATTCCTTCAAGAAATTTATTTCAAAAATTCTTGCCAGCCTTAGACAAAGGTATTTTTCCTTGGAACAGCTTGACCTTTCAGAGTAATCTTGATGTTTTATTGATTTTCATCTACTCAATTTCTTCTGTTTACACTAAATAGCAATAAGCAATTCAAGACCAATATGAATGTTTTTATGAGTGATCTTAGAACCACACAGCTCTAAATGAGACATCTCTAGCGGAGCAGAGTTTTAAAGTTTAATCAAGTTTTAAAACTTAATTCAGCCTTGTGGTTTTTCTGATCAATTCTACTACTGTTACTGTTCTGTTTATTGTGAAATAATCACACATTTTAAACAGATTTTTTAAATCACTAGACATTAGTTTATATTTTTTTATAATGACTTTTATAGTTTGCTAACATGTTGAACTATCAGAATGTTTTTAAGTTTTTCCTTTCAAACTGTAACAGGTATGAAGAAAAAAGATTTAAAATGTGCCATCTAGACTGGTCGTTGGAAGCTGGCTATTGGCTTCTTAGGTAACAACTGCATGATGGATCTTTTCTGACAAGTTAGTTTTGTTTCAGTTCTCTGAAAAAAGAATATTTGCAGTATTGTTAACATGTCATCTTGAAATAACAGAACCCTTAGAAGTGTTTCTTTGCAATTACCCCATTTTGCTTCTGATTATGCATTTCTCCAGCCTTCAAACTTTCAGCTGCCTCAATGCCTCAAAGCTTACTGTAACAGCAGTCCTGGCAGTTGAAGCTCTGCAGGTAGGGAACAACATGTGGTTGCTTTGTTTCCCAGGGCTATTTGAGTTCTGCCCCCAATGACCTTACTGTGTCAAAGGATCTTGTCATTTACGGGCAGATCTCGTTGCTGCAGTGCTGTTTGCAGAGCTGCTGGCTTTCTGCAGAACAGTAGGAAATTCTTTCAGAACAGAACATCTATTAGGCAAGACTCAAAATTCATAATCCATAGAAAACAATATTAATTTCCTGTTCCTTCCCAATTTAGTCTAGTAAATGCTGTAACTTCAAGGAAAATTACAATGACTAAGGGATGATTAATCTTTATAAATCAAATCCCCTCGTTCATGGTCGAAGGGTACTTTCAGTAACACTCATACAGCCAGTGGGTGTTTCCTTGTACTTCCTTGTTATCTTCAGCGTTGCAAGTGGTTGGAGGAGGAGAAATCAACATTTTCCTCAGATAAAGGCAGGATCAGTGGGAAAGGAATTTAATTTCTGAGATTCCATACAGATACTACAAACAATGGCAAATAAACAAGTAGCTCATGGTGTTTCTTTCATCAGAGTGTGCAGGTGCCCAAACAGTAAGATCTGTTTACGAAATGGTAAATGGCAAAATCTGTAACTAAAAGATTTTTCTGTTCAGCTTTTTGGAGATTATCGTAAAGAGGAATGTAGAATTCTTTAGCTGCAAAGCAAACACACAAAAAAAAAATCTTTAAAATCACTGTTTTGTCATAGTAGTGGAAAACCCCACAAAATTATGTTTAAGCTGTGGAGATAAACATTTTGGGCATGAGCTCAGTGGAATAACTGGGAATGCTGCTTTGATACGATCTCTAATGCTGCTTGTAATCAGGTAACTGGGGTAGTAATGTGAATGTTTAATGAATACAAGCCAGGCATTGATGCAAGCTGATCCAGCAGATACTGTAAAGCTATCATCAGACAGTGTATTTATTTGTTTGACAGCCCACTAATTCATCCCAAAGCCTGTTCTTGAAATAATGAGTTGTGGATGATTTGCAAACAAACTCGGTAATCCTTTATTGTTCCCTTAATTTATTTTTCTAATTAATGGCAAGCTTATCTTGTAATCATGAAAATAACTTGGTTTATATTTTCCCATCCTAAAAAAATGCCATTAAGTTAAAAACTTTGTATGATCTTGCAGGATTTTCTTCTGATTACCAGGCTACAATATTAACTGTGTTTTATATACATTAAAAGTATATTTTGGAAACTGTTTCATTTTCATTGCAATTCCACTGTCCACTCTTCCTGCACTGGTTTGGTTTTGCTGTATTGCTTAATCCTCATTTTTAAGTATTAGTGTTATCTGAGGTTATCAATTTTTGTTCAAGAATATGTAAAAATCTTAAATATTAAAAAAAAAAGAAGAAATTCCAAAAAGTTAATTTTATTTAGCATAACCTCCTAAAATAAGAATCTTGTACTGGTGGTTTTTTGGGGCCAATTTTAAAGTATCTTTAACATGCAAATAGAGTTTTGTCCATGTTATGAAGAGAAGATGACATAATCTTTCATCTTCCCCCATCCCTCCATCTCCCCCTGTGCCTGGATGGAAAGATAAGTCAGCAGAAAGCAGTCTCCCAGTGATAAAGGGGGGTGGGAGCTGTTTCTCAAAATGGCCAAGTTAAATGTCAGGATGGATATTATTGTGCTGGGTTTTGTCAGTCTATAATTAAAATGTTGGGCCTATTTCTCTTTGCTTTGGGCTACCTTTCAGTTGAATGTTTATTCTTGGGTTATTTGTTTGGGGCTTTTTTTACTTGCACAGAGAGGCAAGTTTGCTGGCCCATTGGCTCTTAGTGCCTCTCTGTATGGTGGCCTTCTGATAGTTACAGGAAATAAATACAAAACTCTAAATCCTTGTAGCAGTTATGGCTTACTGTGTGACATCTTGCTTGGTTTATCTGCTTTCTTATTTATGCAATATTTCTCAAATTAGGAAAATTTAAAAAAAACAACCAACCACAAAACAACAAACTTTGAGGGCAGCTGGTTATGGGACTGAAACATTTGTTTCCTGCTAACACTTCATCAGAATATTGATAGAGTTGCTTCAAATTATTTTATTAAATTAACTATACATTTATTTACTTTTAAAAGGGGGTAAATTTAATTGTGACACCCATGTAGTGTTTATAGAGAATAGTAGGCCTTCTGTAAACAGACATGTCTAAGAAGGTACAGAATCATGTCTGAAATATGGATATGCATAGATTAGGCTGAATAATTTTACATTCCTTTGAAAATTATTTTTGTAATGGTACGAATAGATTTCCCAGGAAAGAGCATTCACAGCTGGGAAAACAGTTGCTACTTTGAAGATGGTTTTCCCAGGCGAAAGGCTCACGTCCCCAACTGTGTTTGGTATAAACAATATGTGGTGTATTTCTTACTTGTGTTTAAAGGAATTGTGCATTCTTCATTACATATTAGCCAACAAGAGTTTCATGCTAATTCTGGGTATTTGCCTTAATCTGTATCCATTCAAAGTTAATTCCCTACTTTTATTAATAAAGCCAGGGTATTAAATTGATCGGGAGTTTGGTGGTGAAACACAACTGTCCCTTCTTTGCTGTTAAGAGGGGAAATTCTTCCTTCTCTTCTTGGAGCACGTACTTGTTTCCTCTCAGCCCTCATTCTGTGCTTGCTGGTGAGACCTTCCTTGATGGCTCTTGTTGGATTTCCAGTATAAACCCTTGCTCTCCTGCCTTAACTGCAAATATCTTAGCAAAATTGAAATTCAGAACAGGATTCCCACTTGTGGGTTGAATTTGTTGAGTGTTCAGTTGTTGAAGGAGCAGAAATCTGCTTGACTGTGTCACCCAGCTCCAGTCCAGTGGGAACACTGTTTTCTGCCCTTTTTCAATGATAATTTTATTCTGGTTCTGTATTGATGACTTCTAACTCCTCATAGAGAGAGGTGTCATCAATGAAAATTGCTGGAAAAGGCCCAAATTTTTGAAGATAGAAAACTTGGCACAAAACCTCAAAACACGTGTAACTTCACTTAAAAAGAAGTCATGTTAACATGTTTGAATTTGCAAAATGCATTCACTTGGCATGAAACTAACTTGTAAGCTTGACAGGATGTTTGCTGCATTCTGATACAGGATAAAGAGCAGAGAAATGGGCATTCAAAGGCAATTATTATTGACAGGGCTTGAAACTTGTGAGTGTGTATAGCATAATGTATTAATGCAGGCCTGATTCTTGTGGATTTGTTACTTCCTCTTTATTGCTCTTACATCTGTTTTGTTGATGTTACTTGGTTCAAAAAACCTAAAATGGCACGGATCTGGATACTTAAGTTATGCTTATTCTGAAAAGCAGCCCTGTCCTTGATGAAATGCTGCTGCTTGTTTAAACAATGTGGGAGTCTGGTATAATGATTTTTATAAAATATGACTTCTTGTGTGTTGATGAAATAGATTCAGAAATTAAAAAAAAAAAATGTTTTGGCACAGATAAAAGGGGGGTGATGGCTGCTTCTGTAGTATGAATGAGAAATGAGAAGTTTCTACATTCAAAATGCCTTTTGTGTTTAGATGCAATATTGTGAACCACATGAAAGATCAGTGTATATTTATGTATGTTAATAAATTACAGCACAGATAAAATGGCTCTTGGGTATTAGATCAAAGCCACACAGATTAATAAATACTTGGAAAGTGCTTGTCTGTTACATCCAACAAGTAATTAGAACAGAAAATTAATCTTTTGACTTTCAGAACCTGCCTGAAACATCGAGGGTACAAGCATGAAGGTATTTGACAGGAGAACCAGACTCTGTCTTTGAATGCATTTACCTGTTTCTAATTGAATCCCACAGGAGTTCTGTAGGACATCAAACAGAAGATCATCAACCAGTGTTTTATTAAATTTCTCAGCATTATCTTAATAATTTGCATCTGTAAACCAGGCTATTGCAAGCAGCATATACACAAGGGCAGACAGCTCTTCCTACCATCTCAGAGTCTGAAAGATGTCAAAGCTGTTCAGAGAATGTTCCGAGGGCTTAGAGCTGCATTGCTTAAAAAGGAGCAATGTGGTTATGTAAAGAGAAGAGAAAATCTAAAGTATCTGTGGAAAATACCTGCCTTTAATAACTGTCATTCCATCCTACCTTTACACTATGGACTGAATCCTAAAGGGGAGTTTTCATCTTTACCCTCATGTAAAATAACTAATTGGTTACAGAAGTGTTGTACTGACCTGTAATACAGAGGTCATTGAAATTGGTCTTGGGCTTTTTGTGGACTTAGGAGCCTTCATGCACCTTACTGCCTGATTCTTTTTTCAAATTACCTTTGGATGAGCTTTTCCAATTTTATTACCAAAGTCCCATCTTTTGTGACTTTCAAGCCTGTACTCCAAAGACATCTTTTAATAAATGTGCAAAGGTGGGGTTTTTTTAATTGTAAAATTTACAATCCTTTGCTTAAACTATGATTGTCTTTTTTACATTTGTCTTGATTAAGTCATGATCTAGTTTGAGCTTAGAATAGGAGCAGCCAACTGTTCTGATCCGATAGATTTTAGAACAAAATCTCTGGCCAAGATCCAAAAAGTCTCACTCAGTGAGAGTCAAGAGGAGCACAGATCAGCAGGGATGGGGCAGTTTTCCATGGACCCCTCGTTTTGGGCTGAGGGTGCTGTCGAGTTCTGTGTGATCCAATGTCAGCTCCAGCAGCACCTCTGCCAGCAAGGCTGGGCTTCTGATCCCACAGCACTCCACAGTGTCACCCATCATCAGGCAGCTGTAATTAGCATAAGAAAATAACATGTCATGTTTCTCACTGTTCTAGAGAATGAGCTTGTAATATCAGAAGTAATTATTCTGACTGTGTCTTTGGATGCCAAGCAAGTTGATAAATTAAGTTCCCTCACACATCACTGTCTGTATCTTTTTCCCACCTTGATTCTTAGTTGTCAGGTGGATATTTGGAATACTAGCAGTTGTTTAAATGAGCTGTTTCCTTGGTTTCTTTCTCAGTTTGCTGTATGCACTTCCCTCTGGAGCACAAGAGTTAAAAGGTTTCTGTAGTCAGGTACAGGCTATTTCTCTTTTGTAGTTCTGAATGGAGAGACAATGAAAGGAAGAAAATCTTATTTGCCATTATATTACTGTTTCTATTGAGGGAATGCCTGGGAAAGGAAATATTTCTGCTGCTGAGGCAGAAAACAAATCTATCTCCGGCACTGTTAGGCAATTCTGCCACTGAGCTCTTTCTGTAAAAATCGCCTTAACTCCAATTCTAAGGATAATTTAACAATATCCTAATAATTTTCCTGTTTCTCTACTATGCCTTTTTTTCTCCCCACATTTTTTTTTTAAAGTCCTTCCAGAAAACACATTAAATGCAATTTGAAAAGGTCTTAAACCTTTTCAGTGATTTTGCTTGCAGGTCAAATGAACTGGGATTTGTAAGCAAAGCTGCTGCTTTGGAAAGGCTTACCCCGCTGCATTAAATATTTATTTTGAGAAGGTAGGGTTTTACTTTTTGGTAATGGATAGTTCAGTAGTTTAATTTAGAACTTTGGTTCTAATTTAGGTCTGTATATACCTGTAGCAGACTGTTTGAACAATGTGAGAAAACAGGTTGGAAATGTGAAAATGGTTTTTATCATGTGGACTGAACAGTTTCAAAAGCCATTCTAAACACGCAGGTGACTTTGTGACAAAGGCAGTCTCTATATTTTGTAGTGGCATTTAGTGGACTTATGTAAAATAAATGAAGTAGCGTGTAAGAAAGGGAGTTGAAAGTAGAGCTGATCCTGCACAGACTGCAGCCCTGAGAGGGCATTGCTCCTGTGTTGGCACCTTGGGTGGCTCAATATGCAGCTGTTTATTCTTAGCTCCTGCCTGTGTCATACTGCTGTGTGATGGAATGGAAGTCTAAAAGGAAGCCCAAACCCAAGGCTTAAAAGTTTATTGTATTAAAAGTCACAATGGAATAAATAGTTTGGACAATACTGTTGAAGAGAGGATACCTGAATTATAAATATGAATGGAGGATGTTCAGATTTTCATGTCTGGTGTCTCTCTTTAAAACACAGCACAGGCCGTGTACAACAACCTGCTGAGAGCAGAGCTTAAGGGTGTGGGGGAAAGGTTCTGTGTGCATGTCTTAAAAGTGACTTGTTCCCCATCACATCTCGTTCCAGTTTTACCATAAAAATGACAATTAATTTGGTTTGTGCTCTTCTGTGATGAAAATTTTAAATGTTTTCTCATGGTCTGAATGGGTAAGGTAAGACTTGGAGTGAGAGGGAAGGATAGATACTTCAATCCTTAAATTCAATACTGTCCCTTAAATTCAAATCAAGCCCTTATCTTCGTTGTTTTCAGTCAAAATCAAATTAATTCATTGGTTCACCTTCATGAGTAGCTATTAAAATTCAAACCTGCTTCTTCATACACTCACTTGTTTTTAGTTATGCAGAAACAAGTTCCAATGGAATTAATGATAATCAGGCTTGAACTCGACATGCTTTACTTATGGTAAACCACTCTTTAACACATTTTTTAATGTGACAATCTTAACCATTTAAAATTGTCCAGACAACCTTTTCCCTTTTGCAGTCTTAATAAACAGCTGAGAGAATACAGCAAAATCCTTACACGGGAAAAAATGCAGTTATACTCTAACACAACTTGATGGCTGGAAAGAAGATTAGAGCCTGCACTGTACAGGCAGTGAATTTTGTTTGAAACACAGATACATAGTCTGAAATTTTACAAGCATTTTTTTGTGCTCTATTTTTTTTCAAGCTTTTGAAGGGAGAGGTGACTTTTCTTGCATCTTGCTCATATTATGTCAAAGCCTTGCACAGAATCTGGGATCACCTGACTCATTGATTCAAATTCTGTCACATGCCCTCCCATCCTGTAATGCTCTTCATATATGAATCAAGCTTTATCTTTAGACTGACTGACTTTGCATTTTGGAGAGGTGGATGTTGTGTCTGCACAGTTGGTATTTAGTGTATCTCCTAAAACTGTCCAAAGAATGCAAACTTACAGCGTCTCTTTAACGTGTTATAGAGGTTTCACATAACTCTTTTTCTCTTATCTTTTTACACAGCTGAGGGAAGCCTTTTGCTCTCAGTTGCATCAGATCTGGATTGGTGCTAGTTTGTCCTATTTACATTTATTTTGTTTCTAGATAGTCAGTTATACCCTGTGCATTCAAGTCATTCTTGTTCTAAGGTATTATTTTTAAAAGCAGTTAATGGTTTCAGTGATTATTTGATTATTTCTTCTCTCCTTTTTTCTGTGAGCTTTTCCTAATGCTAGACTTTTCATGTCTGGAAACTTGATATAGACTATTATAGCAAAGATTGTAAGCAACTGTGATAAGCAGGTTTTTAAACCTCATAGTTGTCATCAGTCTAGTGTTTTAGAAGAGCATATGGAATCTTTTCCTTCAACTCAGCAATTAAACAGTTTGTCAGAGACCAGAGATAAAAAGTGAAGGAGTTGTATCAAAATTTTTGCTCCCGTTCCCTTTTTCCTCTACACTCTAAGAAATGTTTTATTTACTGATGATTGTTATTTGAAATTAAAAAAAAAATGACATATCAAGCTGAGATCCTTTGGTCCATGGATAAGCCATAGTAGTGAGTTATTGCAAGATGATGGCTTGCAGAAAGCATGTTGTGTACATAAACACATGGAAGTTGTATGACATTTTTGTAAATATTACTTCGTACAGAGTTACTGTTTAAAAAAAAAATTTGGTGTGTGCAGTTTTTTCAGCTGGGAGAGTGCTTTGCATTTAAAGTAAGAAGTATGTTTACATTTAGTAATTTCAGGCACAGTTCATAAGCCGGTACCAAAATATCAGCAGTAGGGAACTCAGGTATTCTAGGTTTGTAATTTGGTTTTAAACATGCAATAGGTTGTTTTGGGTTGAGTAAATACTGTTTTCTTAATGCTGTAGTGATGTGGTCTTTCCTAAGTTTCACTGTATATTACTGAATATGATCACTTAGAAACAAACTACTTTGGAGGATGCATGAGCAGGCATTTGCAATTGCTGTTTGTTTATTATTATAAGCTTCTGCACAAAGACTTTCTTTATTTGTGTTCTGCAGGGGTAGCAGAAAGGCTTCTACCATAGACTTGATCAAAAATGTGATCTCTGTATTGGAAGGAGGGAGGAGGGGAAAGGATCTTATTCCTAAAAAATCAAAATAAGCAACAACTATGATTGGGAAAGTGTATTCCTGTAACCCCAAATAAGTTATTTATTCATGGCAAGTGCCAGGATTGCACAAACCTAATACATCTGTAAGCTCAAGATGTGTCTTACTCCTCAGAATTGCATTGCCAAGACAATTATCCCTTCCTTCAGCTGGGTGTTGTCTGAAATAGCGATCTTTAATGGTGTGATTAATGTCTATTGGCAGTTCATAGGACCTGAGTAATTGTGGCTGAATCCAGAAAGGAAAATGCTGAGGAAAAGGAGCTTCATGTGATGCAGCACAACTGTGGGAGATGACTTGCTGAGTGTTTTTTAGCAACTCATGCTATGCTTGCATGTTTCTTGAGAGGAGATGTATTTAGTGTTCTGCAGGCAGGATGGGACTAAACACATTTTTTGTTAGACTCTGATTAGCAATCACTTGCAAATAATCTGCAGTTGCCTCAGACTCCACACTGCCTTTCCTGTTGGAGCTGCAGGAATATCCAGCTATCTATTTCAAATTCAGCCATCATCATCTTGTGGCCTTTCTGTTTATAGGTCAAGTCTTTTGTGGCTGAAAATTCCACTAGGAAACTCGAGATATTTCATGAGAAATATGAATGGAATCATCGTTTTCACTGTTTTTTTTATTGCTTTAGTAGCTTTAGTCATTGTTTTAAAGGTCTACATTTAAAAATCCTTTAAAATCTGTTATTGTGCTAATTAATTCATATATTACATTTGAAATAGGACAGAGCATCTTATTCTGCTGAGTTCTGGTGCTTCAGTCAATAAGCACAGAAGTGAAATGAGTTTGTTCACTTGAGAGATAGAGCAAGTGATGTTTTAATGATCTTGCACACTAATCTCTACGAACTTTATAGCTTCCTCTGAACAAGTTCAGGAGTAACCTGTGCTAAATATCAATCAGATTTAAAACCCAATTATTCGTTAGAAGAAAAGAAACACTATTGTTTTCCAGTAAGTGATGCTATCATTTGTTTGCTGAGTGTAATTAATCTTCAAATGATCAAAGCATCTGAAATGCTTAGCATCTTGAAAGGCTGGGGGCTTCTGGAGGTGGCATGAGTGTGCATGAAGTTCAGATCTGATAATCACTAATCACACTCTCCATTACAAATGTTCTTCCTTTCTAAAAATGGAGGTTTTAGTCACTTTCATAAGCAATATTTACACAATTTCTGCAATATCTTTTGTAGAAAGTGATGCTTCCTTAAAAATCACAGCATTTTGTTCTGGATTGTAAAGAGATTTTGTGCAATGTGCACTCAAATCTTAAGGCAGGTATGAATGTACACCATGTTGGTGTGCTGGCATTTTTGACAAAAAGGCCAATTATGTTTGTTCTGAGAGAGATCATTTGGGTCAATCATTAAAAGACAGAATGAAGCACTACATTTTGCTTCTGTGAAGTTCTTTGAGATGAGCACTATAGTTACAGATGATTTTGGTTTTGATCAAGTACTGATGTAAACAGTAGATTACATTTAGGAGACAAAAACTCATCACTGTGCTTGATTATATTAAGATTAAAAACTTAATAATGGAAGACATGCTAGAATACAGTGACGAAAGTACCATGTAGTTCTTGTAAGCAAAGAAATTCATCTTGACATGTTTGGGTGAAAAAAAATCAATGTTTTCTGCATCTCCACATCAATATGTTGTAGTGATTTTTCCTCACTGTTATGGAAGCTTCATTATTTCACTGGAAGTACCTTATATACACCAGCAAAGTATCATCACTGATAATCAGATTACATCTACAGTCTTCCTAAATTGATAAAATTTTCTCTTATATTGTCATTCATACATGTATAATACAAAATAAAGCTTCTTCAGTGCTCAGCTTTTAATAAACCTGTTCATAATTAAATATAAATCTGACTAAAACATATTCTTCTACATTCAAGTCTTGTCATAAAAACATTTTGAATATAAACCTTCAGTACTCAATAGAGTGATACAATATATATACACACACACAAATGCACTTTTTTTCTGTTAGTAGCAAGCATTTTGTTCACTATTTGCACAACTTCACAGTCATATGTTTGATACAATGACACTAAATCAGACTTCTGATTGCTCATTACTGTCAGGAATGACAGACGTTAAGGCAGCCTGACAGAAGCGATGCAATGTTGACATTTTTGTTTTCTGTTCAATGTACAGTCGCAGTTTGTCTCTGAAGGTTTCCCCCAGAAAACTGTAAATCAAGGGGTTCAAGCAGCTATTAGAAAAAGCTGCTAGGTTTACAATATGTCCTGTTAAAGGATAATCATGCCTGAAGGATGGGCTGTTTGAAGAGACGGGCTCGCTTTTCCTCTGGAGAAGTTGGACGCTAATGAAGACGTTTTCAGGGAGCCAGCAGATAAAGAAAACCAGGACAACAACAAAAATCATGCGCAGAGCCTTCTGTCGCCGCAGACGCAGACTCCTGTGCTTGTGTGCTTTTATGAGGACTCGAACAATTAATGAGTAACAAAGACCGATGATCACAAAGGGGATAATAAACCCCAGGGTTATCTCTAGCCACTGGATTTCTTTTACATCTGCAAAACAGAAATAGACCTCTCCGGTGTGCTGTAAGTGCACAGCTGTAAATGGGACTAAAGCTGCCGAAATGGACGCCATCCATATGAGCCCACAGCTCAGTCTAGCGTGCTGCATAGTGCGAAATAGGTTGGACCTCATTACTTTGGCCAGTGCTAGGTATCTGTCAAAACTCATCCATGTCAGAAAGAAAATGCTGCTATACATGTTGATCTGAAGGAACAAAGACATAAAGGTACAAATGATGGTGATATCGTAATACTTCTCGTCAAGATTAAACACCTCAATGAGAGAATCAGCCACTAGAATGAGATCAGCCACTGCCAGGTTTATGAAGTAAAGGTCTGGGATTGTCATTTTTTCCCGAAAGCTAATGTTGACAACCAGTATCAGAATGTTTCCCACAAAACCGATAGGAAAAAGGAATATTGTGTAAAGACATGATAAGAAAAGGCCAATAACATATTGTTGGTGTTCTGATTTATCAGCTAATCTAGAGGATATGCTTTCGTTACACAAATGGGATCCATTCAGGTTAAAGGTTGTGCTGTTACATATAACAGGTGATACCGAGGCAGAATAAGTTTCCATGGTTAAAATATCTGCAGAAAAGATATTAGTACTCACAGTTTGGTGGCAGTACAAAAAAAATCAGATTTTTGATTGGTTTCAACTGGACTCCTAGTAAGCATCTTTGATTGGAATTAAAAAAGATACAGACTTTTGTATAGAAAATTAAAATGCTTTAAAAGTCAGATTAATTAGACTTAAACCCGACTGAAATATATTACTACAAATAGCGAGTGCCCTAATTGGTTTTACAGGATACTATATACATTTTAAATGAGAGAATTTGCAGTTCCTATATGCCTTAAGATCATGTAGGAATCTTTTTACCATGGTGGTACTTGGGTCTCTTTAATAAAAGCTTTTCAGCAATAGTGTTTCTTCATGCAAGTTGGAAGGCAGTGGAATTTTAGCTCCATTTGTTTTCTTTTAATAATCAGTGAACATCCTTGGACCTGCAATTTGCAAATGGAAAACGATTAATCTCATATTCCAGCACTGTTCTATGTCCATTAGCTTCTGCTAACTTAACATCACAGCTGAGGTTGTAGGAAACATCATGTTCTAATATAAATGCAAAGGTTCAGTTAAAAGAATTTAAATTTGTTCTAGACCAAAATACATTGTGAGGGCAGTCTGTTAAAATTGTGTGTGCCTGTCAAGGGTTCAGTAATAGAAAATGAAGAAATACAGAGAAATCAAATTAGTGAATTTAACCTGATAAAAAAACCCTGTATTTATATACATATAAATAGATATATATTTATTCTATCTATAACACTAATAAATAGCAGAGTCTGTGGCTGAGAAGGCAACAGAGATGAAAAGCAGTTGGTTCCTGCTGCTTTCAGTGGGAGGGAAAGGCAGATTTTAGAAATGAAGGTAATACAAGCAGCATATTGATTTACACCAATATTATTATGCTCAAATTTTTTCAATTTGTTGTGATTTGTTATGTTTCACTGACTTCCGGGTAGTAATGGAAAATGCCAGTTATTGGATTTGTTTACTTCTAGATGTTGAATGTTATGCACTTGAAACATTGCTAGAAGTTTATTTAAAAAAAGGAAAGAGCCAAACAAAAGGCACCCCAAACAAATAAAACAGCAAGAAAATTATAAACCATGCTATTTTGTGTTAAGTTTTAAATATTTGGAATTGCTTTAATCTGCATCTTATTATCAAACCACTGATTTTTATTTACATGAAAATATATTTTTAAAATTGTTCACATTTTAATGACTTAAATCCTGCCAGTGTGCAGCCTGGAGGAGGAAAGAGCAGACCACTAGTGGAGTAGGAGTGTTAGGATAGTTTTAGTCAGAAATACAGCTCTGAGTTTTCTTAAATGTATTCAAGTCATCAGAAATGGCTACAGATACTTGAATAAAGATTATGGGTTCCAGAGCTTCGATTTCATAATGAAGCAGGCACAAGTTCCCAGTACCTGTTGCTGTGTTTGGAATAATTTTAATAGTGTTAGTCTTCATGCTAAAATATCCATCTGAAATTACACTTACTAGAAGGTTTGATGTTTGTTTCAAGCAGCTATGGAGTCAGACATAAACTGCTGTCTTTGTGTAACAGCCTTTTATTTGTGAATAAGGCAGTAAAACAGATTTAAATACCATAAAAGATAAGTTAACAGCCTGAGCAATTGATTTTAAAAGGTCCGTCTGTGGTCAGATTTTAATTACATCTGAAAGGCCGCCAAAAGCCAAGCAATTAAAAGCATTACAGGTAACTATGTACAGTGAAACAGTTTATTTTACCTTAATTCCATTTCTCCCGAGATGATTTTCCTCCAGGCAGCAGCAGGCTGCTCCTTGCTGGATGCACACGTAATGGATGTGCCAACTTCCACTGTCCTCTCGGTAAAAACTTGCATTTAGGTGTGCAGAGCTGCAGTGGATGCCACCTGTTGATGATTCAGCAGTAAAAACAAAAATCATATAAAAGTCTGTTCTGCTTTAAAACGTATTAAATAAAGGATAGTTTACAATGCAGGTCTTGCTGCATGTCCTTGGCAATAAAACAAGCTTTATAGATTCCCAGGGTTGTTCTAATTTGTGTGCAGTTGAAGTGCTGCTGAACAGCCTTATAAGGCTAGAATTAACCCTGTTTCTGCTGGTTTCTTTTTTACTAGCACTACTTAAACGTCTTTTCTCTCATGTTTGTCAGTTTTATTTTGCCTAATGTTCATTGCACCCTCCTTTCTGCCTCTGGTGTTTTCTTAAGTTTTATAGTCCGTTCAAATCTAGACCTCAGGTGCACAATAATTAAGAGATTTATTTGCAAATTGCAACGAAGCATGTTTTACATAGATATAAAGCAATTATTACTGTTATTTGTGCTATTTTTAAAAAGCCTCTGGGCAATCTAAAGGAAAATATTTGATTGAAGACATCAAGCATCTGAGAAGGATCATTTGCTAAACGGATAAGATAAGTTTGTTTTCCTACCTTCAAGTCGATCCCAATTTGCCTGTTTGTATTTAAATTTTTCAGGTATATGTTGTCATTCTCTTACTTCTTAGAATTGCTCAGCTCAAAATCACATGGATGAAATAAGCTCACCCTACAGAGAATGAGGAGCCTGAGTTTTGCTTAAACACCAGTGTTGCAGGTGGAGTTTTGCATTTTATCCACAGGGGGTAAGAAAACCTACTTGACGTTTCCAGCAGCACCACCTACTGGTGGCCAGAGTTCCTAGAACGGGAAGCAAGTCAGTCCTTCCTCATAAAAGAGCAATATTTTATTTGTGGCAGTTGCATTCTGTGGTTATGTTGATCTGACACCTGAATGCTAAGTGCCGTGAGTGGCTTTGCTGTACATGGATCCAGCATCCTGCTGCTGCTGCTGGAATAAGATGAATGGGATCTCAGCATTTAGGACTTCAGGAAGACAATGTGACAGTTTCAGAAATGTGGAGTAAGCAATTAACATGTCATTATAATAGATGTATGACACCAATTACAGTGGGCAAATATCTTTAGATTACAAAGGACCTCATCTGTAGGAAAGTGAAGCAGAGGTTCTTTAAATGAGTGGCTTTGGGAGCAGAAACCCTTTGCCTTCATTGAGGCAAATATATTACTTGCTGGTTTTTCTGCAACACACTGTGCATAGGAACAGAGGATTTTGGCAGTGTTATTAAAAAGGTTTTAAAGATGTTCTTGTAGGATGGCTCTTCATAAATAGTTTTGGAATCAGTTATTAATTAGATCAAAAGAATATTTGCACAGATTGGTACTGTTAAAATTTTTCTGTGCAGAAGATTTCCACTGTGTGTGGAATGGAGTGTTTTAATACAGGATGATGAGGACAGAGCCTAAAGTGTTTTGCTTTGAGACGTGTACAAATACGATTGCATTGTAGGGCTGGAATATTGTAAATGTTAGAAAAATCTTGTGATACCAGCTTTGAAGGTCTTAATTTTTTGCTGTCATAAAAGAACAGGATTAAAAAGAGTCTTTATTGTTGTTGATCATGTGGTTTTTCTGTACTTAGTTCCGTCCTTCAGAGCTTCCACTGATCTTGCAAGGGCCTGAAGGATTTTTTACTTTTCTTCATGTGTAATGTTCACTTCTGGGTGTCAGTTGTTTGTTATTATGGGGGCCTGGGTTTGATAATCAGCTGGTCTGTCTGTCCTTGCTTGTCTAGCTGTGAATATCAGCTGTTTACTATTTAAATGTATAATTCTGAATGATAATTCTCTTGTTTGAATTCATGGTAAGAAATATGTCACTTTGCCATACTTCCAGAGTTGTAAGGAAATTCTCTTTCAAAAGATCCATGAAGTAGCTGTTTTCTGTGCTTAGAAGAACTGTGAAGCATAAGAGGTCATATTTAATATTATGGTAATTTTGTATATTATTATATTGTGATTAATGGGTTCTGTATTTCTCTAAATATTTTATGAGATTATCGTGCGAATCCTCTGAATCCTGTTTCCTAAAACAGATCACAGCATTTTCAGGCCCTTGTTTATGCAGTCAGATTATTGTTACTGATTAATCTATCTGAGTTTCACTGTTTGTCATTTCCATATTCCATAAAATGCTTCAATGTGATTTTAGCAGCTACTGAACATTGTACTTTTGCTCTTTCCCTGTCAGTTGCAGGTATTCCGCAGGACTTTACGGTGACTGCCTTAATATCTGTGGTCACAGTTGTGACAATATTGAGCCTTAAAACTCCACCTGTCTTGCCTTACTGTGATTGTTGCTGAGAACATGTGTGAAAGCAACTGGCGCAGTAGCATTTGTATTATGTCAGACCTCAATAATCCAGCATTTGGAATTTTCCTGGTTTATTTTTATGTACCACTCAATGTGTAAAGCTCTGTAAATATCTCAGTAAACATGTCTAACGCCAGAGAATCTTTCAGAAGCACTGGTGTAGTTGTGATGTACTTCAGTGCACCAAGAAGCTGAATCTGGGATATAATAGAAGATATTCTGTGTAATTTAGCAGACTTCAACATATGTGCCTGTTCCTGTGCTGCTAAAAGGTGGCAGCTGAGGAGAAGGCAAGTGGGAGGTGTGAGTATGGGAGAGAACAACGTTGAGAGGTCTGATGCATCACAGCTCTTGTGGCAGCACTCTGTGGCAGCCTCACCAGCTGGATAAGCCCTCTGAGATGCAAGAGGCTCTTGGATTCTGTCAGAAGTGTGGAAGTGTTTTGGGTATGAAGCTGTAGAGTCCTGGAGAAATTAGATCAGGGCAAGGGTATAGAAAGCTGAAAAAAAGTAAGGCACTGTATTGCATGGAAGGGGAAGGAAGCATAAATTGAAATTGTATTGGAATGCTTACACTGTAATATAACCATGTGCAGAAGAAATAAGATTTGTTTGAGAATCTCTACTGGAACTGTCTCTAGAGGGAATATAGGTGCTGTCATACTGTTCATGAGGTTTTCCAGGTAGACTGATGTCCAAATTCTCTCTCACCTTTTTCAACCACTGGATGGAATCAGCATCCATTACCCTGATCTAGAGCACCCTCATACTTTATCCTGTCCGGCCTCAGTAGCAAATAATCTTTCTTGCAAATAATCAGACTTAGTTTGAGCTGGAATTAATTGTTTCTGTGCCTTCAGAAAATCTTGGATGTAGTGTGTTTTGTGTATTTAGGCTTTTCAGTTGCCAGTAATTCTGAGAATGCATTTTTCGTACTAAAAATAATTTTTAAAAGTTCAGCCTTTTCCTTTTGCAAGGGCAACACCCATTCAAACCCATTCAAACTATTCTGGTAAAATATTTTTATTTTTCTTAAAGCATATATTGCAAAACTCTTAAGGGATAATCTAAAAATTTCACTAAATGGGTCCACAAAATGTGAAAGATCACAGAATACTAGAATGGTTTGGGTTGGAAGGGATCTTAAAGACCATTTAGATCCAAGCCCTCTGCCATGAGCAGAGACATCTTCCACTAAACCAGATTGTTCAAAGCCCCATCATGGCACTTCAGGCTCTATTCAAATGCTATTTAAAATTTTTTTTGCAAAACATCAATAATTTTTATTTTAGTGGTGGAGTCTGGCAGTCCTTTGCTGGACACTTTGTACCATAGAAGTGAAATGCATTTTTTCATTCTATCCATTAGTGAATTTATTTGTCATGCAACATATACGGTGGACACATTATATAGAGTACTTAGTTTGGCTGAATTGTTTGAGTTTTTACCCTGCCCCAAATCTTCTGCAGCTACCTCAAAATCAGGATAAATAATACTGGTGCCCTTTCAGTGTCTGTAAGCTTAATATTAGAATGTAACTAAGGGCAGGCTTAGAAATACAGGTAGGGATGTAGCAGCTCGAGTTGTGATTCAAGTGTGCACATCCAGTTTCTAGCTCAAATGTTGTTTGCAATGGGATCAGATCAAGTTTGAGCCAGCTGGTTCATTAATGATGAGTCCTGAGTTCTTTTCCAAAACATGTTACCAACTCAGAAATTCAAGCTTTAACTTCAACAGGCTGATAATTTCTCTTCTTCTACTGAACAAAGTTTTTTTTTCTGAAAGTTTTTTTCAAACTTTCAGAGTTGTGGAAAGATACAAATATTACCAAGACAGAAGTAAAATATTCTTCTTTGAACTTTCCAGTATATCCCTTCAGTTAATTTTGACAGCCTGCCTATAAAAATATATGCTGTGTTTCTTCTGGAACATGCTGTTCATAACTGGGTGAAGCCTGGGAGAAGTAAGGATTCAATCAAGCTGCTGCTTGCATAAGGGGGAAAAAATCTCAGAGCATGGAGGTTTTATTTTGTTCTTAAAAATATTATTTGGATTATTAATAATTTTTAAATTATTACTTTTAGCAAAAGCTGCTCTTTTCTACCTCATATCAGACTATATTAGAAGGATTTTGGGAAACTGCTTGTGTTCCTTCCCTGTGGCACATAGGGGTGTTTGCTCTTATATTCTAGCTGGATGCAAGTAGATTTTCTCTAGTACCAAATGTTCATTGTCCTAAACTTTAATGTAAGGTCTGACTTGATCAAGAATAATTCTATGAAAATATTTCTGTATTGCTAAAATTTATACTCATAACTATTTGAGTTACTGTTTTGCATTTTTCAACCTCTTCCCTCCTGTTACCTTTGTTTTCTTGTATTCAGTTGCAAAGTCTTTTCATTGTACAGAGAGATTTCTTCATTGCAATATAACCAGCCACCCAGAAAATACTCAGTCTTTTTCCACATGGACAGGGGGGAGATCAGAGTACCTGTACTCACATCTCACAGATGGCAGCCAGGAGCTTTACCCAGGAGTGCTCACAGACTCACACACAGTTGCTCATTCTGGCAAGGTGTACTCACTCTCAGATCCTACATCTGACAGTAGGTCCCTACAGGTTTTATTGTCTGTGACTCTTGGGTGTGGCTCTGCTCTAGCTCTGTGCCCTGCTGAGAGTATCATGAAGCACCTTGGTGCTCAACCTTGTGGCTCCTCACAGGTATGTTACTGGCATTCACTCACCATCAGACCACTCTTTCCAGGTCCCAGCCAATTTTCATGGACTTGATTTTCTTTTAGGCACCTTTCAAAGTAATTCAGGACTCAGAAACAATGTAATATTCTTTCATTCTTAAATTAAAAATGTATGGAAGCTGTAAATAAAGTAGAATCATTTGCACATATTTCCCATTCCCATACTACAAAATACCCTCCTTATCCACAGTACAGCTGGAACTCTGACTTTCTGAGCCGGGATAAACAGCTTGCATCTTCTCACATATTCTTTCACTCAGTCTGTCAGCTTTTTCACTGATGTACAGCTCTTACAACTCGTCTCTTCAGACTTCTTTCTGCGAGGCTGATCCTTGGTCTGTGTTGTTTAATCTCCCTTTTCTCAGGTGCAAAACAAAACCTCTGATGCCATCTGAGAATTCCTTTCACAAGTATGAAATTGGCTCTTGTGTTCAAAGAGATGATTCTTATCTACGTACTTCCTTTTTGACCATGTTCTATAATGATCTGTTTATATGTAGAGTTCTTTAATTATCCATCTGTTGGTGCTGGCAGCAGAACAAAATGGAACAGGGGAACAGGCTGACACAATGTAATGCAGACATCTTACCAGCTGATTTTTACATCTTGCGGAAATGTTGGTCCTTACAGTCATAGTGGGATTACATATTGCCCTTTATTTGCAGGTGATACAGTCATAGTCCATACATTTCAGGATTTGCATGTCCAATACTAGATCCATATCTTTAGATACTTGATCTATATTCTATATGATTATTGTTCTTCCATTTCTGCACTTGGCTGTTGTCTTGTCTAAGATGTTAATCTTGATCAATCAGTTCCTGCTGTTCTCTCTTAGGCAGCCCATGCCGATTTATGCCAGCTCCCCACACAAATCTGGACCCCATCAGGAAGATCTTTCAAAGGATACAACTGCAAAAAAACCCTCTCAGTTCCTTTAGCATCAGGTTTCATACAAAGGCACAGATTTAAGCATCAAAATAGCTTTTCTCAGAACTCTTTGATTCACTTCCTCATCACAGCACTGTATTTTTATAACTTTGCCATCTAAGTCTATGTCATTATGCAGGTTTTAGTACAATTCTGTGCTTTTCCTGTTTCCGTTCCCTCCACCTTTGTAAGAGGAGAACATGAAGCTAAAGCCAAATGCCTAAGGTGGCTCCTGGCCAGATTTGGTGGCAGTAAAAATGTGCTCAAAGCAAGCATTTACAGCTTTGCACTTACATCTCAGCCTGCATCAGCTACCAATCCTGAAGGGCTTCATCCAAACTCCTGCATCACAACTGTTTTATTCTAATTCACATTTTTTCCTCTTTTTGCACCATTTACCCATCATCTCTCATCTAAATGTACGCTTCTATCTTGTCTCCAGTACAGCCTTGATTCCAGTTAGGAACTGGGGCTTGGGTTTTGTTTGCCTTCTTAAAAATGCACCTCAGTTCTACTGTTCTGGGCTGGCTTTTCTCTGTTTTTCAGTTAGTGTATTACTGAATGTGACTCTTGCAACGACTTCATACTTCTGAATGAACTCATCAGGAATGGCTTAAATCAATAATTGCTGTAAGTCTAAGTGCAAAGTGGAAGCTGAGAGTACATTAACAAAAAGCTTTCATTCTTGCACAAAGTTTTAATTAGCCATCCTGTTGATCTTTCCAGTTCAGTGCTTCACAAAGGACCCAAAGCTTTCCTTTATGAACCCATGTTTCCATTAATTTTATTTCTTTTTTTTTTTTTCTTTTTTTTGCACAGTAATTCAGACAAAAACTTCACTGCTACTGCCACTGGAATTATATATACCAGTTATATACCAGTGTTATAGAAATAAGTGGTAAGAAGTCAAATGAGGAAGCATACCTGAGAAAATGATGTGATTTTGACCTTTGTTCAAAGTTGCTTTCTCCCACATCTTTGTTTGCAGCTCTGCTAGGGCAGTGATATTATTGCAGAAGCACAGTTGTACGGCAACAGTACTCATCTTTCTACCTGACTTTGAAGCAATGCTTGCAGAAAAATAGATGATTTAAATATATATGTATATATGAAAAAAAACCCTAACAGCCCCAGACCCTGGAAGTTTTCTCACAGATCACTGTACTAGAACTGACCATCTTTTCTCTTTCAGTACTGCTAGCTGTAAGATAGGCCAAGTTGGGGTTCTAAAGAAGAAACAATTGCCCTTTTTTTGAAGAAGTAGAAAACCAAACCAAAACCCACAAGCTAAAAAGCAAAGTGGATCGAAAGTTGTTTAGAAGAGCAAGTATTACTGAGACCCACTTTGATGGGTCATGGCTGTTTCTGGTATTTCAAGGTGATTGTTGGTACGGGTTTTCCTTCGGCACTTCTGGATGACTTTAAGTACTTCATCCTTGCATGGTTTATGAAAACAAAGTATAACTACCAAACTAGCACAGCTCTCACAGAACAACACTATTTCTGCAATGTTCATCACAAGCTCGTTCTTTGTGGTTCCAATGCTCCTCTGTAGTTTCAGTGTTGTCCTGAAGAGAATCATGACGTTATAGAATAGGCGGCAAATAAATATTGTCACATTGGTCACGTACACAGCGGGGTAAGCACGGATGTGCTGCAGCAAGGCTGGAGCTCCAGCAGGTGCTTCTTTAACAAACAGAACAGTAAAACAGAGGATCTGGAGTAATGATGGGATTCCAAACCCAAAGGTGAATTTAACCATCTCGTATTCAGGCCACGCAAATAATGGATCTAACTGGCAGTGTGCTTCCAGCTGATAATTATCAGTGCCAACCAGCACTGCCTCTGTCAGGGACAAACAGAAGGTGCATGTCAGTACAAGCCCAACACACAAGATGGGTCTTTGGGTGGCATTGCAGAGAGGAGTCTGTGGTGGAAATCTCTCCAGTAATAGTGTGAGAAGTGTCAAAAATAAAACATACTGAGAGTTGAAATAACCAAAGTTGAAAAAAAATGACAGTATGCTACAGGCAAGGTGGGTTGTTGTTAAATAGTCAGGTCTAGCAATGACAGTAAAGGATAAAAAAATCATTATGATATTACTGATGGTGAAGTGTAGAAAAAGTAAGTCCAAGCTTGCTCTTTTGTTCTGCTTATGATTCTTTTTGAAAATGATCAAAATACATATGCCAGCTATTAATCCTGTGGGTACAAAAAAGGCAATGTAACAGTGCATAAGTCTGGATATGATGTTTTGGGAAGCTATGACAGCTTCAATTTCTTCTTGGGAAGTGAAAGGCTGGCTCTTGCTTGGGTAGCTGATCCACGTCATGTTGTGAGAAGTCATCCTTTTTTCCACACTGTGTTTATTTCCTGTTCAACGGTGTTTGAAACTGAACTGGAAAAGGAAGGTGAAACAAGTTTTAAAGTACAGTTTTGCTGCCTGTTTTTGCATTTAATGTATTATGTGCAGTCAGGCATATGAACCATTTGTTCAGAATAAATGCAGTAATTTCTTGGTGGATTTTACACTTCTGTGTTATTACCCAAGTTAGCTTGAAATTATTTTTAGCCAGAGAAATCTGCCCTTTTATTTTTGATGTGGTTTCTGCTCTTACCACTCCCCCCTTTTCCTCACTTGGTGCAGCTCAGCTTTGTGGACAGCCAAGATCCAGCACACTCATGTTGCCAGTGGAATATGTGGAATACTGGCTGTTCTGTGGGTGAGGAAGCAGTTGGCTCTGTTTAGGTGGAGCTGCTTTTCCTCCCCATCTCACCAAAAAAGGCCAAGGCGGTTTGCAGGGCAATCCAGTGTGTGGGCAGCCACAAAAAGCTCCACTGTCCTGTCACAAGGGTGGGAATTTTGTATCGTTTGAACCCAGCTGCAGTCTCACACCACATACTGAGGAAAATGCAAAGATAATCACAATATGAGGCACGAGCCACATTCCTTTCTTTGTTTTAGTTTTGCTTCCTTTCTGTTCTGAAAAACAGCCTTTCATAACTGCAGTCTGTACTGAGGAGCCCGTATAAAATTAATGAGAGTGTTTAAGAACTGTTATGAACAAATTGCTTTTATACTAAAACATCTTTATACATTAATAACGCTGTCATTTCTTAGATGTAGCTGTTGCATAAAATGGCAAAAAATGATGCTTTTCTGCATTCTCAACTTTGAAAATACGATTACTAGTGCATTATAAACCTGTTGATAAAGTTTTAGCAAGGACCATTTATTACAGCTGCATTATAAATTCCTGGAAGTAGGGAATTTTGAGAGTAATATGGATAGGCTGTTAGCTGCAATGACTCTGTGATATGTTGATACAATGATTTTGTTACTGTATAAATGCTCGGAGGATACTTTTTTTTTTTTAAAGCCAAAAAGCTTTTATGAGAACATAATATGTACTCATGAAAAACTGTAATGGATATGGATGTATACATTTTCCAGACCACCTAAAAGCATAATTAGCTCAATTTCTAACAGGAAATTTCTGTGCACCTTGTTCTGATTGATGCAGAAAATAACACACCTTTTTTAGTTGCAGATAATAAATACATTTAAACATGAGATAATGAACCCACTATTCCTAATTAATTTGAAACGTCTGATTAAAGATGTTCCTCAGTATTGGAAAAAAGTTAAACAAATAGGCATTTTTACAGTGAAGAGTGTTTTCTGGGGAAAAAAATATCCAACTTCTTAATTCACAAAGATTCCAATTTTGTGTTAGACTTTGGTGTTTTTACTTTGTTCTGGTTTACCTAAAGATGGTCTGAGCAAGCAGGCAAAGACAGGACCATGGAGTTCTCCTTACAGAAGTTTCTGTAAGTCACAGTGGCAAGAAGCTACATATTTAGTTGTACATAAGGCCTTTTCCATAAGGGGATTCTAGTGATGTTAACTCTTGGAATTAAAGTAGTGTTAAATTGGTAAAAATTCATAGAGATGCATTAATGTTTTTAAGCAGTGCTCATTATAGATAAGTCAGTGTCTTAATACTGTTTGACAGTTAATTTATGGTTGTTACCTCTGACACTTCTTCACATTTCTGATATTTCTAATCTCTCCTCAAAATTGGAATTCTAATACTGGTTTTAATTAGAAAAGTTGACTTATCAAAGTGGCTTTGATTAAATGTGTATATAATCTTATATAATTATAATTTCATTTCTAGAAAAGCACAGAGTTATGTTTTGATTCAGTAGTGTTCTTTGTCTCTTTTTAAAGACAGAGTTTCTTCCTTTGTAGAAAAGGTTATTTTCTGGGAGATTCTGCTGCAGGAACGACTGATGCACCCAGGGAAGATGTTTTGTCTTACAGGTGGTCTTGCAGGAGGGAAAGGTTGTTCCAGCTTCTGAGCTGGGATGCACCATGTAGGAAAGAACTGATGGGCAAAACTGGCAGAAGTCTCTGAAGCAAGTTAAGAGTCAATAAAATTTTGAAGCTTAGAAGTAGCTTATTAAATATGAGCAATTCTTGTGTGTGAAACTTTAACTTCTGCAATTAATTTCTTCTGAAATACTTGAGAGGAGTCTCAAGAATGAAGGAAACAGTAAATCAAATTTTGATCCTTTGTTAGGAGGGAGATTTGAAGCTTAATCTGGTGAAGGATGGTGACCACTTGAGCATCTGAGAAAGTCTGTTACTATCCCACACTGTTGATTCAAGGTTAGCAAATATTTACATTTAGAGCTGTTCCACAGAGCCTACAGTGTTACCTGTCAATTCCATCAGGCCTTTTGCAGGGCTGAATGGAAGAATTCAGTTCTGGTACTGTGAACATCTCCATTATCTTCTCAACAACTTTTATGGGCCAACTACCTGTGCTCACTGTCCTTTCAGAGAATCTCAGAATAATTTAGCAACATTCAATTTTTCAGGTAACATCATTGCAAAGGAAACAAAGGACAAAGTAGTTTGAGGTACCACAGGAAATCATATGGCCTTATATCAAATTACAGGAAAAAAAAAGATGCCAAAGCTTGAATAAATTTGCTCAGGACCTGGCCTTGGTACTGATACTGAGCTCAATTATCACCATAGCAATGTATTTTAAATTTTATTTAAATACTCTGGGTATTTAAGACAAAGTAAGACTTAATGCAGCATATTCCAGTAACTACAGCTTACTGTGCAAGCAAATGTGTCATCTTGGTTTCTCTTCCTGTACCCACCTGCTTGCACATTGTGGTGTGTTACTGATAACCCAGCACACTGTCAGGCAGAGGCTAAGGATGTGTTTTGCTCTTATTTGGTGTCAAGACAGATGTCTGGGACAGTTGTAACAGTTTCAGTTGTAACCACAGACATGAACATTATTGTTAAATAATTAACATTGATGCTTCCTCTCCATCTAAATATTATTATCCTCACCTAAGTGTATGACTTTTAAATTACCTCATCTGAGGAAGGATTTGAACTAAACAAAAGCAATCTCTTCAGCCTAGAATTAACATGCTCACTTTGGGGAAATAACAGTGCAAATATATAATTATAATTATAATCAATGTAAGTATTAGAATTCTGAGCTAAGGAAAAATTTTAGGTGTGCTGTTTTAAAGGGAATCACCCTAGGATTCCCACACAAACAAAATTTTACCAAAAGAGCAAGCTATTTGCAGCTTTGCTGTGGCTAGTCAGGGTGCGTATAATTTTTGTTTGAGTTCAATAAAGTGTTTATTACAGAAGAAATATCTCCTAGCAGTTTGTAGCCAATTCTGAAATATTTTTAGTTTGGCAAATAAGATTAAAGTCAGTGTTGTAGTTATTAACTTTCCCCTTTAAATTATTTCTAGAAGCTTAAAAGAATCACAGTGATAATGTCAGGGACTCTTTTCATATTTGGTTCTGGTGTCTCACTATTAAAAAGAGCAAAGTTTGGAGCTCAGATTGTGGTAGGAAAGGCTCATGTGGAGGGGATACAATCAGACATGGCCAGTTCTTACTACAGGCTGAAACACACATGCATTCTCTCTAAAATGGTCACCCCTACCTGTATATTTCTGACTGACAATCTAATTTTTTTTTTTTTTTTTTACTATATTGTCTCCTCATAATGATTTCAGTGAAATTTGAGGATACGTAGCACTTTCCAAGGTGCATTGTTCACCACCTCAAGAAGTGGCTGCATTAGGGTTTTCAAGCTGGGTTTATAAATTGGGCCCTGCCAGAACAGCTTGACTCCCTTGCAGCCCCAGCAGATGATGGATTGGGAATAGTCCCAGATGGCACAACCTCTCTGTATGTTTGTTTACATTGCAGTGAGTAGCTCTGGAGATACCTGTGACTGTAAGGTGCTCATCTGTCATGTAAAGCAGCTCTTAGAAATTCTCTTTCCACTTTTAAAACATTCCCAAAGCATCGAGTTCATGCTTAGAATAACAGTGGGAGGAAGGAGCTCACAACTTCTGCTGTAGTAGTATTAATGTTTGCAAATTTTTACAGACTTCTGGTAGTAGTAATTTAATTTAAAATAAAAATATATGTTCCATGGTAGCAGCAAAGGCTGGCTTATTTCTCACATGATGTTTTATTTCAGAATATTCATACAACTGGCCACATCTTTTGTTTCAAAACACTTAGAGTTTCCATCATAAAAAAATATAGGGAATTTATTATGTCATTTTCCTCTGCTGTGAGAAGATCTATTATTCCCTCAGTTCTTGTCTGGATTTAGTGCAGGGACATTCTTTTTTTTTTTTTTTCTTTCAAAATGCATGTAATGTTTATGCTCTGCTGTGCTATGGGTGGAGGGGGTGACAACAGCAGACAAGTCCACTACTTGTGGATTCCTTTTAGTGGAATTTGTCAGTTTATCGTGCAAACACCTCAAGACCTGAATTATTTTTTTTTTCTCTTACAACATACTATGACATAAACTGACTTTTTAATTTCCATTTAGTTACGGTAACTATGGCAGAAGCAGGGTCTATTTCTGTTTGTTTTATGATTAGCTACTGAGGGAAATTTGCAATATGTTGCTTGGTTTATCTTTGTGTTGTCATGTCCAGTATTTTGTCCCTTTATCTCAGGTCCCCCTTACTTTAATTTGCCATCAGTCACGTCAAAAATCCTTCCTTAACTTCATGTGGTCTCACCTTTTTCTTGGATTTTTTTTCCCTCTTTCTGTCCTTGTTTCCTCCCTGAAATTCAGCTGTTAAAGCAAATATGTTTGATTTTCACTTTCTGAAGCACAGTGAATTCATTCCCCTTCATTTCTAACACAGTGAGCACAGTGTTCAAAAAGCAGTTTAAAAATAGCAAGTTGTGAAAGGACTTGCAGTGCTAAGGGGACCTAGCCCCTAAGATTCTGTTGGGTTTGGATTCCTCATCCCTGCTTTAATGTTAATGCAAAAGGGGAGCTCGGTTTCAAGGAGACTTGTGTTTATTTAAAGTCTAGAAGGAAGAGCTCCTAAACCAAGGGAATTTCTGCTTAGCAGCCAGACTTCTTCCTCTGTAAAAGGTTTGGTAGGGCAGTCTTTCTGCATTCTGTCACCAGCCTTTAGAAGGAAAATATTCTTTCATCCAGTCATAAAGCAATACACGTGACACTGCTTGTGAAACTCTGCTCTTGGTGGGGATGTCCTGCACCGACTTGAGCTAACACGTGATCTGGTGGGGAGAATATGTCCTTTCTGTTCACACTGTGTCTGCCAAGTTAAGAGATGGGGGGCAGCTTGCAGTACATGAGACTAAAATGTGAAAGACTATATTCATCTTTCTCGTAAGAGCTCAGTTCCTACTCTTGAGCAAGTATTTGAAGTTGTAAAAACTTAAGAAATCCTACCCTTAACTTGTGGAAAAGTAGCAGTTCCTGAGAAACCGAAAGCTTTTGTTTTTACTTTTCTAGAATATAAAGGAACTAACAGTAACTTAAACATAATCCCCCAAACACTGATGTGTTTCCTGTCCTATACAATGCCTATAGTGGGGTTAAGATTATCTGACAATGTCCATCCTTTAAAAGACTGGTTTTAGGCAATGGTTGGAGTCATTTGTCCACACCACTGAAAGTATTTCATCATCCACCTCCCATTGGTTCCACGGGAGTGAAGTACTTACTGGAAAACAGTCTTCACATTTTCTCTACTTAATGCCCAGCTTTATCACAAATTTCAGCTTTGTTATACATTTCTGCTTTCTGAGGACCTTTACCAGATACAGTATTTTACTTTGTGTACTTCAAATGTTGCTAAAAAAGGAAAAACTAAAACCTTTTAATTATAACCTTAGCTTTACTATTTGAGCCTCTTGAATAAAACATTGCATATTCAAAGTAATATAAAGCACTTACCTTTTCAAGGAATTGTTCCACAGAAACAACAGGCTGAGCCTTTCACTAAGAAATGTCAGATGAAATACAGTTATTGTTTGGAGCTTATAGCCTTTTCTATTTTGGTAGAGAGCAGAGTGTGTGCATTACAATAACTTCTTCAGCTGCTGTACATCACGGTGAAAAATCCAGGCGCTTGCTGGCTAAAAAACATGCAGTTCTGTAAGGGAAACAGGAACTTAGCTGAAGTCATTCAAACCATACACGTTGCATGTTTAGCAAACCTATGGTTTCATCATCATGTGACTATAAAGTTCAGATTCTCCTCTGCAATGAGATATTTTAGAACAGAAAAGTAGTGTTTGTCCCTGCCATTTCTAAGTATGTGAGGCCATCCAGTGGATTTTGCTTTTCCTGTTCATGAAGTAATCCTACGCTCACTGGCCAGCCTTTGCAGTTGCATTTTTTCCCAGTGTGCTGTTTGAAGTGCTGGAAGTCTAGAAAAGGAAAAGCCCGTGGAATAAATACCACACCACGCCCTTTGCTTAGTACTACAAAAGCTCAACATAAAGCAGGACATGTCGAACCATTAAGATCCCTGCTTAAAAATAGGTGTATTTCTATTTTTCCAAGGGTCCTGGCTCTTGGAATACTCTTGTTACTGTATACATGCAATAAATTATTTTTCCAGATGTTCTGCAATGACCATGAGGTGTTAAAAGACAATATTTTGAGTGTGAAGGATGTTTTGGGTCTGGCTCAGCATCAGTCAGTGACCGTGCTGAATAGTGTTTTTAAAATCTCAGATATAAATAAGCAAGGAAGGGTTGGCTCATGATTTTTTTTTAGTGCAACCCGTCTGTCTGGGATGTAGCAGCAGCATCATGTTTTCCTTTTCCACCTCATGGGGAAGGGCATTTCTGTTGTAATCTTTCAGTAACCGGCAGTGGCTTTTGTGGGTTGAGAGGGTAGTTTGTGACCAGTGTGTCAGCACTGTTTTCATGGCTTCCCACTTGTTGCAGTTTAACAAGGGTCACTGAAAAACACGCGGGAACGGCCAAAACACTTCACAGAAGTGAGATGAGACAAATGTGTGAGAGTCTAAATTTCAAAATCAGAGTTGTGGATTACCTGGAGAAGATGTTTTAGCACTTGGTCTACATTTTCATCTGAAGGTTAGCACTACTGCTCCAAATACTTCCTTGAGATTAGAGAAGACTGAATGGAGGGTCTTGGGTTGCAGCAGTAGCTGAGAAACATTTCGGTTTTCAGGTTGAAGGTTCACATTTTTTGTGAAGTAACTGTCCTCCAGAGCAGTTCTTCAGTAGTTCAGGGGCTCTGTGAAATGTAATTTCCAGTGGGCTTTATTCAGAATACTGTCATTCACACAGAACCTTTGGTTTTGATCATCACATATAGCAGTTTGTTGGACTGGGTAGGTTGCTTATTGTTTCCCTTTTATTTACAGTAGTTCCTCCAAACTGTTACAGAAAACCTTGGACAAAGTGGCTGCGTGGTGCAGGTGTTTTTTATGTAGCATTTCCCTGTGAGCTGTACCCTAATCCAGGCTCATTCTGTTGACATTAAATTCTAATAGTTAAGAATGGTAAAGAAAAACTATGCATTGTCATTACATGCAAATCAGGTGATTCTTTTATTTTTCTGTTGGCTTTTCAGTAAAGATGCAAATTTCAAGTGCCACCTTAGTCTTGCTAGGACTGAGGGCTGTGCAGAGAGCATACTGAACTGTGAAGGCATGGTGAAGTAATTGGTTTTGAAATTATAGAAAAATTTCAGGAAGGTTTTGGTAATCAACTTAACTTTTTAGCTTCCAGAATGCATCACTTGTGCACTCGAAGCAGTGCTGAACAGTTGCAACATGGTTTTGTTGCTGTACTTTCCACTGATGTGCTTTTCAATGGGACTGTTATTGATAACCCTGGGCCCTGCTGGGGCTGGAGGGGGGAAAATAGAATTATTTCTTGGCTGAGGGCCAGGAGCAAACTGCTGGGGGTTTATATCTTTTTGAATTTGCCTTGGGTGGGTGTACACAAGGATATCTGGCTATGCCCTTGGTGTTTATTAGTTAAAGAGAGGCAGATCAATGACTGCACCAGTGTGAGGAATATTCAAACCACCCTTTACAAAGGTTTCAGTGCCTCTGAGTTAATGAGCAGTCGGTGAGCAAGGAGTAACTCCCGTGCAGATAGATAAGCCCTGACACAGCAGCATTGAGGCCACATTTCCTGTTATTCAGTAACCTCAGCTCTGACAATGCATGGGCTGGGTAAGCAGAGCTGCAAGGGATCTTATCCACTAATGAGGAAATTGTATAAATAGAACTGGAAAAGTGAAAAGGGAGAAGCTATTTCTTACACCTCCCATAATTGAAAAGAAAAAATAGCTGAAGAGAAAGTGCCCATCTTTAAAAAACTTTCACCTTTACATGTCATACTTTGTCTGAAACCTGTATTAAACTTTATTATTCAGTGTTATTTAGGGAGCAAGAACATGTTTCCTGCTCGGAATCAGGTGCAAGTAACACAACACAATTTCAGAATTGAAAGACTGAGTCTCTCAGCTTGAGAGACTCACACATCAGAAAGCATCACATTTTACAGGTGGAGAAACCTGGCTACTGAGAAATTCATTCTTCCAAGGTGATGGAATAAATTGATAGCCAGAGGAGGAATAGAGGTTAGAAAATAAAAGTTTCCCAACTCTCTATTCTTTATTTTCTTTAGACTTTGCTGATTCCCATCTCGATAGCTGCAATTCTGCCTCATCTACAGAAACAAAAGAATTTTTCAGGT
Source organism: Rhabdornis inornatus (assembly GCA_013397075.1). NCBI lineage: Eukaryota > Metazoa > Chordata > Aves > Passeriformes > Rhabdornithidae > Rhabdornis > Rhabdornis inornatus. The sequence goes on from VWZS01007819.1 coordinate 811,467, forward strand.
ATGTTAAGAGCTCCCAGGTGGAGTTTTGGCAGCAGCTTGCTGTGCTGTTAGTATCACAGTTAATGTGTTAGTTTAAAAAAAGCAAAATATTGCTGTTGCGTGACCAGCATCTTTCCTTAGAAAAAAGAATAAACCAGTTTGTTTAATTTGCTTAAATGATCACAGGGTACAAGTCATATGAGAATAGTGGCAAGCAGACTAGTGCTCAGTTGTATAAAGGTTTCATAAAGCTCCAGAAAATGGTTAAGTGATTGTGTTTGGGATGATGCAAAATGTCATAATTATTTTTATTAGTGATTTATTATTTTTTTGGTGAAATTTCCTAGCATGTATTAATTTACTTTCTGTCAGTGGAAAAGGCTGATGTGTGATAATGGTGTTCTGGATAAGATGGAGGCAGGAAAGGTGAAGTTAGAGAAGTGAAATAGCTGTGAGATGCTGTGGCAATATTTAGGGATTGGCTGATGACGCGTACAGCCACTAACCACCTATAGTGTGCTGTGGTGGGCAGAACTCAGGTTTATTTTCAAACTTGACTGTTTGGCAAAATAAATATCTCCAGTACTGAGTGGCAGATGTTGCTATAAAGAAAGCAGATGTGAATGACTTCTTTTTTTTACAAACACCAATAATTTCTCTTAATTGACCCATATTACTGATGTATTTAGTAGAGCACACATCCCTGACACAGTAGGTTTAATTTGAAGTGAAGGCTCTTTCTCTCATATCTGTGTGTGCTAAATGAGAAAAACTTCTCCATCTTGTCTAACAAACACTGTTCAATGTCCATCTTACTGGCTTGTGAGATGCTGCAGCCCAGCAGAGATGGAGATTTCAGTCTTTTTATTCTCTGGCTTCAGGCAGATCCATCCTGTAAAGTATTATGGAGATGATGATCCTGTCTTGCTCATCTTGCTTCTGAGCAGTCCTGATCAGTTGTTCAGCAGAGCTGCAACGCTCAGTTGAGCATTAGAGCTTGTGTTTGCTTGGTGCTACATCCAACAGCCACAGGGTGATCCAGGATCCTGGAGACCAGAGGCTGCAGCAACCTGCAGTTAGTCCAAGGACTGCACTGGATTCTCTGGGCTAGTGATTATTGTTAAGGAGCTAATCCCACATGAGGAGCCTCAAGTTTATTTTCAGACCACACTGTTGTTGTCTTCTCTCAGTTAACTTATCTTTTCTTGCCTTTTGGATGTAATGTTATTAAGAAAACCATCCCTTTGTAGCATGATCGGATTGTTTTGGAATATTAAATGACTGTTATTGCCTATACCTCAGTGTATTATGATGAAAAGCAGTTGCCTTGTTACTGGAATTTTGAATCATGCAATACACTGCAATTTTGTTTCAAAGATGTTTTTCTTTAACTGCCGTGTATTTCCACCTTAATTTTTCCTCTATTGTTGTCTTGTAAGAAAAATATAACTTGAGTGTGGGATATAAGCCACTGTGTTAGTCAAAGATTGCTTTGGCTCTGACTGAGCTTAAATATTGGAACCTTTTCTTTGTGGCATTTTAAGACATTAAAGCCACTTATATTAATGCAATACCTCAAAATTCTTGGGGTCGGGAAGAAAACCCTAATTTTTGAGAGGAGTATCTGTTCTAAGGGTTTTGTTACGTTGATGCACGGTTGCCAGTCACACTGTAAAACTGTTCCTGTGTAAGGCTGTGCTGCTCATTTTATATGTGTTTAGTCTTACTTGACAGCAAGCAAATTTGTGTCCTTGATTAAAGCGTTGTCGAACATTCAGCCTTTGACATTAAAAAGGACACCCCTCCTCCAAAAAACCCAAACCCACCAAACCCCAAAACATGAGGGAAGTTGTACAGAGAGCCAAGAATTGCTAGTTTGGAAGGAATTTTGTTTATGAATTCATTTTAGAACAAAAAAACCTGACATGGCTTTATTGTATTATATTCCTTGCATGTTTGGTTTAGGGAGGGTTTTTAAAGTATGGTTTTAAAAATGGAATTCAGATGCTTATGCTTATTTATAAGGTACATGGAGCTATGTGAAATTGTAAAATCTGATAGTTTTACTCTCTCTGCTTGGATGGGGTTAAGAAGCCCAGGCTGGCAATATTTATCTGTAAGCACTGGTTATTAATGATTACCTGCACCTCAGAGGCTGCTTGTAAATCAACATTTCTTCCTTTTTTCCTAGAACAGCCATACTTAGTGCTGTGTGATTGCTGTCTTCACATCTCAGGGTTCCTTGCCTGTGGTTCAGTATTACTGGTTTTATTATTGGCTTATTTGAGCACTGTTTGTAATGTAAGTTGTTTTATAAACAGTATTTTATTATTATTACTATACAGTAATGTTTCTATCAATCACAAAATAAATTCCTCAATACAGGCAAATCATCTGTGTAACTCAGCTACAAGAGCTCAAAAATTGCCTGTATTTCAAAATAATATTCTACTAAAGGGTGGGAAAAAGCTTTTTCTAATAGCAAATTTTAATAAGAGACTTGGTCTCTACATAGCACTACAGGTGCTAAAATGGTTATTTAACTGCACATAGACTGGACCTGAAAAATTTCAGACTTCTCTCTTAATTAAGTAAGAAATCTATTTCATTGTGAACTAGTGAAACCATACTTAATTAGAAAGAATTACAATACTCTGGAGCTGAATGGGAATGGCACTTCCTTTGGTCATTGAGCATCTTGTCAACCACAATGACTAGTAACAGATGTTTCATGAAACAATACAAGAAACGTGCTTTTTAATAAATATTTCTTCTTTGTTAATAGTCAGACCTAGTAGCCTGGCAAGTTATCCTTCTATTAGGTTCAAAACCAAAATTAACCATTGTTGAGATTTGCTTCTTGTAACAGAATTGTCTCTTACCTGCCTCTCCCTCGCAGCAGCAGTTGGTTGTACAAGTTGAGGTTAATTTTGTTTCCTCTAAATACTTGTAGCGATGCCCTCACTGCCTGCAGGGAGGACCAGCTGTACAAATCTGTGTTTAACCAGAAACTGGGACTGATTTTTTTTTGTCCCCTAAAGATTAATTTAAATCTAACTAATTTTGCTGATCTTACTGCTTTCGGGAACTGCAAGAGCATTCTGCCAGTGACCACCAGATGGAGTTTCTAAAACAGCTTTGATAAACCAATACCAGAATTCATTTCAAAACGATCTTTTAAAGGTTTTGCAGATAAGGAACAGTGCAGAAATTCTACTGATTTCAAGATGAATTTTAGCTTAAATCTGCAAATTTTGGGAGACTAAAATTAGGCTTTTCAGTTCACTTTGTAATCAGTAATTGTACTGGGCTTGCATGGTAAGGTTTGGATAGCAGAGGTAGGGAGGGACTACGGGGGTGGCTGCTGTGAGAAGCTGCCAGAAACTTCTTCATGTCCAATAGATCCAATTCCAGCAGACCCCAAGGTGGACCTGCCACTGGCCAAGGCTGAGCCCATCAGTGCCAGTGGCAGCACCTCTGGGATTATGTACTTAAGAAAAGTGAAAAAAGCATGCAAGTACTTTTTTAAACTGGATAAAATGGATTCACTTCTGGTTATAAATCTTGCTTTAAAAAACTTTTGATAGAAAGGGTTTTTTAAAATATGTTTTTATACTTAATTCATAAATACTCTGATGAGAAGCCTGTGTTATAAAATCTTTTACTGCCATGATTTGTAATAATATGGAAATTCTGCCTGCTGCAGACTGTGAATATTTTTGACAATTCTTGCAGATGTAATTACAAGTGCCAGTTTTTTAGAAGGAAGGAGTATTAGGAAATCACATGGAATTTCAAGGTAAGGGAAGGACTTGGTGGGAAGAAAGTGGGATGACAAAGGAGATAATAGATCCTCTGCTCTCCTGAAGAATGGAGTCAGCGTATGTCAAAGTGTTTTGATATATAATGGAAAACGTAAGGAATTCAACAGAGGAAACATTTCACACTTCAGCTTTGTTGCCATGGCAGTCTGCACAGCTGGGTTTGTACCATTAGATTGCTTTCCCTTCCAAGTATTGCACAAGACACTCAATAAATACACAAGATTTTGCTTATTAAGAGACTACATAAATTAATTTAGGAGCAGATGTTTAGGATTCATCAGTGCATTGAGCACTTCACATCTGCAGAAACTTAGGCAACAATCAATTCCTCTGAGTCCTCAGCAAACACTGGAAGTGAGAGTGGCACTTGAGCAGGTTCTGCTTTTCTTGGGTCTTACCAGTTCTGTGCTCCTGCAGTGAAGCTCACGAGGTCTCCAGCCTAGACACTGGGTTGCTTTCATTTTTATTAAGCAGTGATAAATGGGGCATTACTGATGCACATACCCACAGCACAGAAGCGATTTAATTGAACCTTAGTTTTAAATGAGGAAAAAAAAGGTGTTCTGAGGTTTTTGGTAGCAGGGTTATATTTTCTTCACAACCTTGGGGCCTATTCTCATATAGTACTTGAGTGAGTATTTTCTGTGAAAACTCAGAGAATGTGGTTGATTTCTGTGATGTCTGTGTATTGACAGATAATGGCAGATTCAGGTGCCATGTCAGCCTGGTTTTTACTGGTGTAAACATCTTGACTTTGTTGTACCTGATCAACCCTTTTTAGTTGCATTTTTGTAGTTGTTCTCGAAAAACCTGTGGACTTGTGAACTTGCTACTTGTTAACTAACTCTCACAGAAGATCCAGTCTGTGTTGTATGCAAGGAGTTTTACTAATCCAGCTGAGAAACAGCCTTTTTATTGGTTGCATCCAAGAGCTCTGTGGAATGAAGGATCAGAAAATCACTGCTCTGTACTTGTTCAGAGATGCTGGCTCTCCTGTTTAAGAAAACACCCTTTAAAACACTGTGTGGAAGTAAGGGCATCCTGTCAGATACTAGGCTTTGAGTAAATGGTGTAATATTGCAACTTCCACTCTGACAGTTGCCATTTTCATTTATTTCTGACTGAGACTTAAAACTTAGAAGTGCCTTGGATTGAGGTTTTTTTAAAGAGTTTACCAATAATAATTTATTTAAATAGAGTTTGCTGTTACTTGCTGTCTTCCTACACTTCACCCAAAGGGAACAAATGAATAATTTTGAAAGTATAGCTAAGAAAATATTTTCCTGTAAGTAGGGTAAATGAACTGATCCATGGGGAGTAATCTTCTCGTTATGTGCAGTGGTTACTGCAATGAATGTGTTACTAAGTATCTTAGGTTCTTGAAAGCTGTTTTCTTTGGGATGCCAGAGGTGTGGGTTATTTTATGATGTTGTTCTGAGAACCAAGAGAACTTCTGCAGGAAGCTGATTGTGGGCAGCACAAAGGAAAGGAAGTTGTCAGGATGTGGCCAGTGTTTGCATTGATCTCCAGGTGCAGTGTTACTCTGCCTCATTAATTGCAGGATTCTTGATGCTGAAAAGTCAGGCAAGGTCTGTACCTTTTAGCTTTCATTCCCAGCCAACTTCATGCTGATGAATAATGAGATTTTAATAGTGTCAAATTAAGGCTTGGAAATTTGACATCCAAGTCATGCAATTTGTTATGTTTTGATTTAGTGAAGCCATACAGGTTTAATTTTGTCTACAAGAGATTTCTATCAAGAAAGAAAGAAAGAAAAAAATCACACATTTTATTGACCACATACACTTGAACACTTTTTATTGAGAATGCATCATGAGTCAATACTTCCTTTATGAAGCTTTCCAGAAAGTCCATTTCTGACATTATATTGGAGTCCACATCTCTTCATTGTAATAGAACCAGGAATTTTCTAGTAGCTGATCACCTTCTTTCATTAACTGAAATTAAATCCTCAGCAACCAACAGAATTTGATTCTGAAATGTAAACTTTAAAACTAGGACCTCTACTAAGTTGGTCAGCAAGGACCTGTCTTGAGCTAGCTATGTTAATAACTCAGAAGCAGAGCATGACATTTTTGTTAGTTCGTTGATTTGAATTAATTAGCGGTTCAGCAAGAAGGCTTAAGCCATAGATCAATTCAAATATTAAATTTAATTTTGTGAGAAAATAATACTGTTAATAATGGCACTTAACTAGTGCTTATTTTCTAGTACACATTATATACATACAGAAGCATACAGTACATCTTCCTGTTCAGAGGTTTACATTTAAATGATACACTTTTAGAAATAATTTAATAAACTCTTTGCAGATTCTTTTTACATCAGTAGGCTGATTTTTATCTTGCATATATACAGTATTTTATTCATATCTATTTAAATGTGTAATAGATAAGCCCCTATTTACAGTCACCAGAACCCTTCAGGTATTTGAAATGGAAAGGCCCCATTCTTGAGAACTTTGTGTATTTGTCCATGAAAGTTCTTCCTAATTTATGATACCATGTATTTCCTTAAGTATTTTATTCACTTGCTTCTCTACTGTTCTTTACAGAAATACTGCAAAGCTCTCTCTTTCTGGGATACTGCTTTTTAAGAGATACCAGGGGAGGGTGCTGCAGTTAAGTTCAGGATTTCCTTCGCAGAACAGCAGCCATGGCACAGTTTCTTCGAGGGAACTAATACATCAAATTAAGTGGTCAAAGAGGTTGAGTGGATAGCAGTCTTGGTCATTAAATTACCCGAGTTGTTTTATCTATGATTGCCATCACATTTAGTGTTTATCAAGGATACAGACAAACATCCGTAGCTCTGTTGCAGTAAAAAAGATTTGGAAAAAATCAGATTGGATACCCCCTGGGTAAATTCCATAAAAATCTGTCTTTTTATATCTCTTAAACAGCAGCTGCCACTTTACTACCTAAATTTGTTTGTAATATCGAATCACTGAGTAAGATTTGGACCATTGTAAAGGAGTCAGTGTGATGAATTAAACGTGAGTACTGAATGGTACCAGGTGTGCAAGACAAGCAGGGATGGGAGAGAAATGAAAGTTAAATAAATTGTGCAGGGAAGTGAAAACCAATAAAGAGAAATGATACAAGAACCATGAACTGAAACTGAGAATTTAACACACAGAGAAAGGAACAGAAACAAAAGCAACAGTTCTTTTAGAGATGGAAAATTAAGATGTCTTAAGAGAAGGAGAAAATGGAAGTAAGGAAGCAACATGGAAGTTGAAATTGCACTTAAAGTTGCCTACTCAGCTGCACTGTTCTGGCAGTGTCCCAGTTCTGAAAGCCTCTATTCATACCAGATAAGCCAGTTCCTCCCCGCTGGAGCTCCTCCTGCATAATGGCACAGAATTTCTTTAACAGATTTTATGTGAGAGATTTAATGTGGTGCATTAAGAAACCTAATTTTCCTCCGATGGAAAGAAGAAGTCTGTTTGCTTGACAGCTGTAAGGAAGGATTTTGTTCCTAAGTACTTCTGTGTGGAAGTGAGCTTGAATGCTCAAGATGTGTAGAAATTCACAGAAAATCTCTCAAGGTGGGCACAGTATCAGGTATGTCAGCATGGAGGCACTGTAAATGAGTGTGTGAGCTGGACACAGCAATAAGGAACAGCTTCAGTCCTTACCAAGGTTTTCAACAACAGGCTAAAACTGAAAATGCCACAAAAATAGATTATTTACTCTGTAGGATTCAAGGGTTAAAAATATTCAGTAAAATATGAAAAGCTCTTAAAAAATACAGATTAATGGAAAGTCTTCCATCAGGATGCTGATAACTTAGAGATGCTTATATATAAAGAAGGTAAACAAGTATGACTGTGGGAAGAAATTGCTTGATGGGAAAGTATCTGAAAGGTCTGTTCCTCACCTGCTTTTCACATAGAACTTTGTGTCTCTGCTGACAGACTAGGACCAGTTATCAGACAAGACTGTGCTCTAAGCAATGGGAAAGGTTCAGTTCTGGTCTTGCTTCATGTTCTTTTTCTATACCAGAAAGCTGAAAAGTCACATTTTTTTGATGTCATGTGGAATCTGAATTGTGCTGTGACAGATTAAGCAATAAAATGATGCTGTAGCATGTATCAAGTGACAAAAGTGTTCTTGTGGCCCCACAGCAGTGGGAGAATATCAGCTTCACTTGTACCCCCCTCCTGTCATTAATGCAACAGCAGCACAAGGACAGGTAGTTTTTGGTCAGTGCTTTGTAGTTTGTTGTAACTGTTTATGTGCTTCCTGCAGCATGTCTGTGTTTCTCACGTATTCCATATAATCAGTAAAATTTGGTGATCTGGATTGGATTTCTTCATCCCTACTGTGAAACTAGACTTTACTATGTATCCAAGAATCCCAATGGAAGGCTTTTTTGAGAGGTAAGCAAAGAGCTGTTGCTGACTGGGATTCCTATACTGAGGAATTTTACATGGTTTCCAAAGCTCCAGTGATGTCATAGATTAAAGAGAGTTTAATTTATTTGTTGCAAACACATCCCTGGAGAATACAAAATGTTAATCACAAACATATTTATTTTTTAAGATAATTACTCTTGTTACATGAACATACGTGGACCATAACACTTAGCCAGACAATCTTTACTAGTTAAATTCTGATTTAACTTTGTAAACCACTGTGTCCTTCATTTTAGTATGTGGAACAAACATCTCTAAGTTCCGTCAGAATTAGTTAATAAATATTTCTGAATTCCTGAAATGTTTTAGGATACAGACATAGCACTGGAAAATTAAAACACATTTTTGTTATTTGTTGCAGCTAAAAGAAAAATCAGTTTACCATAAACATTAAAACAGGTTAGTTTGTGTGAGAAAATAATTTCTGAAAAAAGTAAATTAGGCTTCTTTTAGAGGGGATTCAGTGATGGAGAAAGAAATTAAATAATTTAAATTATAATTAACATTTACTATTTGGACATGTATAATTGAGTAATATGATCTTCAGTAAAGATCATCTATATAATCTTCCTTGAAATATGCTATTTACTTCATCAAGGATAGCACTATCACTTCTCAGTACAGAAAACAAGGTAATACCTTTTTCTATACAAGATACAAGGTGCTGTGTCTTCAGTCAAGACTTCAATAAACTGACTAGTGATTTCTTCAGACAGGAAGATCAGAGCCATGAAAACAGAGTTTGTCCTTTGTCACCAGTTCAGTGCACTGAAGGTATTTGATGTCACAGGTAATGCAGCACATAGCCAGAGCCTCACATCACTTCAGCAAACAACTACTGGAAAATTAAGACTGTTGCATTCAACTGCCATGGAAGCTCCTTCCAGCCTCTCGGTTGGGACTCTCAAATGTCTCTGAGTGCCAACACAGCAGCGTCACAGTCCCAGCACTGAGCACCCAGTGCTGCAGGCACAGAGCACCAGGGGTTGTATCACACCTATGTCATGACCTGCTGTACAACTGTGCGCTCGTGAGAACACCCTTGGTTCCCACAGTGTATCTTTTTAAGCAAACGTCGTAATTTGTTGGGAAAGTTTTTGTTAATGTATCTGTAGAGCAGAGGCATGACAAAGCTGCTGGAGAAAGCCAGGAATTTTGACAAAATCGTGGCGAAGTGTAGTATTTGAATGGAATTTACATCTGGAATTCTTCCTCGTAGGTTAGTAAATGTGCTTACCAAGAGAATAACATAATAGGGTGTCCACAGGGTGAACTGTGTGCAGACTGTGGCAATCAGAAGCCTGTGCACTGATGGATCCAAGCGCCCAGCGTCCTGATCCAGCGGCGTGGCCTCCTTGCGTATCCGCAGGATCAGCGTCAGTGCGTAGAGAACAGCAATGGCGGGCACGACGTACCCGATAAACACCATGATGGCATCTGCTGCTTCCTGGTTTTGCATCTTGGAACACTCAATTATTTTGGTGGACACGTGGTTGCAGACGTAGAACAGGAGAGATGAAAAGCTTGTGAGCATGGCACCGCCCCAAATGAACCCGCACACATGTTTGGTGTTGTACACACTGGACATGTAAGTCCTGGGCAGGGCACGTTCAATGTAGTAGTCCAGACTGAGCAGTGTGGTAGAGTACATGGTAACTAACGATGAGACATTGAATAAAATAAGGAAGGTAATATAAACTTCATTGTTTGAATTCCAGATGGCCCATTTTGTATTGGCAAGACCCAGCAGGTACATTGGTGCCAGAGTGTTGATGATGAGACCGGCTATGGCAATGTTGACAAAGTAAACATCTGGCATAGTCATAGTAGCTTTGTTGTAGAGGTTAACTAGGACCAGCAGGCCATTGTAACAAAGGCCAATTGGGAAACATATAATGAGGTAGAGAAGGGAAAAGATGGAAAGCACAAGGTCGAAGTCATGGCAGAGATGCTGGTCCTCACTGTTTTCAGTACTGTTGATTAAGGCTTCACAGCTCCACATAGTGATTTTAGCTTTTGTGTTTTCTTTGCTGGTTACCAGCTTTTCTGGAGAGAGAGAAATAGTGAAAACATTGTTAAAATATTACATCATAAATGAAATGCAAAATACTGTGAAGAAAAATTCTGAACTTTAAGATTATACGCATCACATAACTGACATCGTTAGTCTAGAAGAAAGTAAACCGTTATTCAGAATTTCGTTAGGCTAATACATGTTCTGCAGTTTGGATTTAAATGAAACTAGTGGTGAATTAGTTGATACAGGACACTCAACAGAAGAAAATTGTAAACTATCATTACATACTGATATATATATGAATACTGATGCAATTTTTGAAAGCTGTTAAACAGTACATTGTATATAGCTAAAAATACATAAGGGCAACTACTGAAGAGTGGAAGGATATAAACTGAAGCACAGATCTTCACAGTATGATGGAAAATAGAGATCTCCTAACATCTTAAATAAGCTTTACCTTAAAAAAAAAGTTTCTTAGGGAGGCACACCCAAGGCAGTATGGTGGATGTGTACTGGATCACTGATAAAATTGACAAAAGACTAGAGGATAGTGGGAAATGAGGGGGAGGGGGGTTGGTTTTGGTATTTTTTAAAAATAGGTCAGTTTGTATTCAGACTTCCACCCTTATGACCATTTGGTTTCAAAAAAACAATGGACCTCTGTAGTCCAGGGAACCTAATATCAGGGCAGCCCGACCTTCCAAAAAGGCAAGAATCAGCTATCGTTTCCTCTCAAAATAGCTCGAATTCTTTAAAAAGTATGCTACTATCAGCACTTGAGGTCCACCCATCTTTGCTTTATCGTCAGTAGAGATAGCATTTGAACTGAAACCAAGTGAACTTCAAAGTAGTCATGTAAAGTTGCTTTCCAAAATGCAGAAACAAGAAATAATCTCTGTTTTGAGTACAACTCTAAACAGGCACAGCCTTAAAGCCATGGTTGTTATTCATGGCAGCCCATTTCAGGGGCAGTGTAGAGCTGGTGCAGCAGGTGATTTCCCCTGTCACGTACTCTGCCGGTCACATACTCCCGTGGTTTTGTGTGCTTCTCTGTCAGCACCTATAGCAAAGTCTAAGTACACGTACCTGGATTCTTTCCAAATGGAGAGCAAGATTTAATCAATCCACAGTAAACATTGTGCAATGAAAATGAATGCTACTAGACAACATGCTATTCTCCATGAACCAGATGGCTAAATTATACCGTGTGGGGTCTGGGAGCATACGGGTACGTGACTGCATCTCCCTGGTGCTAATCCTTTGATTCTTCAGCCATAGTACAAAATTTGTCCCAAAACTGTGCCAACTTCCATGTTTTATTTCCCACTGCAGTTGTTTTGTGTGCATTTTTCTTCTAAATAACGTAAGCTGAGCCAGAAATCAGGCAAAAAATAAAGTAATTTTAGCTGGGCAAGCAAATTTTTATTCCACTGTCCTATGCTGGGTTTCCTCAGAGAAATGGCTTCTGTGGCAGCACCAGAAGTGCTATTGTTTTCAAAGGTTGTTTTCAGCTGTGGGAAAACTTGACTTTTTTGGTTCATTTTCTCACATCAGTTCTTCAGCTATACTGTGGTGTATGAGTGGACTGTATCATATCTTTATGTTGTCTTTCCATCCTCATTCTATTTTTGAGCACCGAAAACAACGCAGTTTGTTTTTAGGAAGCATCTGTTGGTTTAGGTTTTTAAGAAAGAAAAAGAAAAGCTGTTTCTTTCTCAGCAGAAGGGAACCAAAACTACATCTCATTGAACTCTTATGACTCGATTCAAGCAAAGCAGCAGACTGGAACTAGATATTGCAAATATATGCATTTTGGTGAGTGCAAAGGTGACTAAGCACAGGCATGGATACAATCACTTAATTCCATTATGTAGGTTTATCCCTAAGCATGTAGCTTTGATTACTCCAGACTGAATTACATCAGCCACTGAATAACTTGCCTGTATATTGTCTCAGAAGATCAACACTCTTTGCTACCAGACTTTGTATTTTACAGAGCAGGGGGATGTCTGGTTTCACAAGTGAATTTAGTCATTGCCCTTATTTTTTCTTTACATCCTCTAAGTGCGGTTAAACACTACAATTCTGTTTTAATGATAGAAATGGTAGGCGATTCATTGTGTTAAATAGCAATCTTAGGACAATGACAATATTCACCTGCGAAATGAGCAAAAAATAAACCCCCAAATTAAAATATTTTCTCGGAAAATCCTGTCGATGACTGTCGAGTTCCCAGGTGAGGCATTTCTGCGGCTGAAGCCGGCATCCCCCGTGTTCAGTGCTCAGCGAGCGTGCTGGCAGTGCAGCGCAGGCAGGCCCCGCTCAGCATTTGGCACCCAGCCGTGCCTTTTGTCATTCCCAAGGCAGCTCTGCCATGGCCGGGTCACTGCTCGGAGCCCAGCGATCCCCGCTGACCCTCCGAGCGCGGTCACCGGCGGCTCTGCGGCCGCAGCTCGCCTCTGTTGCAGAAGTGCAGGCTGCAGCAGCCTGTTGTTTACAGCGCCCGGCTCCCAGCGCTGCCCGGATCCTGCCGCTCTCAGCCCGGGACGGCGCTGGGCACGCAGCCCCTGCCCGCCCGGCAGCGCCCGCAGCTCCCACGGCCCCGCACCTCTCACCTTCAATCGCCGTGCGCCGCTGCCCCGAGCCGCCCTGCCGAGGCACCGAGCTGGCCGCCAGGCCGCGGCTCTGTGGCTCTGCCGGGGCTCATGGTGCTGGCCCGGCCAGCGCCCGGCTCCGCGCTGGGAGCCGCTGCCTGCGCTGCACTTGTTTTGCCTCTCTAAGTTACTCACAAGTTTCTGCTTGGCTTGGCAGGCGCCTGGCCCCTCCCTTCCCCTGTTTACAGCCAGTTTCAAGAAGTGAGAGGTTGTGCTCGGAGCTGTTGGATCCAGCTTGCTTTGTAGTCCCTGGGTTTCGGATTTGCTGTTTAAAATCCATGGGCGTGCAGGTTTGTTATGATTTTGTCATCGGTGCTGGGGACGCTGCAGAGCCCGGGCCATTCTTTGCAAGTGCAGTCAACAGCCTTCACTCAGGAGCGTGGGTTTTATTTTTAACTCGGGATGAGGATATGTAGCTTTGAGGTTTCATTTTCATAGGCCATATATACTGAACAATCAGTATTTAAAAATTCCTGTACTACAAAGTGCACAGGTGCTTGTGGTGCTGGCAAACACAAACCAGCTTGTAAAACAAGGTAGGAAGAAAAGTTTCTGAGCGTTTACTTTGGAGATTGTTTTGGTGTTTTGAAAAGGTGTTATGACATAACCCTCATTTTGTGATGGTGTTAACGAGTTCTATTCTGCTTCCTTTTTAAAAAAGTTGATTAATCTCAAGGATATTTGCATGTCACTTGCCATCAATAGATGTGAATGTTTATATTCTCCACAACTTTAAAATAGATCACTTCTTGAAAGAGCTTTTGAACTGATGATTGATAATTTATCCCATAATGAATTTTGTACAGTGGTTGTTCCATTGTTTATTTGGAAACTCCTCAGACTAATGAAAGGTTACTACCTTTGAAGTATGTTTCCAACTGATATCACCAACCAGAACAGAGAGCTGCCTTTTTCAAAGTAATTTGTCTTATATTTAGAAATTCTGAAGCTTTATTCCATAGCAAATAAACACCAATGTAGCATCCCTTACTGAAAAAACAAGCAGGTATTTATGAAATAAATACCGGAAAAACACTAAACCTGAGATTAGCTCAGTTGTTTGCAGCACAGTGCTAATAACACCAACCTTGTGGGTTTGATCTCCATATGGGCCATTTGCTTAACACTTGGACTAGATCCTGGTGGGTCCCTTCCAACTCAGAGTATTCTGTGAAGTCTAAAAATGGTCATCCAGTTTGTCTCGAGTTACTCTATCTGACCACAGCTTGTATTTAAAGGTTCATTATGAATATTGTAAAACCACTGCAGCTCCCAAATAGCAGAAAATTCCCCTGTTCCTGTCTGATACATAGTCCACAGACAGAATTGTGTATGTGCTGTGGATAACTCCATGTTACAGACTGTGACATCACGTTTTTGGTGCTTCAAAACTTCAGAAGGACTTTAATCATCCTAAGTTCAGCAGAGAAACAGCAAAGTAGGAGAGGTATTCATGTAGAAGCACTTTTACAGTGCTCAAACTTGGCCAAAAGCCAATTTCTTTACACACCATTAAAGCTGAAGGTGGTTTTATTTAGGTAACAATGTCCATGAAGTACTTAAGAAAAAACTTCTTGCAACACAGCACAAAAAGTTGAGAGCGCTTGGTGGGAAAGATTATTTTAGAAAAGATCCATAAAATGAACTTTAAATAATGAGAAAAAAATGAAGTTCTGCTCAGTTGTATTACAGAGTCCATAGCTGCAGTCAGGCTTTTTCAGACATTTTCATTCATAATGCAGCACTAAGTTGCAGAGCAGGTTGGGTAAGAGTTTGAAGCATGACCATTGTATGCTCGGATTATTTTATTTGACTTAAAAAACCAGCCCTTCATCCAGCTGCAGCACTCTCTCTTTGCTCTGGAGATTTTTTTGTTTATAAAATACATGGTTTGTCTACTTTCTCTATTATCATGTATCTGTGACGTAGCTCTTACCTGGTTTATCTGACCTCTGAATGGGTTTTCACAAGCTGTGGTATCATTATAAACTAATGAAGTACATAGCTAATAAAGCTGTTGCCAGCAAGGTAAGTCTCTAAACACACCAAACGTTTGTACCTTTGTCACGTCCTCTTGAGCTCCCACAGGATCTCTTAATTCCTACAGACTGAAACCTGGTGCTGCCTAGGGGACGGCTGGGCCTTACACAGAGCTTTGCTGGGCAGCACAGATTTGCTTCAGATCTAGACTGAGCAAACTAAAAATCATGGCCAGAAGTTGTGTATGTATATATAAACCATGACTTAGTAGATTGTCAGCTCCTCATCAGGGTTTGAAAGGTGCTTTTATCACGCTGAATATTACTTCTGGATTAATTCTTAAACCTTTAAATAGTGGATGATCAATATTTATGGAAAATAACAAACCTGCAATTAGTTGTACATCAAGGGGAACACACCGAATTCTGAAAGTCCTGAGAATGAAGTGTCGCATTGCTGTTACCTCTCAGTCTGGGTAACATGACATTTCTTTGGGCTTACTAGCTTATATACATACCACAGGGATTAGCAAATGACTTGTAGGCTGGATATACAGAAAAGTAAAACTAAATAGCTCAGGTTAGAAGGGGGGGGAAATGCAGCAGTGCAGGCAAGTAGGTTTCAGAATATACTTTTCTCATGCAGTTGCTGAGTTGCTGCTGTTTATAATGTAATGATACAGCTCAGATAAATGCTTTTAACTTGAGTGGAGAAGAAAATCCTGCTTGATACTGGGGGCTGGGCTGAAAAACAGGCCTCTTCCAACCCTATCATTTATGTCTTTGTGGTGCAACCATTGACCAATTTGGCAGGGGGAAGTTCATAATTGATATTGGTTCTATTTATGATGTGGTTAATTCAGTGCAGTGTAAGGTAAAAGAAGGCACAATCAAACAACAGAGATAATTGATACAAAGTAGGATTGAATATAATAAGCCTATGTTGGATATTTTAAAAAATACAAATAAAAAAGCAAGAGTAGGTCAGTTGAAGGAGAGGGAACAAGGGGTTTGCCACTCGTGGCAAGTGAGCTCATGGAAGAGCAGTCACCCAACCTTCTGGTCCTGCTGATTTCACCCTTCATTAGCCTCGGGTTTTGGTTTTCTAAACCCTTTCTCTTTGCTATATAACTTGCTTTAGTAGCAGCATAACAATAATTAATAATTAAAATAAACCCAAGATTTTTCACTTATATAACCCAACTCTTGCCTACTCCTGCTTGATTCTGCACAGTTTGAGTGCTGTGAACCCATTTCCAGCTGTACAGGTAATTGCCTTCTCTTGGACCAGTATTATTCCTTTAACATTCGTTCTAGCCATGCATAAATTCTTATGTACATTTCTTGGTTTCTTAAAATACCCCTTGAGGTTCACATCTGCCTGGCCAGTGTTTTCCTCTTTATCTCTCCCTGATGACTCCCTTACAATTAACATTGCACCTCCCATCATTATTTGATCATGTGACACACACACAGTATCATATCCCAATTATGACACAGTTTCCAAGCATGACACATTTTCACTTCTACTTGTGACTTTCCTGCAGGACATCTCAGGCTGTTTGGCATTTTGAATCAACAATAAAGATTACATTCTCAAGAACTGTAAGGGTGCATTCCTGTTGCACATGGCACAAGTACAGAGCTATTCGTGTTCCTGAAACTGCTCTTTGCATTTTGCTTTGGCCACCCTTTGAAGTTGGTCACTCTGCTTTTCCAGGAATTCTGAATATATGTAGTCTTCAGAGCTCCTTCCTGTGGGCCCCCCCTCACTTGCTGGGTTGTTATTGTTCCACAGATGATGGCAACCTGTCTAGTTTGTTTATCCTCTCATTCTGTAAGCACCATCTTTGTGGTAAGTCACCTGCACAGCAGCTACCTGGTGATTCAGATCCCAGTTGTGCCATGACAGTCTGCTTACTGCCCCAGCCTCTTGGCAACCTGCTAAATAGATGCTTTTTTCCCTCCTGTTTTGACTTTTTGTTGTTATTTGTAATTGTTATTACTAAATGTATGCATAATATGTAAAATTATTAACATAATATAATTATTAACAATGTCAACTGCACATCTGGTATCTGTTTAGATTGTTCAGCTCTTTGGGAATCTGAGTTCATATAAAGCCATGTTAAAAGTAAGTCTGCAAATTGCTGCCATGGGTCACTAAGAATCAAGAAATTAATTCAGACAGGCTTTTTGTTTGGAAGAAGGAGGAAAACTTGATTTTAGGGTATAGCAACTGCTTTTTTAGGATGTGCATATTCTCTCATAGGTTAGAACTCCAGAACTTTCTTATGTTTTTAGAGTTCATAGAAGGTTACTCAGAACATTTGTATACATCAGAAATGAATAACTGTATTTGCTTTATTTTTCTTTCTCCCTCTCAATTTCTAAGCAGCTTAAAGCTTATGAGAACAGATAATATACTCCAATAAAGGAAGACAAACAAGATCAGCTACTCTGGAAACCATAATCAAAACTGCTAAATGGTGTATTTAAGAGCCCTTGAGATCTGTTGGAGAGTGGCAGTGTGGTGGTGCTCTGGAAGGTTGTAATAACCAACTACCAAGGGGTGGAAGTTCTGTGGAGAGGAGATAGCCCAGCACTGCAGCCCCTCAAGATTTGTTTGGAAGGAATCCCCTTCTTCAGACACAGATGCTATCTGCCAGGCACATCTGCCACTCCAGATAAATTCTCATCTTTTGTGCTATTTCTTTGCAGTGGAGCCTCTGTGGCAGTTGGGTCACCAGTGGCTGTGCCCTCCTGGCAGCTGCTGGGGAACAGCTGCACCAGGGGCTCTGCAGGGGTTAACTCCATAAACTCAGCCTTGTTTTGTTAAGTTCTCCCTGTCCCACCATCGGATGAGTGGCACTGATGTGGTGCTCCACCCCTTCCTGACTTAGCTTTATCACTGAATTCTCTAAGAGTTTCTATATGGAAAACATGGCATTGTTTCTTGTTTAAAGTTTCTGTGCAGCAAGAAAGAATTCACTGCAGAGTGAACAGTGCAACTTTTAATACTTAAAGATTTTATCACTGCAAAAAGTGAAATACCTTACTTTTGTGCATTTCTAAAGGTGAGGATTCTATCAGGCAGAATGAATTTACACAGTGATTACCTATATTCATCTATCTACTGGCCTTAGCTCCCAAGGATCCTGACATGAGACACAATTTAGAGATGCTCAATTATCCACTAGATAAAGCTTTTTAAAAAGATAAAGTTATATGCAAAACAAAACCTGAGTAATTTTCCTTGTATTCATATTCACTTCCAGGAACTTATGGTGTATTAAATAACAGGAATAATTAGAATGAATGCAGCATTAGAAAATCAGCTTACATAAGATGCTTCCAGTTCTGGATTTTATAAAGTTGACCAGTTGGAATACAAGAAGTGACAGCTTTTAAGCATCAGCAGAGTAGATGGCGCCATTCAGAGCGCTGAACAGCCAGTCAGCACTGCTGCAGTTCTGCTCCATGTTTTCAGAGCACTTGGAAGCTGATTTTGATGTAGCTGTCCTATTTAAAACTAAGTAGCAACAACCTTAAATAACATTCAGTGTCAAGATGACTGAAAGTTGTTATGTATATTTATTAATTCTTTTAACTGCTTCACTGAAAACAAACTTCTAAAAAAATTTAACTTTTGTGAGAATTTTCAGTGTACTTGTAACTGATGAGCCACAGAAACCAAAAGAACTGATTAAAAAATACAGAAAATTTCAGTTTCTAGGACAGCACACAAGCAAATAATTTCCTTCAGTTTAAAACTGAATGTAAGTTGCAGATTCTTTCCATATGAAGTACTACAACTTAGTGGATTTAACAAGGTTACAGACTCCTTCAGAAGGTATCTTTACTGTTGTGATGTTGATGTTCAGAGCAGTTGCGACTTAGTAGACACTTTATCCCGCTGTTTAAATGAAAATATTTCATTCATTTATTCTGACTTCAGGAACTTAATAGACTAAGTGGATGATTTAATTAATAAATTTTTCATAACTTGCAATCATCAATATTTAAATACAAGGAGTTTTGCACCCTGTATCTACAGACACTTAAACTGTAGAGCAACAGGTCAGTTAAGACCAGTTTTGGGGAAAAAAGTTATGAAACTTATGTGTTCCTGTTTTTTTATGTAAAGATCATCATATCATAGAAACTTCCGCTGAAGCCTTTTTAATATTTGAGATACTATAAAAGACAGTTTTATGGTAAAATTCTTTGTTTAGGTAATGTCTTTAATAAGTGCAAACAGGTCATTTGCACCTCTTACAAGACAGCAGGTGACTGGATCTCTGGATATCTAGCATTTTGGAATTGCCCAGGCTCCAGGAAAGGAATGTTTGTACTTCTGGTTCATGTAAATCAGCATCACTCCAGTAAAGAAGACAGATTCTCGCCAATCAAAATCAATCCAACTTACGCCAATTCTAGGCTTTGCTGTCTGAATTTATTCCAGGAAGAGAGTGTCAAAGGTGCACGGACTGTGCTGGAATGACTCTGTAAATGAGCTGGCTCGGTGAGCTGGCAGGGTGGAAACAGCAGCTCTTATCTTCCCCCACTGTTTGTCAGCTTCACCCGTGCTCAGGGCTTGTGGCAAGGAACTCTGCTGAAATTTGGCAGTACAGAAACATTCCCCACAGATCTTTCAGTGCCAGTTGCAGAGACTGACAGGAGGCACAGATGGTACTTTTCCTGGAAACTATAACATAATGCTGTTCCCTATTAGAAACACTGGTGAAAGCTGACTCGGTGACTTATCAACCAGACCATCACGTTGGCTGGGGAGGAAACTCTTGTGGAACAGACTCTGACCACAGGGACCAGGTTTCCAGTAAAAGCAGAAATACTGACATAGTTCTTTATCAGATAGCATATAGAAGAATTATAAAACTGGTTTGAGTTTAGAGTTTGAAGGGAAAAACCAGCCCTCAGCAGAGTTGCACTAAGGCTGAAATGATTTCAAAATTTGTCATATCCGCTGGAGATAAACATATCTTTCTGTTAATTGCTGGCAAGTCTGAGACATCTTGTTCCTGACACTCCTGAGGCTTTTAATTTTCACTGCCTGGTGAAGGAAGTAGCATTTTCTAGCTGCCTCCTGGATGAACTTGCATTATTACTGATTACATCTTACTCCATTTATAATGTTTGAAGAAAATATTTTAAATTTACATTCTCGTGGGTCTAGTATAATACTAATCCTGATCTAAGGTTGGTTATTATTACATGGTAAGATTTAGAATAAGAATTTTCATTTACCAGGGGCTTGAGACATCTTTCTGACACGAATGAGTTCTGATTTGTCCATCTATTGCTTGCCATGTGCCACTCCCCACTCCACTTTATCAGCAACTGGGAGTTTTTATCCCTTAGTCATCAAAATGTTTGACAGGTTTAAGTATTTGATGATTTGAGTCCTTGGCCATCCTTCCACACACCTGTGGGGGGGGATGCTTCTTTAGCTACTCTTACTGGGTGTTGTTTTTCCAGGCTAACATGAGGCTGGAAATATTTCCAAGGGCAAAAAAAACCCCAAAGTAATTTTGTGGGAAGAAGTGTGCAAAGGAGTCTGAGATCTCTGTAAACCTGGACTCTTTAGACCTAAAGCCTTCCATTACACAAACATCTGTGAAGTTACACCTGGAGTCTACCACCAGTAGCCACCTGCTGCCCATGCTGCATCCATTCCATGGTATTTTGGAAAGCCATGCTTAGGATTTGTGCAAATTCCTTGAACTACAGCCACATTAATGACATGGAAATAAATACCAGTGCTTACTAACTGCAGTGTATCCATTCAGCCATACAACAATTAAATCTCTAAAAATTTGAACAGACTTTACTTTGTAGAGATTTCTTAGTGTCCTTCATAGGTAACATGATGGTTTTAGTAAGTCTTGGCTGCTTCAAAAAGCAAAAACTACTTCTGTAGCACCTTTGTTACTGCAAGGAACCCTGATATATAAAATTATATTGGGTTTGCATAGCAAGATTTTGGGAAGGTTTTCAGTTTTCTCATTACCCTGCTCTAATTTGGTGGTTAACGAATTAATTTTTCTGTAAGTTGAGTCTGTTTTATTCAGGATGGTAATGGGTGAGTGATCTCTCCCTCTCCTCTCAAACCATGAGCCTTGAGTTATATTATCTTTCCCCGTCCAGCAACAGAGGGGAGTGATAAAGTGGCTTTGGTGGGTACATGGTGCCAGCTCAGGTCAGCGCACCACAAAAATAAATGTATAATCTGCTTCCTCCTGTGCTAATGGGTGGAAGCCTGAGGAGTAATTAGTTTGTCAGAGAGCCAGTTTCTTACTAATGATTGATAAGTGGTTGTTTTTACAGAGCCCACAGAGGCACTGGGTGCTGAGAACAGTAAAGCACAGTTTGTAGGGAGGTCACTGGAGCCTGCTGGTCTGTCTTCACTTAAATGAGCCATACTTGTTGTGGCTGTTGTGGAAAACATGCAGAATACTCTGATAGCATCTGATGTTCAGATCCTGCATGCAGGAGTTCAGATGAATCAGTCTGAAGTGCAAATCACAAACATTGATGTTTACATGAATCACTTTGACCAGACATTTGATTAACTTTGTTGCATCACTTCAGAATCAGTCTGACTTGTGTAGAAATCCATGGAATTCTGCTCAGACCTAAATGATGGAGCCAATCAAACACATGCCAGATGTGATGCTGGCATGACAAATAGGGTGCTGCCTTTTATGCTGCTGTAGCATTTCTGTCAGAACAACATAAAGTTCAGATGACAGAGCCCTAAGGGAAAGTAGGTGTTCTGCTAAGTACAGTAGAAAACAGATTTGCAAAAATCACAGTGATTAGTGTAGTTAAAAATGCTTATGGAGGCTAAAAGGACAGCAGTCATTCTGCTTATTCAAACCTTCTGCTGAAAGCAGTTAGGAAATTTTTTGGTGCTTTGAAGTTTTCCTTTGGCTTACCTTCGCTTATAATATAAATGAAAATGCAACTTAATTGTGATTAATTAGCTAATTAGTTACTGCTGTATCTATCTGCTTTGCAGTAGTATTTCACAGTATGGTTTGCTGCATGTTTATTACTATCTTATGAATTAAAGATTCATAAGGATCTCACACTGAGAACTTTTTTTCTCTCTTAAAGACTAATTGGATGAACTTTTGATCAATTCCTCTGCTCTACTTCTCCTCTTCTGTAATACTTCTAGATTTAATATACAGCAACACAGAGATCTTGTATATTCAGAGCAATAAATAATAAAAAAAATAAAGCACAAAGTTATTACCTAACAAAACAGTGAGAAATCTAGCTTAATGCGCATGAAAATTTATATGCACAAGAAAAGCTACTTTAACTTTGTTTTGGCTGACCACATAAAAGTGGGAGTGTGACAAATTCAAACAGTGATGTGAAAACATCACTAAAGAACTAAAGAACTGTTCTCTAAAAGCCAAACATTGTTTTCTAATGACGGCACCGTTCATTTTTACTGATCCAAGGCTTAGAAGCATTGATGTAAATTCTTTCTAGGCTCTTAAAAACCAAAAGCAATCTAAAAGGAGAACTGCTAAAATCTCACCTGGGAGGCACTGCCTTGCTGTCCCTTGATGGCTGGCAGATGCATTTTGCCCATCAAGCCAGAGCCTGTGGTGAGTGAGCTGAGCAGAGATGGCAGTGTCTCATTTCTGAGGCAGAGCGAGCAGTGGCAGAGCTGCTGTGGCCGCAGTGCCCTCGGCGTGGCACTGGACACTGTGGGTACATGTGACCGTCCTGCACATACGTGATCATAATCCCCTAAGCTGCAGCCACACGCTCCCACTGGAGCTCTGGCAAAACCAGGGCCTGATCCTGCCCTAGGCACGGTGCTGTGGACCCTGCCCCTGGTTGTGAAAGGCTTTGGAGAGGTCTTTTTTCAGAAAGGACAGAGGGAAAGGACACGCTGCGGTTCGAGGAACAGTCCAGCCTTTGGTGTCGTTACGTAACGGAGACAAACAGCGGCTGCATCAAACTTTGGTACACGAGGAGACTGTGACCATCAC
The DNA here is from genome assembly GCA_013397075.1 of Rhabdornis inornatus. NCBI lineage: Eukaryota > Metazoa > Chordata > Aves > Passeriformes > Rhabdornithidae > Rhabdornis > Rhabdornis inornatus. Next base: position 834,400 of record VWZS01007819.1, read on the forward strand.
AGCAGCTATTCTGTGCACTTTGAGTCATGGACCTGCAGCAGAATGAGCCAAGCTGACAAAAATACTATGTTAGTGAGATGTGATTTAATTCAGAGCTGCTCATCACAGCTGTGTATGCCGGGAGTCATATCCCCCCCGAAACACAATGCTGGTCTGCAAAACCCTGCAACACCCACTTGGCCTCTGCAGACTTTAGACAGTAACCAACATTAGACCTGAATAAGAGCCAATGCGAGCTTTAAAAAATAACTGTAAACCTCAGAATTCTTTTAAGCATTCAGAAGAAACATTTTAATTGGGGGAAAAAATGCATGTAAGGAAAATGGTGCTGCTCTATCATCTGACTTTAATGAGGTGGTAGGTAAATGTAAATTCTTTGCATTTGAATAAAAAGCCTGTAACATCATGATTCCATCTATTTAGCTTGAATACAAATAGTCCTTAAATAATTTGCCTTTTTAAACTGTAATGAAGAAATAATTTATGTGCTTTTCTTCCTCCCTGAAGCAGGAAAGTTTAATATATGATTTTACTTATCAACCATAAAGGAGTTGACCCATAAAATGAATGGAGAATTTGTCATTCATGTTAGCATGTGTATCTTCTTTGGTGTATGTAATATAAATGTGTTTTATTATTTTATACCATTAGTTGCTTATTTTTAATTTTGCAGTTTCTCAGAAATTAAAACTTCACAACAGGACTCTGAGATAGGCTCCAAGGTTAACACCTGAGAACTTTCTTATCGTTGGTATTTATGATCCAAGTATTTGCTTAGTTCAGTTATTTTTTGTTCCCTTTGGCTAAGCTTCTGTTGTTTATATTAAAGTTAAACCCCCCCAAGTCTCTATTTACAATGTCTATCACACAGCAGCTCTGCTTGTAGGTCCCATGTAAGTATTTTTCATTAGATTTTCTATTGTTGGAGATCGGTCAAATTGTTAAATAAACAAGCACTTCTTTAATCTCTGAAGTAGTATTTCTTTGAGGAGACAGTGTGGGGCAGCCCAGGATTATGACTTTTCCTTTTTTTATGGTTTGTAATATTTTATACTTATCACTCATTTGGTTAAGCCATTATGTATGGTTTGTATTTTGAAACACAGAGAAGAAAACCCAAACTGTCTTGCTGATTTATATTTGATAATACCGGTGACAGTTGGGCGTGGAATTTAAGGGGAAGTGTGCTTTTCTTTTGAAATTCAGACCTCATAAACTTTAGCATATCAGCTTTTTGCAGGAAAAACATGCAGAGACTGGGAGATGGAATAGCACTCCTCTGGTCTCCAGGGAGAGCAGGAGGTAATAATGTGGCTCCTTCCAGTCTGCTGCTCTCTTGGTTTTATAGACGCAACTCTTGCTCTTATAGGCCCCACCAGTCCATCACTTTCCTTCTGGCTGCACTGCCCACAACCTAATACTTTTCCCGCTTTCCTGGTTGGGGTTGTTCAGCAGACTTTCCACAAGGTTTGTTTGAGTGTAGAGATATGGAATCCCTGACACAATTATGCTGTGTAACTACAGCTTGTAGTAGCAAGTAGTAGTTGATCACCAGGAGTTACCTGGAACTTGTGGGGCAGAGGAGATTGTTGTGCTTTGACCATAAAGGTCCACATTTCAACAGCAATCATACTTAATAGAGCTTTTCCAGATATTTCTTGTGTTTAATGGCTTCCCCAGAGCAGTAAAGTTTAAGATATGCTTCTACTTATCAGCCATAAAGGAGATTAACCCTAAAATGAATGAAGACTCTTTGGGCAGATCTGTAGAGGGAGTTTTGTGCTGAGACTTGGTCCTGGCCACACAGCTGCAAGGGGACTGAGGGAAAGGTTGAGGTTACTTTAGTGACTTATTTTTTAACTCTGTCTCATTGTGAAGTCAGCAAGCACAGACCTCAGTGAAGGTGGAGCCTCTTCTGTGACCTGCCAGGAAAATTAGCCCAGACCTAAAACACCTTTAAGCACAAGCCAGGTATTTTTGCTGTGCACATGGTAGAGGTTCAGCTGGACAGGTGTCTGGTATGAGCATGAGGCATAGAGAACATCATGCAGTTTTTGTCACCACTAAGCAGCAGGGATCACAGAAGCCTTAGAGGTCTCCTCACAAGATTAATTTTCAGGTGCAGTGTACTGTTCAACGCTTTTGGCTTGACTCATACACTGAATTAAATATTGCAGTTCCCTGTCCATCTTACCCCAAATATGTCTCTCATGGCTGATGGTTCTATAAAGTTAATGCATAGCCCTGAAGTTCAAAATTGCAGGTAGCTTTGTTAATATGAAAGTGGGATGTGAACAGTGCAGGTTTTCGTTTACAGAAAAATCTGTAGTGGTTGAAATGTTTAAGTCATCGCATGTTTAAGGTGCTTATGTCCCTAACGTGCTGCTACATCTAACTGATAGACAATTCTAGTAATAGTTTTTACTTACAGAAGCTAAATGGGACCAAAACAAAGCTCAGTTCAATTTTGTTTGACATTATAATGACTTTTAGAAGTTCACCTTTCAGGAGTGCTCTGTGCAGTAACTTAGGCAGAGTTGGTGATTCAGGTGGATTAAACAAATCACAAGGTTAAAGTGAAAGTAGTTATTCAGGACTGTGGCTGGCAGAGTATTATTTTTATGAGCTGAAGTGGTTTCATTGAAGCATCACTACAATATTAGTGAATTAGTGGGTGTGTTGCAGCCCTTCATACCCATGTGTATAGAGTATCTATAAAGAGTGCTTGTTCATATAAAGGACTATCACAAATATTCCTCAGTATACTTTTATCTTAAGCTGGTACCTTCAAAGGAATGCAAGCAATTGGTGGTTCATGATTAGAGACTCAGGACAAAGATCTCCTGGTTCATTGCACAGAATGAAGCCAATCGCCACTGACACTCCTTCTCATTTTCGGTATTACTGTTTTAAGTGTAAAGCAAAGTGTAGTATTAATGGGATTCATTCAAGACTGTTTATTTCTGTTTCATCTTAGTGTGAATATTCAGCAAGTTCTTATTTGGTCATAACAAGTCTGAAAATGCTTTGGTAATTACATAAAAAAATGAAACTGTGCAAATCAGCTGAGCTAAGCAAGACTTATTTGCAAATTTTAGATTAGTTGCTTTAGCATTGCCTTTTATATGGGCACAGCTTTGAGTCCCTTTCATTTTTCACCTGCTACAGTATTCCAGGTTGCAAGAACTTTGATGGAAAACTTTAAAAAGGCGACCACAATTGTACCAGTGCTGCAACCCCATTAATCATACATTCATTCCACAGAACCAGCGTCTCTGGTTTGAGGAATTCACCCAGCTCTCCCTGAGGGCCATTCCAGGTGAGCTCTGGTGAAACTGGCTGTGGAAGCTGGAGGTGTGACAGCCTCTTTTCTACCGGGGGCCACCAGAAAGTGAGTGGGAGCTGCTTGGTGTCCAGGTGGGACAAGAGGAGCTCATTCTGAGGGGCACTGCAGTGCACCGAGCAGCTGAGGCAGCTCAGGGTTACTCTCCTTGTGCCAGCTCCATCATCACAGGAATGGGAGCCTCCTGCATCCCAGCTCCATCATCACAGGAGTGGGAGCCTCCTGCATCCCAGCTCCATCATCACAGGACTGGGAACCTCCTCCATCCCAACTCCTTCCTCTGCTGACATGACCCAGGGTCCTCACGTGATTTTTAGTGAAAATCCCTCAGACCTGCTAACCCTGCTAATTCATAGAAGCTTTCCCAAAGCATTCCAAGCTTATGGTTCATGTCAGTAGCATGCCTTTTGTTTTATTTCAAAAAGACCATGATTCTGTTTCAAAAACATGGTTCTGTGCAAAAAACGTGATAGTTGCATATCAACAGGAGTGGTAATAATGGACAAGGCAGAAGTATTTGTCTTTTCTAGTCAGCATGCTTTTTAACTTGAGTTCCTTTATATTTGACCCTAATTGGTGTGGCCAAACTGCTGAAATTCTGTTAGGTCATTGCTTGTGAGGATGTATTGGAGATATTTTTTGGTGTGTCTGTGTGCATCTTTTGTCTCTGCATACTTTGGCTAATTTTGTTAGCTACTGTTTGAAAATGTCATTAGACATCAGATCAGTTTATTTAGCTATTGTGGGCTAATCCAAACATACAGGATATAATACACAGCTCCTGACCTTTTCCTGTTATCAGGCTTTCAGCAGCTCTTTCCTTTGCAGACCTCAGGTGGTGGGGAGGGAGGAAGGCCTTTAACCCTCTGGGTGTATTTTGTGAAGCTTACAGGACAGGCTGAATGCTCTACAGCTCACTTTGCAGCACAGGAGAAGCAGGAGAAAGCACAAGCAAAGGAAAAAATCCAGGGTATTACTGTCTTCCTTAGTAAATGGTTGGCTGCAGTCTCCCCACCCTTCAACCCTTTAAAAAAGTTGTAAAACACCAAGTTTGCAAGCTCCAGACTGTGGTAGTAAGTGAGATTTCACAGCCAGCTGACCATGAAGTGCTACCAGCTTCTAAAATCTGTTTGACTGCATATTACTTCTTGAAGCCTTCCAGATTTTGGAGAAAATTGTTGCACAAAAATCTTTGAAGTTCCATGATTGTAGATTTCTTCTAAAGGTTATGGAGAATGGAACTGGAGTTAAAACATCATTTCCTCTAGCTGTCCATTTTACTAGTGCCACTTTTGATCTGTGCTCATGTGAAAAAACAATTTATGAATAAATCTCTACCCCAAGAGGTATTTTGACAGTATAAATCTATTGTAATTTTTGTTCATAGCAAATTTTAAAGGGAAGAAAAAAAATAGAGGAAGAATACAATGAAAATATTGACCTTAATGAATGAAAATTGGACTGTTTGTACTATGAGAAAATGGAATAATTATGGCTATAAAATCCCATGCTCAAAGAATGAAAATAAACAACATACACAGTGTGTGGAAATGGGAGTGAGCCATTACGGTAAGACAGATTTACTAAGATCTCTTCTCCATCGTAATTCTTAATAATGTGGGTTTGTTTGGGTTTTTTTGTTGTTTGTTTGTTTGTTTTTTTGTTTTTTGGTTGTTTTTTTGTTTTGTTGTTGTTGTTGTTGTTGTTTTTTAATTTTAGGACTAAAATCATCCTGGAGGAGAATGTTCCTAAAGTTCGACAGCAGTGCAAGAGATTGGTTTACAAACATTTCACACCAGAAAAATATTTGGAAACCAGTAATGTGGTGTTTGGTCACTACAATTATAAGCAGCAATAGATGCAATTTTTGTTGCATTAGAGCAATTTGCCAGGCTAGTGGTTCATTTATCTGTTAGCAAAGATTTCCTAGCCAGGAAATCTACTTTGCAAAAATTCCATATTTTAGGCTGAGTCTTCTTTTGATGGGAAAAAAGTGATTAAAAATAGCATGCCAAAACAAAGGGTTAAATCATCAGTTAAATACAGCACAGTAACACTGCAAAGTTTGACTGTTTCTGGATTTTAAAATGAATTTTCCTTTAAGCAGTAGCTAAATGGTTTCCTTAGATTGTTTGTGTGTTGCACGAACCAGATCAGATCAGATCAGTCTTAAAGTTCATAATTTCCCCCAGTGTCTACAAAGAGTCTTTTCGTCTTAAGAGTCTGACACCAAGTAGAAATAAAAGGCTGAAATAATAACACCACTAACTTGGTTTAATTAATTGTATGTTTCTGTACTTAAGCTTGAAGAGTGGAAAGTATTGCTTTAAAGGCTACCTACAAAACTGGTGAATGAGCAGCCACTCAGGGTGCCACTTCAAAGAGAAACACCCAAAAGAGCAACAGAGGGGAAACTGCTTTTGAATTCTCTCAGTTCCTCCTGGCAGCCCGGGGCTTGCAAAGGAAAACAACTCAGAAATGGTTATTTTCTTTTGTGTTAGTTACATAACCGGCTCCCAGCAAATAAAGCTGGAGGTGGAACAGCCATACAAAAACCCACTCTGTAACCTGTGCCTGCCATGGCGGCACAAAGAATCTCACCTGAATTTAGGCATTTTTTCCTTCCTGGCTAAGGGAGATTCCTTACGCTGTCTGCAGCCAACCTGACAAAATTCAGGAGCTGTGTGTACTTCTTGGTTGCACTGATTAAACCAAGAAAAATATTTATTGGTTGCACTGGTGGATATTTTTTAATTTGAGCCTTTGTGGTTACTCCAGATTTGTACCATATTGCTGAAGCAGTGAAATCTTGGTTTCTACCATTTTTTATGTGCAGATTTCTCTGTAGGCAATATTGTAATAAATAAAGAAGTAAGGGAAGGTAAGTGCAAAAGGGAAAGCTGGTTTATACAAGAGTGCTCGGTCTTCCCTTTGGGATCAGTTGAAGCTCCAAAAATCGTGCTTTCATATTAACCATCCTGTGCCACCTTCAAACTTTGCATTTGCAGCCATGCTGTGGTTTCCATACAGCAGCATTTGGGCTGTAGGCTGGTACTTTACTGCTGCAGATGACAGCCTGGCTGGTCAGCAGCCTTTGTTCTGCTCTTTGTCCCATGCTTGTCCTGCATCCCCTGACTGTCAGCTGGTGGATCCCTGGCTCTGCCTCCCTCACTTTTCCCTTCCCACAGCTCTGTAATGGCCTGCTCTTGGGTTTGGGACTTCAGCTTGTGATTTACTAGTTATAAAATCCCAGGATTACAGGTGTGCTCCTTTACTGTCCTCAGGTGTCAGCTGTAACACTGCTGCCAAGATGTCCTGGTGCCCTCATTTTTAAAGGGTGATTAGGAGACCAGTCTGAGAGTAGCTATAACTGATGAAAGGATCAAGAGAATTTATACATTTGGCAGTTCTAACCATTTTTTACACTTACTTTATGGACCTGGAAAAGATGGACTTGCAGTAAATATGAAATTCTAAAATGTCACCTGTGCCCAACTTCTACAAACTTTATTACCACTACCTCTGTAAGAATTAAAAGTCAGTTCATGTACTCCAAAGCAGCAAATATTGTCAGACGATGTGTAATGGAAATTTCTGAGAGCCAATATTTAACATCTTGAAATGAGAAGCATCCAGGATAACTTTTGAAATCGCTTGAATTCACTATATATTACTACAAAATATGAAGGTAAATATTAAGGCATTTTTATCAGATGGCTTTAAATTAATCTTTGGATTTCCTTTAAAAGGAGAAATGAAGAATCTCTGAGTAATGAAGAAGCAGCGTGCCCCTCATATTGCTCTCACTCTGAAGTATGATGTAGAGAAAAATTACTTGGAAGTAGTTCCATTTCCATGTTTAAACTTTTGTTATTTGAGTCCAAAATGCTCTTAAATTATCTGGTTTAGGCCTTGATACTGCAAATTAACTCTGGGTAGTTGGATGCATAAACAGAGGCACAGCAAAACCCCACTGAAATTAATACATCTTGTGTGGCCTGGGGTTCTGTCTCATGGGGCTGTTTGCTGGGGGGTTGTTTATTTTTTAAGTGTTCTAAAATGTTTCCCAAGGAAGTATGTGACGTTCCATAAATGACAGATCAGTAGTAGCAAACTTCAAAACCTCTTACAAAGTAGATTTTCTTGGCTTTGTTTAGGAAAGTCTCTTTGATTCTGCTTGCATTTCATGTGCTGCTGGGTAACTGTGGAACATCTTCTTAAACCAAATTCAGAGAGTACCATGAACTGACACCTGCTTAAGTCTTTAATTAAAAGTGGTTTAATCTCTAACAATCTCTAACAATAATCTCTATGTACATAAGCAGAAAGTATCTGTGTTTCATATGTACTTTGAACTGCCATTCATTTGGAAATCAAAGATTTGTAAATGAAACACAGTATGCCAGACACGATGATGTTTGACTGGAATCTCTTCCTGTTGGCATTGCCTGATTTTCCTGGTGCTGTCAGCCCCCAGGAATACATTCTTATTAAAAATTATGGAAAGAGGGAAAAATGCAGAAGGAAGACTATCTTAAAAAAGTGTGTGTATCAACTATATTAAAAATATATTTAGAGCAGGCAAACACATACAGTGGGACCTGTAGTGGAGAATTTCCAGTGGGATTAGACTTTTTAAACTGAGTATCTTGAAGGGGACTATGTTGGAGGAGCCGTTTCTACACCAACTCTAGGTATTTGGGTAACAGATTTTTTTTTTAACAATAGCCTCTAAAAGAGTGATTGCCCATGGAGCTGCATACATGTAATGGCTTTATGACTGGCCTTCAGTGAAGAATTTAAATTTAAAAGCTTGTCTTGCTGTAGCTGATATCTTATTCAATATATCCTTTCTGTTTTTATACAGTCTATAAGATTAGTGTGGTTGAGTATATTGAAAGTAATAAAAAACAGACACAGAAAAATTGTTGCATGTTTAAAGAAAAAAAATCATAAAATGAAAGAGGAAGTGCATCATTTATTGTAACACCATGTAGGCTAATGAAAAACATACTGCAGGCTGGAAATTTGTTAAAGAGCTGAATTCAAAAAGTTTCCACTCCCAAAAAATGCCTTGGGGCCTCCATCTGTAAGCCTGTGGCTAAAGAGGCCCTGTGGTAAACTGACATAAAAAATAAGTACTCCATAACCAGACAGCTCCTGTTTCACAATAGTTGGAAAGATATTTTTTAAAAGTATTACTATTGATGCTGACTGTACTTTATCAAAGCGAGGCAGTGCATTTATGACTAGAATGTTAAATTGGGAGTTGGACATTGTGCACCAAAATGTTTATTGTACACAGGAGAGTATGAAAAAGATGAGGTGACCTGCTGAGAGTAACAGAACAGCAGCTGGCACTGGCAGAGCTGGAATTAACATTAAATAATTCCTGGCTTCTCATCCTTTGCTCATTAGACTGGGCTTTACAAGTCCCCTGTTCCTCTCCACGCTGAGCAGGTGCCACCCCTTGTACCCAAGCACATTCTTTTGTTGTGTGCAAACACCCCCTTGGAGTATTGGTGGTGTTTGCATCATCACTGCTCACATGAATGGAATGATGAAGTTTTGGAAGATGTTTGTGTCTGTCCTTTAAATCTAAACAGATTAAGTTTAGATTAAAAGTCTTTCCTAAAGGTGCAACTTCCCTGCTGAGCCAACAAGGGCTTGGCCTTGGCTTTGGCTTTGCCTTTCCCCTTTCCCTGATCAGCCCTTGTTAATGACACTCATTCCCACGTGCCCTTGGCTTCCAAGGCAAGTTGAAGTGTCAGGATGCTCTCCCATTGCAGCCTCCATTCCTTCTTCACATGGCTTGGGAAGCAGTTTGCACAAGTAATGCCAGTTATACCTTCTGATGTGCCTCCAGTCTGTTTCTCCAGAGGCTTCCCTGCCTGGCAAAGAGCCCTGGAATGCCTCAAGGATGGTGGGACACTTCAACAGAGTCTAGATTTCACAAACTTACAAAGAGGTAGTAAATTGAATGTAACTTCATGAGACTGTTCAGGTGGCTGGTTTGTGATTTTTGAGAAGGACAATCTGAGAGTTAGTATCATTTATCTCAGCTATGTCTTCAGTCAGGACTTGGTAATCCAGTACCTCTTTACAGAAATAAATAGCAGGTCTAGGAGTCCCAGTTTTGGTAAATATTTTCAGTTTTACATTGATGAAATAAGCATGCACAATAAAAATTACACTGTATTGCTACAGCTCTACTTACATGAGGTGCAGCCCAGGAGAATATCAGTCTGAGATGGAGCCACTAGGAGGAGAAAAGGAGAAAATAAAGGTGAAATAGTTACTTCTAGGTGACTGAAAGAAATTAAAAAAAAATTTAATCAAATCTGGTAAATATAGATCACTTTCATTTTTTTGTCCTGCATCTCCCTATACCATCTCTGTGTAGCATTTACAATACCCAGTGTTTTGATCCAGTGATAAGAAAATCTGTAACATAATTGTTCATGGTGTTTGATGTTGTAATGCCTCACAGTGGGGCTGATGGTTTTATTTACACTTGTGAGTTGAATTGAAGATCTTGAATAAAAGCTGTAGATTGATCTAAAAATAGAACCATAACTTCCTTCTCCTCATTAAAAATGTCATGCTTGGTGGGTTAAAACTGACATATAACAGTCCTGGTATGAAATATTTGTCCTGTAATATGAAACCACGATAAATGTCACTTTGGTTTGTTACTGGAAAAAGTGGTGGGTTTGGCACACAGTGTCACATTAATTCACTTTACTGAGTATGTGTTTGCTCCTTTGCATGCTATGGGGAAAAATATAGGGAATTTTATTTTATTGCATTATAAGAAGTGTAATATATCTGTCCACTCAGAATTTGTAACCACTATTTCGGTATGCAGCTGTAACTCATCTAGAGGAGAAAAAAAAGAAGTAAAGCACTAATTTCCATATGTATTGCAGTAGGAAAAAAATATAAACAGGCATACATAAGGAATTAAAGAGGTTTGAGTTGAGATTAATGACTGAACAGTAATATTTGTAGAGAAAGGCAAACTTTAATAAGAATAGATGAGTTTTCCCCTAAAAAGAAAGATTAACTTGTTCAAGGGTACTTAATTATGACTGAATTTTGAGGTAAGTAGAATATCTGGGAAAAAATGTTCTAAGATAGCTGCCTGTGCCACTTCATTCTTTTTGTATTAAAGTTTTATTGAGAGATGCAACTCTGGTCTGTAAAAGATCTGATCTCATTCTGATGCACTTTTTGTCTACTGTTAGCACTGGTTATGGTTGTTACCACATTTTCCAGTCAGGGCTCCCCAGCTCCCCTGCTCTCCTTGGCCTCTCTCTGCCCTCCATTTGACATCTTGTGGTTGGCATTTAAGGGCCCAAGAAAAACAAACAGTGCAACCAGTATTTTGCTTGCAATTTTAGCTTCATAGTTTGACGGAGAATAGTAAATAGAAGGACAAACTGTTACTATTTTTATGTGATCTTGATCTTAAGAGAAAGGGATTTCCATGGCTAACATGTCTTTGAGATGTGCCACACAGGTGGAAATGCCCAACACTAACTCTGATGGCTGTAAAACCCTGCAGTAGTGGCTGGCTCATCACAGTCTCCTACTGGCCTCACTTCTCAAGAGCAAAAATAAATCTGCCACAAATCCATGCAAAAAAGGAGCAGCTGTTCTGTTCATACTTCCATACAAATTTAAGTTACATTCAGGGACGCAGTGGGACAGCTGCCCCGTGCTTTAGAGCAGAAACTGATTGTGGAGAGCTTCCCCTGGTGCCTCTCACTGCTGAAGTCCTACCTGGGTACAGCTGTGACACATCTGGAGCTCTGGGAGCTCCAGCTGTGTGAGGCCAGGCTGCAGGAGATGGCTCCCCCTGAGTAATGCAGTCCTTCAGTGCTTTAGTTGTGTCCTGTGGCTTCACCTCCATGTGGATATGGGTATCACTAGATTTAGACATGGGAATTGTTGAATTCAGCTAGCAAAATTGCACAAGTTTCTTTATATGCATAGCAAGGTGCTTTGCTGAGATCTGCATTCCAAGGACCACTGCTGTGTGCTCATGGAGCTCTTAGGGCTGGTCTGGAGAAAGGTTCTGTGGTCACCCAGCAGCCTCCAAAGAGCAGCTTTGCTCCTGCTGACCTGCTGCAGCTTCCCAAGGATAACGTGTGACTCACTGCTCTCCTCCTTAGTTACTCAGTAGCCCTTCTGCATTGATTTTCTTGCTTTCTGATCCTTGCTGTTGAAGTACAATTTCTTTTATGTAGTAAATAATGTTTCAGGATTGATTAAATCACAACATGAATCATAATGGAAATGCTGAGCTATACACACGGCTCTTCACATCTGTAAGTGTGTGGAGATGAATAACAAGTTCTGTAGTGATAGCCTTAAAGTGGTTTGCAGTTTTGCTGGGAGCTGAACTCACTGGTTTTTGTTTTAATGTAGGCAACTTGAGTGGAATAAAATGCTGGTTAATCAGTTTGAAATTAAATTGTGGCATGGGCAGAATGAGCATAGTTATTTCTAGATAGCTTAAAGAATGGAGTATGATTTCAAAGGTCATGTGTAATTATATTTTTATTCATGAGGCCTGTGTTTTATATTCTAACAAATATAATTCATGTGTTGTGTTAATCATACAGAATTCTGAATCAGAACATAAAATTTTACAGTGCTCTAATTAAGAAAAATGAAAGCGATAAGGAGCAGCAGCAATGTAGCTAATGAAGGAGTTAATTTCAACGTGTATTTTAGGCCATTAAGTACTACAGAGCAAGAAGTGCTGTTTTGCCAGCACAAACCAAAGGAAGGCAGTTAAGTACCACTCCCTTCCCCAGCCAGCATCACTGGGAATACTGGAGAGCTCCGATTGGAGCTCCGGCAGTAGCTTGCACAAGAAATGTGCAAGAAGATATAAATCACTGGTGCAGATTGTCGTTCAGCAAGGAGAATCTTATGTATTCTGCATGTGGATGTGAATTTTTCTCTGTGCAAATGTTTTTATCCTTTCAGGTTGGACTAAGTTTTACAAAGTTTTAGAGCCAAGAGCTCAGGTGTTTTTTCTGTGTGTCAGGACTCTCCAGAGGCTGGGATCTGCAGCCCATCCAGTTGTTCACACCATGCTTTGCTTTATAAGAAATCTGAAGCATTTTCCTTGTGTGGTTTCGCAACCCCATTTTTTTTTCCCAAACAGCAGGAGTCCTATCACTAGATCAAATTTGGAATTCACTGCTTCCAACAACTGTCTAATGGATCCACATGTTTACACAGCATGACACTGGCATCCAGATAGTGTCATGAAAGTCATCAACCAGTGCTACTGTTTCATGCTTCCTCCCTGCTTAAAAAAAAATAAGGGGGGGGGAACAAAAAAAAAATTAAAAAGGGAAAAGCTACAGGCACTTTTTTTCCTGGTACTCAGGGATCCAGTGAATGGTCCCTCTGCTTCAGCCACGAGGACTCTCTCACAAAATTTTTGGCAAGACTTTTTTCATCTGCTTGAACTGAAAATGCCAACTCTCAGGTATTTTATCAGTACTTATTGTATCAATAAACAGATCTTAAAATCATAGAATTCCAGAACTGCCTGGGTTTTAAGAGACCTTAAAGATCATCTACTTCAGCCCCACTGCTGTGGACACACCAGACCAGGTTGCTCAGAGTTCCATCACACCTGGCCTCACTTCCAGAGATGAATGCTACAAAACAGGAGACTGGAAAATAACATTTCCAGACCCAATCCTTTCTTCCTTCCTGAGACTGCCTTCTGAAAACTTCTATGTGTGTAGTGGTGTGCCCCTATAACTGGCAGCACCCCCACCAGTGCCTTGATGAATCTCCAGCTGCTTCTCCCTGCCACTGATGTGTCCCTGTGCTGATGTGAGCATTTGCGTGGCCTTACAGTGAATCAAATCACTCAGAGGATCTCTCTGAAAACCAGAGTACCAAGGGCAGGCTCAGGCACTTGGCACTAGTACAGCATGGGAGTATTTGTAATTTACTCACCCGTGTATTTTGCCAAGTGTTTGATTGCTGTTCCCTGTTATTGGATGTAAATAAATCAGTAGCAATTTCTTGGCAACAGCCTTCCACGGTCATTTGCTCTGAAGAAACTTAGTCCCTGGTAGCATTAAGTGAAGGAAGGGGGGTTTGGCTGGGACACCAGAACCTTTAGTTTTTTTAATGTTCTCATGGGATCTTTCACTTCCACACAAGCAACTGCCTGAACTGGCCAAGTGGTCTTGATTTAATGTTGCTTTATGAGCACGACTTGTCGCAGCTGCAGGATGTCATAACCTCTATTTCCTTAGCTTAGATTTGAAATCTGGAGCCATATGATTCAGATGAACCACAACTGCCCTTGCTTAATTTAACTTGATGTATTTGTTTTGAAAATACTGTTGTTTGCTCCAAGTTTTAGCTGCTAAATAAATTAAGCTGATCTGCACTGGTAAATGGGGAATACTGACCAGCTTGATTAAAAAACTTCCTAAAAGCTGCAAAGAAAGCTCCAGTAATCTTAGCTTATCAGTGCCAATGAAAATATTTCGTTAGTGTAAACTTAAAAAAATCTAATTTTTTTTTAAAGACCAAGATTAGAGATTGTCCCTGAGATGAGTGTAGCTCTGATGCAAAAACCCCCCTAAATCTTACCAAAATAATTTTATGTTGCAAAGTATTTCAGGGAAGTACAGTGAGCTCACCAAAAACTGTTGCTACAGACAGGATTCAGACTACAAGATGATGAGCAGAACTGGGTTGGCTTTGCATTCAGAATTTGATTTTACAGGGCTCCTGTTTTTGTGCAGCTTAGAAACAAGCTTTTCCATTTGAAGTAAAGCCAACTGGATTTGTAAAGATACTTATCTTATTCTCTGGCCCCATTCAAATCACCAGAAAATATTAAAGCTGACAAGCCTAACTTGATATGCTTCTCAATTAATATTTTTATGTTAGATTATAGCACACACAGATTTGCACAAGTGCCAGGTTTGAAGTCACCCAGCTGATTTCCAAGTGGTAGATGCTCCCTTCTCTACTGTATGTCTGTTCTCCACAATAGTAAATATTAATGTCAGAATTTAGTGTCTCTATTCTGTTAGAGAAATCTTAATTTAGTCCATTTTAATATGAGACTAAACTTTTCAGTTCTAGGTTCACATGTACAGTGTGTGTCAGCTCCCTGTCACTCCTTGTTATTTTTGGCATTTTGTCTTCTGTTGAAATTTATATGCTTATCAGTTGAGCAGGATTTTTAGTTGTTTTGTATATTATTTTTTTAAGAGTAACTCATCTAAAGTAAGCAGGCAGAATAAAAGCTGTGCCGTGTCCTTTCTAAAGATATTTGATCATGTGCTTTAGATTTGTAAAATTAAAAAAAAATAAATTGTCTTTGCCATGGCTGTAGTCTGTTAAATACAAAAAACCCCCAAACCTTCCCTAGTATTTGCAAAACCACCCTTTTATTGAAGAGATTGAGACACAGCAGAAGTGAAAAATCACCCAGAAATGTCTGCCTGTGCCCCCAGTCACTGAAAGTCAGTCAAAGTCATTTAGTTCTGCTACTAAGTCCTGTGAGATTTTTCTTATTGCTTGTTATAGAAATGAAGATTCATTTACAGGCTCTAATTTGTAGGATTTTTTTTTATGATTAAGTTTATAAAGGTCATAATCCAATTACTTTCTTAATGTCCACTTTCTACAACTGCTTGTTTGTATTGGTATTTTGTACATTTTCTTATTTAATTATTCATAGATGCTCAGAGAGACTAAACAGAAAGTTTGAGAACTGGGATGCTTTCCCAAATGTAGTTTAGAGCTGCTGGCCAGTCAGTGAAGTGCTTGTGCAGTCTGAAATAGAAGTAGCCCCAGCAGCACCTGCTTGAAAGCATCTGCAGGACTCTAAGTTTGACAAATCAACATTTATGTGTCAATAACTGCAGGTGGATCAGTGTGAGGGCACCCACTGAGTTGCTTCTAATTGTCAGGTGTGTCTTACAGAGTGGAAAAGTGAGGAGGAAATTGTATTCAAATACTGAAAATTACCTTACAATTAACATGCAATTTTTGTTGATGGATTCTGGGCAATTCTACTTCCAAACTGTGTGGACTGAGGGAGGCTTCTTCTCCTCATCTTATTTCTTCTCCCTCCCAGAGTACTGCAACAAACTGGTTCTGAGTCTAGTGCAAGGCAGTGGAGCCATTCTGAATTTAAAAGCTGATGTTGGTGTCTGGAGGTAGTGCTATGGCCTGGGGACTTGGATGAATTCCTTAGCAGTGCTTCCATGACCAGCTGGAGCAGTTTCTTGCACTTCACCATCCCTTCTTTTTTTAACATGGTCACTGATTATTATTTATGCACCCTAAGATCTAACCCATCCCGCATTAGACTGTGCAATGTCCCAGCCTTTGTAGGCTGACCTGACTTTATATTCACACACACACAGAGCTGACATTTCACACATATCTCTGTCAGAGCTGCAGAGCTGATGGCTGAAGAGCACTTTCTGTAACCTGCTGACAGCTCGATGGCACCATGTGTGACCATGTTTGGCCCCTGGCTTGCTAGGCCAGTTGAACGTGGGTGCTTTCCTGCCAGCAGCCGTGTGGACGTGACCACCTCCAGACACTGGGATGCCTGCACTGCCTCCAGTGCTGGTACCTGCCTGATGGCACGTGGTTCTCTCTCAGCTAACCTGCTGCTGGGACACAGAGCTGCCTTTCAGTCTGTCATTAACAGAGCTTACTGATTTGAAGGTTTGCACCTTCTAGCAGAGGTGAAGGATTGCGGAGGGGAGTTCAAGGCGAGGATGGTGAGTGCTGTAGTGCTTGAGTGGGGAGAAGCTGGAGGTGGACTGAAGGTGTTGTTGAGACAGAAAAGAAGAATGGGATTTTGCAACAAGGAAGAAATGGTGTGGCTAATGTGCCACATTACAGTTCTCAGTGGCCCACCAATTTGTTTTGACCTACTCTCGAGCTATGTCGAGGCATGAAGACGACGTGTACCCTCACATTTGTGATCTTCAGGGTTTGTTGCTGCTCTTTGAAGAGTGAGCTTGATGTTTTAATGTTTTGTTTGGAAACTCAAGCATTTAGATTTGTAATTCTGCCCTTCTAGCCATTTCCCTGATTTACCTTGCAGAGTAAACATTCTTTTGTTCCATTTCCCAGACTTCCTTTTCCTTGTCTTTGCTGTTGGCTTAATTTTGAGATATGATACCCAAGTCATAGGTGCCTCCTTGGGAAAAAAAAGCCCCAACAGCGAAGGGTTTGAGTGAGCTAACTATTTTCTCTGTTTAGAAGCAGCAGTTTGCTTTCCAGTATTCTGGAAGTCCTCAAACACAGATCCTGCCAAAGGCACCGACTTAAAGGGCAGCAGTACTTGGGAGAACATGCTCAGGTTTTCTGGCAGCTCTTACAAGCCACTTAGAATAAACAGGCACATTGCTTGCCCCATAGTTTGGAAAGCACTGCTGAAGGCAAATTTGTGAATAATTTCTTCTTGTGGTTATAGTTCTCCATTTTCATTTCTTCTACAGTGAGTCCAGTTTCCTCAGCGTTTGATATCTAGGATCTTAATATGAAATCTGGAATTAATACAGCTGTATTTAGAGACTAAAACATTTGCGGGGTTCATAGCAATAATTCACTATGTGGCACAGTGGGGAACTCTGTGTTTTAAACATTCTCCCCCTGTGCATGTACAGATTTTTATAGTTGAACTGAGAATTTATAACATGCTGGGTCTCATATTCCAGGTCTGTTTGTTTCTAAATCTATACACAGAACTTGGACTAGGTCATAAATTTCTGCAGATGAAATGATGGCTGATTAGAATTTTAATATTAAGTAAGGAAATGGCCTTGGGTAGTACACTACAGAGCAGAACAGGCCTTCTGTTAATACACAAGAGTATTACTGTTTTCTTGAACTTTGCCTTCCAATCCAATTATGACTTGTGCCTAGAAATCATAACTCTGGTGCCTCCCAGATGATAATGCTGAATGTTATCCTTGTCCAAGCTTATATAATTTCCAGTAGTAAAAACAATCTTAATTATAAAACTGCTAGATAATATACTCCTAAAATTGAGTTATGGGCAATAGTACATGGTCTTTGATGATAAACAAAGCAGTCATGATGGTATATCAAATTGACCCAGTTCTGTCTTGATTTAAATTAAATGAAATCAAGAGTTTTTTTTACTTGGGACATGCAGTTCCTGGGATGACGTATTTCGTAACTCACACTTCGTGGTAAGAATGAAGACAAAGCTTTCAGTGTAAATTATTTTTTTTCCGAATCAAGGAAAAGAACGGGAATCTCTGTATTGGCTTTCATTTTAAGCACTTCTGTGATAGCATCATGCTCAGAATATGAAATGAGCTCATGCAAGGAGTAATTCCAGCCAGTTCCCTTATCAGCGTAAGCCATCGTAGTTCAGAACGTGTCCTCTTGTGTCCTCCTGCCCTCCCTGGTAACTGGATTGGACCAGATGCTGCATAATTCCCTGGATCTGTATTTACCATCCCTTGGCTGCACACATCTTTGCTGCACATTTACAGCAGAAAATATTATTACTGAAGTGTGGAATCACATTCTGGTATTATTTCACAAAAATTGATTCTGATTCCTCGCTACTTCAGAGTATATTATTAGCAGAGTAAAACGAATCATTTTCTCACAAAGGGAATGACAATTGTATCCTTGTTTAGATGCTGCCTGTGTATTTATAGAATATAAATATATGTAGCCAAATGTGGTGGCTAAACTTGGCTGCTTCTCCTGCTGGTTTCTGTGGTTTTGCTTCATTGTCCAGAAAAAGTGACAACATTCTCAACTCTCCTGCATCCATCACCAGGTTCGGTGAGATGTCCACTCTTGCATATTTGTTTATTTGGGCCTTTGAATTGTGCAGCAGACTTTTATCGTTTATTATCTATCTCTAAGAAGTTTTGTTTATCATTCTCACACCATTAAAACGTCACATTAGTGGCACAGTCTGAAACATATTTATCCCACTCTAAAATCTCAAGGGGTTGTGCACAGGCTGTTATGCAAGTAGGTTTATTTTAGATTTCTTCCCTTTTTTCTTTAATCACTTGTGTAATGTGTTTGAAATATATCTCTCATGTTGATTTCTTTTTGTGTTCCATTGGGGAGCATTTGATTTTGCAGCTAAAAGGGTTGAATACTAAATGTTCTTTTTGCATGGGTACCTAAGAGGGTAGTTTCTTCTTTCAGTCAGAAAAAGGCATTCCTAGGATTTAAGGCCTGATAAAGTAACAAAAAATATAGCAAATCTAAAAATATAAATGTATTTTGATAATTTGGAGGGTTTATATTGTAAATCACGGCAGAAAGAACAAACCATATGAGAGATACCACTCCAAATGAAGAAATTAAAACTACTACATTGTGTCATCCACACTGCAAGAACAGTATGGATGAACTCTGACTTCTTTAGTAATTTTTTCCCCCTATATTAGCCCACAAGTCTTTCAGGAACCAGAAATACACAGGTTTGTGATGACTTGGTATAATCAATCTGATGCCAAGAGAGCTGTATTCAAAGATTTTTGTTTCCCCCTTGTTTCTTAAAGTAGAAAAATGTTAATGTTTCCTTTTTTTCTGAACTTCCAGACTGGAATTGAATTTGATAATACTGTTCCCAGGGTAAAGTACCCTTCACAGATCTTTGTAGAGCTTATGAATTCTTTTGTTTGATTTCTTGCAGTTTTTGGGCACAGCACAGTAAGTTTAGTGTTGGTATCTGCATTAGACTTGGCATTTCAGTAATATTCCAGTTTAAAGGTTTTCTTGTGATTCAGTGCTGAAGGTGCAGTGAGTTGGCAGCTCTGGAGAGACTTGTTTCTTTCTTTCCCATATGTTATCTTTGATCAGGAAACCATTTGAACTGAGATGCCTTCAGATATAATATCAGCAAATATAGAAGTCCAGACCTTACCAGACAGTTTTGCTGCAAGGGAGGATCCAGTTGTGGTTTTGCCTACAAACACTTTTTATTTGCTGAGTTACAGTTTTTAATTACTCACAACTGTGAAGGATTTCATGTCAGCCATGTGAGCTCTATGAGCATTCAAAACTGATTTATCATTACGAGTTTTCCATGTATCTTTAGTCCTTCCCCCTCCTCAATTCACTTCACTCAAAAGCCGAGGAGAAGGAAATGTGACTGAAGATTGCTTTTTCAGTAGACCAAAATGCAAAGCCTAAGCCAGTGATCCAGGTGGCATCTTATACAGAAGCTCCTCAAATGATCCAGGCATCATACAAAATTCTGGCATCAAACCAGGGAGTTGGTGACACCCAGTGCTCCAAAACCCACCAGTTCTTGGAGTGACAGACATGGCCAAGCAAAGTGCTCCATCGTGTGCCAGGAGCAGTGTTCCTGTCACAAACCCTGGAGATCTTCCCACCTGCCCTGCTCGGTGTGGTCCTTAAATAACCAACCAACTGCAGAAGCAAGTGGGCACACCTGTGTAACCCAGTGTCCTCACCAGCACTGAATGAATTCTGCAGCTTTGTCAGACGTGTCTCTACCTAAGAGTTTCCAGAAGAACAGGTGTGAGTGCAGCTAACACCTTCACCCATCGTTCTTCCTGAAGGATGATGCTATATCCAATGCTTGTTCAGGCAAAGACATCTTAATCCCATTGTAATAGGTTCTAATTACTCACTCCTGCAAGATCCCTGCCTGGGAATCACTGCAAGCCAGATACTCTGTGAACGATTATCCCAAGAAGTTCTTAATTACTGTGGAGTCACTCCAACTCTTTAAAATGTATGGCCTGTACTGATACCATAAATCCATTTTCCTCTCCACTTGCTGTGGAGCCCTTTGTACCCTGGGTTCTGTGTTAATGAAGGCCCAGAAGTGCTGCTGTGACTTATTCCTCATGCTGCTGGTTGTCATCTACAGCTGAGCACGTGCCATGGGGACACAGCTACAAAAGACACTGATAACCCAGCAGGTCAGGTATTACATGGCCTAGTTTTTAAAATTCTGATTATCACTCTGGAGAAAGAGCCACAAAAATGCTACGGAATTGTCTGTCTTTGTAGTGGATTTTGTGGCTTCCTATTTGCAACATTTGTTGCGAATAAATTTTTGCACTTTGGCCAAAACAAGACTGTTTTTATGACTTTTCTTCCAAATGTGTTGAAAGCTTATGTTGCTGTGTTATTTATTGTACAGCACTTAAATAACTTTATATAGTGAACATATGCTAAAGTAGAATTGACAAATGGCACCGCCCTCAGTGTAACTTCAGAAGAATTTCAGAGAACTTGCAGTTGGTGTCCTACTGCAGCCACGTAACTTTGCAAGGAAGAACAGATGATTTTAAAGTTTTGTGACAGAATTAGGAAAATTCTAAATATTTGAAATTGTGACAGTATCAGGAACATTAAGCCGAATTTGACTGGAATCTAAATACAAACCTTAATCTAAGAAGCTAAAAGGAAAGTAATGAAAGATACAAGGCTTTAACTAGGGATGAAGGATTTGAGAAGCGTTTAGAGGTCTGTGTGCTCTATTATATGGGTTATGTTTCTGACACTTCCCAACGGGGATTTAAAGTAGTTTTTTATCTAAAATGGAAAGATATACAGGCTGTTTCGTAGTAGATCTACTCTTTGAATAGATAAAAATGCCTAAAAAAACTCTTGACAGTTGCTTGTAAGAGGAGCTGTATTAGATATTATTCTGCTTTTATTTCTAGTAAATTTATTGGCTGAACAGCTTAGGAGGTGTTTCAGGCTAATTATCCATTTGCAAGCAACAACTGTATCTCAAGTCTTTTGATCATGTGCCAGTTTTAAAATGAAAATAAACCTTGATATGACTGCACTTTTCACTTCTTTAAACTCTGTCTTTTGTAGTTAGTCAGAAATTTTGCATAGATTTTAATATGCATGTTCCTACTGTCAAATGTGTGTTCCTTTTACATAAATGACATAGACATCCTGAACCAGCTCTGCTTACTTAAGTGGTAAAGGAAGAGAGTTTTGCTGTATCAGTTCTTACAGCATGTATGTCTTTTCCTGTTAAGGCACTTCTATTCCTAAAACATTTCCCATTATCACTGGTGGTCTGACAGCAATAATCTCTTAGGATGTTGAATCTGAGACCAGGTTAAAAAAAATATTAAAAAATCCTAAAATCTTGTGAGCTCAATCTAACTTTTCTTCTGTGGTGACCAAAGGGTAAAAGAAACCCTTTTAAATAAATTTGTTCTCTTTCTAAATAGATAACTAGCCAAATGCACTTCAAGTATTTATTCAACTGATCAAATATTGCTTTAGGTTTAGAAAACAAATTAACCAAATGTTTGAACAATTAGACATTTTGTACCTGAACATTTCTCTGTGACCCTAAGTACTGTGGTCAAAATAAAAGACCCTTTCCATTAAAATAAGTCAGTCAGAATGTTTAATTTTTTTAATTTTTTTTTTTTAGTTCTTCATGAAACAACTGAACTGTGGAAGTTCACACTCTTTTGATTAAGAGAAAGTCACACCACTGTATCAAATTTAAGTCCTTACTTCTGTAGATACACTGACTGGCTGAAGTACATATATATATATATATATATATATATATATGTATATGTATTTGGCAGAAACATAACTTGATAGTTGAACATTAGTTTGAATTTGAGATAAACATGTGTGTGAGTTCAGAAAGTAGAACAGTCTGTCCTGACACTAAATAAACACAGTTCCCAGGTGGAAATTCTCAATTTAGATGTCTCATTAACTTCTAGCTCAATGGCTGTGCTTTAAGATCCTGGCAGTGTTTGAATCACTAGCATTAGACACCATTCCTCTTTCTACTCTGGAAGTAGAAGGTGAGAACTCCTTTTTCACACTGGTAGAGTAAGATTTTCTACTAATTAACTAATAACAGGAGTGGACTCAGAGACACATAGGCACGTCAAAGACATTTTTGCATGCTACCTATGATGAAGAGTTTTAAATAAACCAAATTAATATTTTGGCAGTAAGATTTCAAAATCTCCTTTGATTCTTACAATTGCTCTGTTCCTCCTGCTGGTAGTGTCTCCTGTCACAGTATGTGCCCACTGTGAGCTTACAGACTTGGGTGATTATTGGATGTTCTGTTTACAGAATTGTGAGGCTTTTTAAAAGGTTGCTAGAGCTTAATTCCTAACAGGCCATTTGCTTTGAGTTATTGCTGAACTGAATGTTGTGATGCAAGTCCAAAAGGAAATGCAAAGGGAAGGACAGAGGATGGCAACACTTGCTGTTCTTTAACTGCCTTGACCACATCTTGCAATATGTTTTTATGTGTACTGTATATGAAGATAACCTATTTTCTTTATTATATTAGATATCTTAATGAAGTAATGGGTATGAGTTATTATTGGATGGCAGCATTTATTTGTTTAATTAGCTAAATGATACAAGTGAAATTTCATTTTGAACTCATCATCTGTTAAACTGCTGGAGCAGTTCAATAATTGACTGCTACCATTACCCACTCCAGAATGAGCAAGCAAATCCATTAATTTTTGCCACAGAAGACTTGTTTCTGCTGTGTTTATTGAGCAGCGCTGTGTAGGTACTGAGTGAAGGGGATTTTCCTGCTCATTCGACACTGCAGGAAGCAAACCAGCATCTTCTCACTGGAATTGTACCTTGAAATGGCTACAAAACCTTGACAGCTCCAGTGGGAGCTGCCTGTTTGCTCCCTGGCTGTGCCTCGGAGTTTCTGATGGGCAGGTCATCAGTGTCTGTGCTGGACAGTGAAACACTACAGATCACAGCTCACAGCTCCAGCAGCCAGAAAACATCAGCCAGAGGAGAAAATAACTGAACCAGCAGCTCACCTGAGAGGATGAAGAATAGAGGGGAACTTCCCTTTTATATGAATACTCTCAGCACTGTGGAAATGTGAGTCCTGTACACTATAAGACATTCATCAATTGCTATACTGGTGGTCTATTGCCATTTTTAAAATTTACTTGTTTGCATCCGCAAGAAATCAAAACTACTTTTTTTTTTAATAATATGAAACACCTCAGTTCAGGCCCTTGGAAGCAAAAATTGTGCTTTCTGCCTTTACTACACCTCTACTGTAATTCTGAAATTAGAGGGAAATAACTGAAAGCCCAAAACAGCAATGCATGATGCTATTAAAGGGCAACAAATACCAAATGATCCATGGTAATTTGAGAGTTGACAAGCTGCAGTTCATCACCCCAATATATAAAAGGTAGGATACACATAGCAACATTATGTATTTTACACTTATATTTATTTTAAGGAATGGTGTCTTCAGCCAGAGGGTGCAAAAAATGGGATCCCACAAGCTCCACATCCGCTTGCTTCCACCTTTCTATCACCTCCTCCTTTTGCTGGCAGAAATGTTCACAGTGAATCAAATTAACAAACTGATTTGGTATTAAAGTAACATTTGTGAGGGGCAGAGAGGTAATTTTCACCCAAATGGGTTTACGAAACTGTGCAAACACTTGTGCCAAGGAAGAGGTGGGAGAAGATGGAGAGTGTGTCTTCTGGCAGCAGTACTGACTTATGGAGGTTTAAATTGTTGCTAAAACTATTACCTGAGATTTTTATTCATAAATGTAAAGCTTTCTTTAGAGACTAAACAGAAACATTTGGTTGTGTAATCTTTCACTGTAAGCAGAATATGCTCCATCTAATTTATAAGCACATTGTTTTTTCCACTGAAGTCACTATGTGGCTGTATTTCTTCCATTAAGTTAATAATCTCTATTCCATATAATGTGGGTATTCTAGTGTAAGGCAGGCAAGGAAGAAATCAGAGCTCTGTGTAATGACATTAAGCTTTTAGGTTACAGACAGAGTAAAGGACTCGCAGCTGCTTAACATATGCCCTCTGCCTGAACTCACTTTATCACTTGGTATCTGACTGCTCTCAACATATAAAAAGTTGCTGTGATTGATAGTCAGTTATACAGTATTTGTCAGGGTGAACTGAATCATTATGTGTATAGATTCAGGAATATAGAAAAATAAAGCTGAAAGAAGAACAACAAAAACTCTGACATCTTTCCCATTCATTAAGCTTTCCTAAGGCAACTGTTTTTGTTTGCAGGAGTTAGTGGTTGCTGGTTTTTCTAACCACCAATTGCTGAGTGATTTAGAGTACATCTCTGCTCTTTTGTTTGGATTTCATTTGCAAAACCATTTAGAGTTATAAAGCTGTCAACTTAAGAACATTCTATATATTTTGCCAGTGAGGGCCTCCTGTATACAGAGTTTATGCATTTCTCTCCATTTTGTGTGCTGTGTGAACTCTCACTATATATCACTGATCTTTTTCTGGTTGTTCCAATAATTCCCACTGCCTTCTTTAGAGCAGCAGAAATCCTTGAAGTAACTATGAAATTGCATCTCAGATCAGTCATCAGATATTGCTAACCACAACATCTCACCCTTGGCCAAACCTAGCCCAGCAATGCAGTAACAGAATGTTCTGCTGATGCTTAAAAACACTTGAAATTTAGAAACTCTGACTGCAACTAGAACTGAATCATGCACCTAAACATTAGAAAGCATAGACCAGAACTGTTAATTATGTTAATTACAGTAGTTAAACCACAGTATGGTACCTTTCTAAACTCTCAGATGCCCTTAAATAACTACAAGCTAACAGCTGAAAAATGTTATGCAAACTTTTATTACCTTCTACTTGGAGCTTTGCTCCCTGTTTCTCTCCTGCAGAATTCCTTTGTTGGCTAAGCTCAGCTTTACATTGTATGGAAGCTGCAGGGCCCAGGTCTATCATCATTCTGCACAACCTCAATCTCTCCTTGCCTTGCTGCTGGCCCTGTTTCATGCATCTTACGTATTTATTTCAGATTTTCTGTTCTCATTGTTCATAAGGTATGGCAGGTTGAAGTCATCAAGTACTGAAATTATATATATGTGGCTGTGACAACTTTCTGTAACTTGAAAGTTGGAATCTGTCATGACTTTGCACCATTTATTGTTTCTGGATGCTTGGCTGGTCATGTACAGTGGGAGAGAAGCCAGTGCCTCAAAACTGCTTTGGAATTTTCAGAGTCAAACGTTTTTAAGGCTCAGTGACAGATGTTAGGAAAGCCTTAAATAACTGAAGAGTTCCCTCACTGAATCTGGAAGAATCTGTGCAGGAAGTACGATGTTTTGTCTCTGCTATCTTAATAGAAAAACAGGTTCTGATTTTCCTGGCTTCCCTAACTTTTCCAGTCTTTCCTGTTGTCCTTGACTTCACATTTCAGTAACCATGCTTCCTGCATCCCTGGCAGGAGATCTTATCTCCATTTTCCACCTTATGACCTTCCAGTACAATTTTAGCTCCCAGTGTTGCAAGGGAAAGTATTAATTTTTAAAGAAAGTTTAAAAAAAAGAAAATAAAAGATGAGGAAATTTCTTTGTGAAACTTGATTTTCTTTTTCCCTTTGCAGATTGCAATTTTACTTAACATGTTTTAGGAAACATAACTGACTTTTACTTCAGTCTTCAACAGAGAAGTATCCCATCTGCTTGCTCATTTCACATTCACAATAATGGAATGTCTCTCATTAAGGTAGAATATTTTCATTTTGATTGCAGCTTAATTTTTCTGTTTCAAAATATATTTTATTGTTTGCAATTACAAAAAGAAATACAAAGCTTTTCTGTTGCAATTCAACAGTGAATTCTGACATCTTGGCTTTTTTCCAGACTAGTTAATTTTTTTAAAATTTTGTTTTGAAGATCAGGATTTTCCTTGAGATGGACCTTCCATTTGCTGTTAATCTCTCTCTTCCTTTGCTCTCCCTTTTTTCTGCCAGGCATAAACTACTCCACTTTCAAAGCTCTGCAGTCTAATCCCACTGTAGCCATTATCCCTATGCACTATGGAAATGTTGACTCTTGGTTCAGTAACAACTCAAACATTTACCTTTGACCATCTGCGTTTTCTAATGACCATCTCCAGTCCTGTGCTGCCCTGTGTGCCATGAAGAAGTTCCTTGTTGTTCCTATCTTAAAACTTTCTTTTGATCCCTGCAAAATTACATGATAACAGAACAGGTATGTGATAAACTTAATCCTCCCATTGGTGGGTCCAGGGTTTCTTGTTTCATGTATTATTCCATCTGTAGTTATCCACTCTGTTTTGTACTTAACTTTAAAATTACATGGGCAGCTGTTGTTTCCTGTTGTATTTATACTTGTTTTATCAAAGATGGAAAATGGAAGTTCAGCAGGTAAAGCCTGGCTTTAAAACTATCATGAGTTGTAAATTCTATCCATGTAAATTCTAGTACTTATTTTATAAATACGCTTAAGCTACTTATTATTGAAATGTAAACTATTACAATTTTATTTTAGGATAACTTGCTAGATGCCTTAATTCCAAAGTAAGCAAACACTACCAACACCTTGTTTTGTGCTGCTTTTACAATTATACTTTTCAGTGTGGTCTGCTGGAATACGAACAGGTTTTATGGAGCATTTTTACTAAACAGTCAACAGGTTTTAATTTAGCTTCTTAAATCATAATTGTTTTTCAATTTTCTGCTCTGCCTCACAAACGCATAATGAAGGCACACCTGATGCTATAAAAACCAGATGTCATTTCAGTATTTTCAGCTGTGTGATAAATTTGGAGAGCTTTAAAGTTAGTATCATAGATATATAGTTACAAGAGAGTTCACAAGAACAGAAATAATGTAGAGCGTTGCTAAATAAATAGGATTTTGGAATGGGCTGTACTTCATTTTCAGAGACTTTCAAAATTATGGATGGAATTTTCTAAGGAACTTTCAGGAGACCATTTCAAACTTAAAAATTCAAATTCTTTCTCCCTACCAGTCATGTTAAGTACCACTTGCACTTGCTCTCATGGGGATTTGAAGAGCAGCATGCAGACCTGAAGGAAAAGTTAGATTGTGTAATTCATGCCAGCTGTTAAAAACACTTCCTCCTTTACCATTCTCCTTGAGAACTTCTTTAAGAACTTCTTAAAACAGAATGTTCAGTGGCAACTGAACTATGCCTGAAATACAGTTTTATAGTACAGCTTTATAGTACTTATTTCTTTAAACATTTTCAAATTCTGCATACAGATGTTCAAAGGTCTCTTAGTGGAAATTATATACATTTAGAAGAAGGATCATTTCACACAAATTAATTGTCACAATCTCAATCATCCGTCTCTGGTTATCACTAGGCAGGAAGTCAAATGCAAAAATCACTAATGCTCATCACATTTCTTCCTTATTTTGTTTAAAGGTGTCTCTGTTTTCACAGCCAAACTGAGGGTCCAGTTCTCTGTCTCTCAACCATTTATCCCATTGTAAAGCAAACCAAGAGGCAAGACACATGCTGAGGTTGGAATGAAGGTGCAGGACAGGTTGCTCGTGTTCTGAGTGCTGCTGTGGGTGTCTATTTTAGGGTGACTGAATCATGAAATAATCACATTCTTCTAAAGAAATTAATCCTGCCCACTCCATTTTTTGAGTGTCTTCTCTTGGGCCTTGTTCATCACAAATTGAAAGTTGCATGTTCCTGCCTATGTGTGCAGCTGAATGTACAGAATTGTGGGTATGGATGAAACACATTCTGGAATATCTAGCTAGGTTTTGAAAAAGATCTTGGTATATCTGACTAAAAATGGTGCTGGTTTTATTAAGAAATTAAGGAAAAAAAGTTCTGTTAGGTCTGGGAGAATATGGAGTGTTTGAGAGTAGTGTGTATGTCCCAGGACATTCATTCCCTGTAGCTATACATCCTGTTAACTCTGCAAATGAAAACAGTGGCAACTTGTTGGTAAGGAGGTATGAAGTTTTTTATGGGTTTTGTTGACCTTGTTGTTTTTAACACAAATGTCTTCCTAAGTCAAATACAAGGATTCCTGTTTGAATTGTAGGGAAAGCCACCTTTCCTATGAATCAATAAGCATGTATTTTCTACTTAATATTTAGTCTTCAGTTTCACTAATCTTTCCCACAAATGACAGAAATGTACCTTCTCCAACTGTATGTTAATTATGTTCCATTTTTAAATCAGAATGGGTACATTACAGAGAAGCTGTCAATATGAGACTGAGCAAACTAAATACACTCAGCTGAGTGAATCCAGCACTGTGAACATGAACCACTGGTATAAATAGGAAAGGAGACACTTTGAAGCTTTACCATATTCAACAAGTGTCAGATCATGTTCATTTGAAAGGGATTGCAACACTCTTTTTTCCCCCAGTGCAGGCATGAATGTTGTTTCACCAAACATAGGCTATCCAGGTGTTCAACAGATTCTGGTGTTTGCACCTTTATTGTTGAACTTCAGTGTTTTTTGAATGGCCATTCAACTTGTTTTTTATAATCCCAGATCTTTTCCTATATAAAGACTTAAATGGGGGAGATTAAAACAAAGTGTTTGTCCTTCCTCCTTTAAAATACTTCCATCTACTTTTCTGACTATTTCAAAACCTAATGGACTCTTTCCAAAAAGCTCTTTTACCAATAAGCATTGCTTAGGGACAATTGGCATGAGCTATTAGGAGCTCTTGATTGTGATGAAGATGTGTTTCGTTGTTGAGGACAAAGTACTCCTGACTATATGGGACCTCCAAGACTGGTAGAAACATCAGAAATTGTTTCCCAATAGTTCTTTTCTGTTGTACCCAACTCAGATTCTTCCAGAGGGAGAGTGTGAAGAATAGGTCACTGTGCACAGAATTGGCTTTAACAACAGAGACATGACTGAAAAACTCTGGTACGACTGCTAGAATATCTGTATTTGATCACAACTTCTGATAGAGAAAATACATCTCTTTCTATGTTGTGGGTTTGAAAAGAACATACTCCATTAACAGTGGTCACTCATGACACTTGGCTTCTGAAAAATGCATCACTATGAACAAAAATATCCCACACTTTAAAAGATAATATTTATATTTTTGCTGAGGGAGTAATGGGGAGGAATATCACTTGACGTTGAGACGTCAGTACAAGTGATATGTGTTGTGTAAGTCCCACCTAAGCTTTCCTTGTCTGAAATGTTAAATAAAGACTTTAATGAGTTCCTCTGCATAAGGATAAATTTAGCTCCAAGAGCAGTGCAAAGCAGACTTGTTGATTGGTGTGGGAATGATTGCTGTGATTCCTGAGCTATGAAGGTGCTGTCATTTCTGCAAAGGATCTGTGCAGGGGAGGCAAAACAGAGAACTGACTCTGCAAAATGAACTGTGGGTATGCACAGAACTTAATGTAGGGTCCTGTTCTATTATGAATCATAACTTTGCTTTTTTGTTGTGAATTATTGTTCTTTAATTACACCTTCAGCTATAATTTTGTTATCATTTTGTGTGAAAAGTTCAAAACATGGATTAATAAATTAGTCTAGAAACTTCTTACTATTGAAATACTGCCTCAGCTATTTTCACAGCTTTATTAGAACACTTCATGCTTCAACTTATGCCCTTTACTTTTGGCCACGGGGGTGTTCTCCAGGTCATTCTTTAAGTGAGTGAGTCATCCATTTCTGTGTGACATGAGAATAACAAAATGACCCTTTAAAAGTGTGTGTTGTCCAAGGAAAGAGCAACACTGCACCTGCAGATGCACATCTGCACTTGCTGTACTAAATTCATGCATTCTGTCTGCTGCTACTGAGCTGGAAATACTGGGAAGTCTCTCTACCTTCAGACTTTGTACTCTACAGGCTCGGGATAAAGAGGGTCTGAAATATTTAAGTGGAATCCAGTCCCTCTCCAGCAGTGAGCATGTGTGTTGCTGTCAACATCTCCTGATGACCAGCATGAGGGGGACAAGCATTGTTGCTCTTGCTCCACAGGCACCTATTTATTATCTGTCCCAGTGAATTCCTGCCTCTGCTGGAGAAGAGATGTAGCTATCATTATTTTTGCTTGCCTTGCAGAAGGCAGGCGCTGATTTTGCTCTCTGTGTCTCACTGAGGTCTACGTAAATCATCTGAAGTTGGCCAAAAACTTGAGAAGAATGTTGTGATCTACAGCTGTTTTCTGTGCCTTCCCCATTTTTACTGGGGATAAAGCCTGTTTGCATTAGGATAACGGCAAATAACACACGTGCTGCATAAACCTGTGTCGGTCTTTCCTAAACAACGTGCCAGAAATCCCCCTTGGCTGTTTTAACAACTAATTGCCAAGTTCTTTTTTGACAAAACAGTCAGCCTAGCCCCCGTGCATGCACGCTGCTGCGAGTCGTGGTGCAGAGCAGCACATGGAACTCGGTGCAAGTATGTTCTGTATGTGGCTGCTATGGTGATTAAAATACATAAATAAAATAGATTAATATGGGCCATATTAGCAATGCATTACTGGCTGTGTCTCAGATCACAGCGCGCGGTGTCCGCCGTGTTCCCCCGCTCCGAGCGGGCCCGCGTGGAGCGGCAGCTCCTGGGGGGGCTGCGCTTACGCAATGGCCCTGTCCTACCTTGTCAGCTCGCAAATGCAACACAAAACGGGCCAACAAAGGGCTTTTGTGCACGGTTTATAGTTCAGGGAGGATTAGTGGCCTGACACGGTTCTCAGACGGGACAAGCTTAGCGTTAAGTCGCCCGAGGTTAACGAGGGCGGACGTGGGGCAGACTGTGCGGGCTGGAGCAGAAGGGTCTGGGCTTTCGGACGCGGACACAGGATTGTCAGAAGCGGGTTCTGCTTACCTGGGCTGGCGTGTCCGTCACGTGGTCAGCGTTCCAGGTGCCTCAGGATGCGGATGATCTCAGGCACTTGCTCGCAGCCCTTCCCGCAGCTCCAGAGATCCCCTCCGCCGGCTTGGACATCCTACCCTGCCCGTGGGCTCCGGCTGGATCAGATTCCTGCTTCTCTTCCCCCTCTCACCTTTTAGCATTCTCTGACCGTAAAATCCATCCCTTTCCTGAAATGCAGAGCGATGCACTTGTCCAATGGAGTTTTTTCCAGGCGGGATTCAAATTCCAAACAAGCCTTTCATTTCCTTCGCGCTGGGGGCAGAGCGAAGGCAGGGAGGCGAAGGAAAGCGCTCGCTTCCTTTAAATCCCCACCAGCGTCTTCCCAGCGCTGGAAGCGAAGCAGCCTGTCATGGTGATCTTCGGAGTTTAACTTTAGAGGGGGAGGGAGAAAGTGGAAAGCAAACTGAATGCTGTAGTGGAGATTTCTCTCTTCCCCCACTGGGCCCCTTGCCGACTGTTTTTATTGATTTCAATCACTGGAGGCTCGCTGGCTCTCAGAAGAAACACTGTGTAATGTGTTCTTTCCTGGCTTTCATTAAAGAAACTCAATGCAGCGCGGTCACGCTGCCGAGCTCGCCTGGCAACCTGCCTACACCCTGTGGTACCTCTTTCATTGGAGGAGATCGAGCTCGTGGTTTGGGGTTGGTTTATTTATTTTTTTTCTAATTCTCCAGCAAGGATTTCAAAACAGCCTCTGCTCTGCTTCTACCTCCTCTCACTGCCCAAAGCCTTTTTAAGCCTCAGAAGAAATTGTCAACACCTCTAAAGGGGGCGACTTTGGTGGCAATGGAAGCTGCGACAGTCTCGTGCTCCTTTTATTAAAATTCCTCTGCGTTTCTGGGGAGGGGTTAAAAGGGCTGTGTGTAAGCCACAGGGATGTGGATATAAATGCTTTCCGAGGGGATTCCTTTTTTTTTTTTTTTTTTTCCCTCCAGTTCCATGTTCTCCTGATTGCTTAACGCAGTTTAATTAAGAGTAGGAGAGTAAGCAAAATCCTTCAACAAATATGTGAAAATTCCTGGCCGCGCTGTAAGTTGCAAATGAAGCAAAACTGCGTTCCCTGAGTCTGCAGTTGTGGTGGTCTCTCAAGTATTTCTGTTGTACCCAAGGCTGTGATACTGGAGGAGAAAAATGAGAAATACAATACGATCCTAATTTATGCCTTAGAACTTAATCTGTCACAGCACAGGAGTATGTACTTTATAGGAGTAACAGTCTATAAAGTGGAATTCAACAAGCTGCATTCTTTAAGTTGTGTATTCTGTGTGCCTGTAAATGCTTTCATGTAACTTAGTAAATTGTTCAATTTCTTCTTATTCAGCAGTTGCTAATGATAACACTTTATGTGCTCTTCCCAACTGACTGTAAATCTGAGACATGCAAAGATCACACAGTTGTAAATTAATCCAGGTTTCAAGTTCATCAAGGTTCATCTATTCTAAATTACAGCTGCAAGTTTAGGATGCTACCTGATCACTTGTGCTCCTGAGATACTATAGCTGTATACACAGGGAGGCTGTTTAGAAGAAAACAAACAAAAACCCAAAATATACATGACCACAAAAAGAATCCTTTCCTGGAGCAGAAAGATAAAAAGGCTGTTCTTACTTAAATCTGGTTTCCTGCAGAACTTGTTTGAGGCTTCTCTGCCTGGGTTGAATCTACAGAAATCTTTACTAACCAACTTAATATAAATTATTGCCAGTGTTTTTGTTGTGAGGAGTTGACATTCTACAAACACCTAGCTTTTATGAAAAATTGTATATTTTACTTTGAGCAGTATATAACTCCTAAAAGGTCTTCCTCTGTAAGCACTACAGACATTGTATAAAGAATATTTCTACATGTTGCTTTTAATTTAAAATGTGCTTTGTGCACAATGAAATTTCATATGCCCTCTCTGGTCATACTTCTTCTTTTCACAGGGTGCTAAATGATAGAAAATAATTATTTAAATTCAGTGCGGCCTTGAACTGTTTTATGCAAATTCTCTAGCTGTAGTTGTAGCACAACTCTTTGGCCAGCCTTGGATAGCAAACAATTTGTCAATCTTTCTTTTATGAACCTTGTGTCTGAGGGTCTGCCAGCCTTTATTCTCTGTGGGTTTTGATCTGTGTTTATAGATTCCGCTTTTTGTTTTTAGGCTGGCAGATGGCCAGTTATTTATCTGGGCTCGTGTGTATTGTGAGAGGCAGAAACAGGACGTTTTACATGCTGATATCGTTCACGGGGCACTTGGGGGCCAAAAGGCTGCTCCTAAGCAGAAGCCATCATGTGATGTGTCAGTAGCTCTCGGTCAGTGAACAAAGCCCCTTTTGACATTTCTCTATGTTAAAAGTTATGAAATAACATGAGCTTCATGAACAAACAAGGCAATACAATGCTCCTGCTATGAAATAAGCCATATAATCCATTTCCCCTCTGTTTTGAACTCTCCGGAGTTCAAAAAATTGACACCCTTTTTATATGTTTGTCACCGTTACTTATTCCTTTGAATTTCTGCTGTTGCTTGCTTTGCTGTTGTAGAGACTTCTGGTGCTGTGCTGGGAGAAAAGGATAAAATTCTATTGGTTTTGGAGGAGCTGGATTCACTGCTTCTAATAAACAGTGAATTTGGTGTTGTGGCTTGGTTTGTGGTTCCTTCTATAGGTTTGGCAGCAAAGCCAAAACCCTGATCAGGCAGGAAGCTCAGACCTACAGAGACGAATCCCAAAGGCAAAATTTCATAGATGAGTATTCTGTTCACTGTGGCAATTCCTCAGTTTCTGACTGTCAACATTACTCTGTGCTGGCAATGGACAGCCAGGGGTGCAAGTGTGGGAATTTTGAAGGAGTGAGGAGGAGGAACAGAAGTATTCAGGAGATGTCTTCAGTTCTACTTAAGTGTGGGGCCATCAAGGACTGGAAACAAATTAAAAAATCCACTTAGTGCTCTCTGGAAGCACAGCACAATTAGTGTGCTGTTATTAATGCTGTTATTCCCATCTTGGTGCTGCTTGCTCAGCTATTGCAATTCATAGTTCCCTGGTAATACACGCTTTTATGCAAATACAAAAACTGCCCTCAAAAACTATACCTGTTTGATTCTGCCATTCTCCTTGCAGGAAAAAAAAAAAAAGTCGGGTATCTTCAAGAGAACCTGTGCATCTTTTTGCTGGTTTCTCTTGCAGTTCTATTTCTCTGTTCTGTATTGCGTAGCGGGGCTGCTTTATTGTATTGAACACTTCCCTTCTGTGTCAGATAGCTCCCCAATTTTGATTGTAAGCTCACTCCTAAAGATCATTTATAAAATGTTTCAAATTTGTGCAATATTTCCAGCTTACAAAGAATGATGGAAAACTTTAGTTGGTATCTAAAAGTGCTACAGCTGAAGCCTCCAGCTATTTTGAGTCAGATGTCTTGGACTATTTAGAGCATATTGCTATATTTACATGCAGTTCAGAAAGTTGGAGACTGGCATTGATGAAAGGCAGTGTATTAGCAACCACAGCACTTTTCCTGCAGATGGACTTGGTGTGATACAAACTTTGGGAATTTTCTTGAGGGTGCCTGAGCTCATATCTCTGTGCCTGTGCAAAGTTGACATGGGCTTTTATGAGCGTAAGTGTGAAAGATTTGGGGGTCTGCCTGTCGCTCAAAAAATGGCATCCAGTGGCAATATCCCTTTTAGCACCTTTTCAGGCATTCTGGAAAGTTTCCAAGTGGAAGACTCCCACCTCCTTAATCAGGAGAAAACACTGGCTCTCCTCTGAATGTCATTCATTCAAGTGTGCTGACCTGGCCTGACCTTGTTTAGGTTGGGATCTAATGAGCCCACAACCCAAGGTGGTGTGGTAGCTCTCAGCAGGCTTTGCAAATAAGCAAGTGTTCTGTTTTTCTGTGTGCATGTGTTTTAAATTTATCATGTCAATAAACAAGTGTCTCACATGCTCAAATAGGGACTTTACAACGTTGTAGTTAAGGCTAAATTGTAGCACTACAAATTGTGATGTCACTTTATAAATATAGAAGGAGACAACCTGGAATATTTATGACCTCAAAACAATGAAGTCCTGTTGGTTGGGTTTTTTTAGTTTAAATAATGACATAACACTAAAACTCTTAATCCAAATGGGTCACAAACATCTTCCAGATGAACAGTCACACTAATGGTTTGGGGAAAAAGAAATTAAAAACTCAGGCTGTTGATTTAAGGAAAGGAGAGGTGCATCAATAGTTTAATAAATAATAAATACAGCTAGGATTTAAATTCCAGTGGAAGGTTTGGTTTTGTTTTCTTTCAAGTCCCCAGGTTTGGAGGAAGGGGTTTTATTTAATATAAATTGTGATAAAATTACCCTCACTGGTAAAATCACCCTCAGCTTCAGTAGGGGCTGTACCACTAAATGTAGGTATTTTCTGTAGCACATAAAACCTGAGGTTTTCAAATTAAAAAACAGTCTAGGACAGACTGTGGCACATCCTACTAAATTAACCAAGTTGACATGGATGGATTAAAGTGTATTTGAACCTAGAGAAGCTGTCTGAGCTGTTGTGAGGACTCTGTCAGTTCCTGTGCTGGGAGTCCCAGGCAGAAGCTGGTGTGTCCAGTTATCCCTGGATGATGCTGTGGGCCAGGAGAAGGAGCCTCCAGCTGTAAATCCCGACCCTTTCCTGCTGGGACAGCCCTGCAGGAGAACAATGCTCTTGTGTCACACAGCCCACGGCCCATCCATGCTGGAAACAAACGTTGTTAGGGCTCGGTATTTACATTGGGACCCACAGGGAGGGAGCAACTTGTTTTGTTTTTAATGGAACGGTCAGGGAGAAGGATAAAAAGCTTTTTGATAATGCGAGGAATGTAGGGGGGGAAGGGAAGTTACCAAGATATGCATTTACTGTAAGTATGAAGAAGCAGAGGCCTCTTTATCAAACTGGCTCTAATGATGTGCCACAGTCGCTTTATTTGAAAGCTTCATGGCTCACAGAAAAGTAAACAAATTCATTACATTATTTTTAAAAGAAGATTAACTGTAGTGTGTCGTCTGTTGGACAGCTGCTGTAGTAATCTTTTACAAACACTTTATAAATGACCACCCTCAGTGTTTTCTAGGGCTTTGTGTGGCTGGATTGTTATTTTAGTAAGTACCAGGGTGGTTTTTCAAATGAAAACGTTGTTTCCTGTATAACAATTCAATTCTACCTTCACTCTAAATATTATTTTGTTCTCAGCATGAACTATAAAATGTCTTCTATACTAATGCAACATATGTTGCTTTTTTGCATGTGTTTGCAAGGAATGCTAGCTTTTTCATAAAAGTACATAGAAAGTATTTTAAAGAAGAAAAAGCAATTCCACTTTAGTGTCCTACTTCCATTAGTTCTGATTTCTGCTTTCTTAACCTTTCTTCGGTCTGTGAAAACACCAAGTTGAAAAGATGAGTCAGAGTCAGCTTAGATGATAGGTGAACTGGCACTGAACAAATGTTTAAACCCCAACAGGTGTCTTTGGCAAATAAGATTGTGTTCAGGTATTGCCTTGTTTAGCATTCTTTGGTTGAATGTCAGCAAGAATAATCTTATTTAGCTCTGTGTCTACATTTGTGTTTGAAAGCACTCGACTTACACAAATTAATGCAACACTAAGGATTTGTGAACTTACAAAGTGGTTTTAACCAATCGTGCCATAGAACAGTTGATCTTGTGCATTCAGGTTTCAGTTACAGGTTCCTCAAACAGGTGAGGGAGGAGCAGGGAGAGGAGGAAGAGCATTTTTTCCTCACCCGGT
Organism: Rhabdornis inornatus; assembly: GCA_013397075.1. Classification (NCBI taxonomy): domain Eukaryota; kingdom Metazoa; phylum Chordata; class Aves; order Passeriformes; family Rhabdornithidae; genus Rhabdornis; species Rhabdornis inornatus. Next base: position 871,254 of record VWZS01007819.1, read on the forward strand.
TGGCCTCCATGGATGTCCCAGGCTCTAGCAGAGGACCTTACCTGAGTACATCCATCAGACATCTGGGAGTGCCTGGAATGAATCTCATCTTGCTATGGAACAGCATTTTATTCCTACACAATGTAATCTCACACTGGATTTTCCAGGATAAACTCAATGTTTATAGTCAGATAAGCTATTTAAAGCTCTGCATCTGTATGTGAAATATTTATTTTCATTTGGGATATACTGATGCATATATTTATGGTAATATGGTTTTAGATGTGAATAATTAACTGTTCTGTCTGCAAACCTGAAGAAATGTCAACCTTTGTGAGATACGTATCTGTGTATGTTTACTGAAGATTGTGCATATGTTCCTCAAGATTGCTAACGGATCTCCAAGGGGTCTTGGATGAAGGAGGAAGTTGCCACATCTTTGCCCTTCATATAATTGAGATGAAGCCTCTGCATGGCAGACAGAGGTTTTCTCAGCCCTGGGAAGTGTGTGGTTACACAACAAACACAAACTGAGGATCTTAAGGAAACCCTACTGCTCCCACTGAAATATGTGTATGCTGAAAAACATCCAAACCCTCCATCCGCTGTGAAACAGCCTCTGCTGTTCACATGCCCTCCTCAGGCTGGGAACAGACAGCACAAGAAGTGTTAGAAATGATGGTTAATACATAGGTGGAAGTTGCTCAGGTTTCTGTAGTGCTCAGAGCAGTATCATCATCTATAGAGAGCAGATGGACAGATCTCTGTGAGTGCAGCATTTGCAGTTCTGGGAGTTGGGCATAGCAGAGAGGTGATGCAAGTGCAGTGAACAGTAAAAATATGAAACCTGAACCTTCTGGTTTTAAATATTACCTGTGCCCTTTAATTACATTCATGCATATTTTGTTCACTTTCCTATAGAAAGATAAACACTTCATTTAAATGTTAATTATTTCAGGCTACAAAAGAAGAGGAAGAGCTTATTGCAGAGGAAGAGGAAGAACTTACTCCAGAGGAAAAGAGAAAACTGGAACGAAAATTAAAAAAAGAGCGCAAGAAGAAGGAGAAACAGCTGATGAGGGAAGCTGGAATCTCCATTAAAAAGGTGGAGCCCAAAAAGCCATCGGGATCTGAGCGGGCTCTGGCCTATTTAACCAGGTAAGAACAGTAAAACCACTGCAGGTGCTGCCTACAGAAGTAAGCTGTAAACCAGTAACCCAGAACAAGCTGTACCAAGCAATAACACATTAAAGGAAATTGCTGCAGTTAAGTACTAGGTTAATGTTTCATCTCAGCTGACACCCTGGAGGACAGTTCATCACTCCATTGTGTTTCTGTTACAGCAACAACAGAGAGAAGTTAAGTATGGTACAAACATTTTATAGAAAGGCAGTTCCTGTCCTGAAGATCTTCTGGTTGTTACATAAATATCATAGGCTTAGCTGGACTTATAGAGATGAAAGGCACATTGCAAAAAAGCTTGCATTGAGAAAATGAGTTTTGTTTCTTGAATGTGCTGTTCTAGGCAAAGGACTTCCAGTTGTTCTCTTTATATAAGCAGATTCCATGGAGTGGTTAAGCATTACAGAGTCTGAATTTAACCACCTGCAGAATGTTTGGATATTTGTAGATTAAGATGTGATTTTGCCACTATTTTAAAGTTAATAGTGTACAATGCCTGATTTTTGCATACCAAAGTGTACAGCGAGTATAGTGGCTGATTTCAGATTGGAAGCAATCCCTTCATCCAGTTAGCACACTTATTAGAAGACTTAAAATTCCAGCATAAAGCAAAGTCTATGGTTAAACTAAAGAACTGTGGTGAAGCGCTCAGGGTACCCCACAGACAGTAAAGAGATTGTGCAGAAACAGGAAGATAATGTTTATTTTTTTCCAAACTGCAAAATATACCCTAGCTATAAGACCTCCAGAAGACTGGCATGTCACAAATAGTGGGTTACCACGTGGAATAATTCCAGGGTTGCATCCCTGCCTGTGCTCAAAACCAAAGCATCCAGACTGTCTGAATTGTTACTTACCACTCACAGTGGGAAGGGAGGAAATTAATTTCATTCCAGGCAGAGGGACATGTGCATTTTTGTTACATAACCCTCAGCATGCAGCGATAGCAAAATGACAATAATATTTTTGATCTGGAAAACAGCTGGAGCAGTTCACCACTGTTTTGAACTGCAAATGGATTGACAGTTAGCTTTGAACCAGATCTACAGATAATGGATTTCAGGTTTGGAAAGTAAAGGAACAAGCTGTGGGATTTCGCTTGTTATTCCACTGTTATCTGTATGGATTTTTGCTTTGTTACATGGGAGAATATGAAATTATATTTGAACTAATATTTGAACAAATTTGATTCTAGAGTTTCACTTAACCTGTACCAAATTACCCTGAAATAGAAAACCAGCTCTGTCATTTGGTCTTGTCCAACAGAGTCTACGGGTTGTATGTGCAGTAATAGGTTGTGAGGGATTATTTCAGCAACAGACAATTTGAATTTTGTAGATTTAACAGGGGTAGTCACAAGATGCTGAGCTGCCAAGCAAACATAGTCATAGTCACCATTCTAGCCTCAAATGTGCCCAGATCATCTTGAACCATAATTAGTTATAGAAAAACAACTTAGTCCTCTTACACCTCAGACCTTTTTTCAACCCAGTAAGACTGCAAAAGAAATAACTGGATTTAAATGAATCCAAGAAGTAATATACTAGCTGGGGAAGGGAAACAAAAATCCAGATTCTGGAAAGCCATTACAAGCTCTCCAGCATACTGAGTGGGTGAAGGATTTCAGTCTACATGCTTTTGCAGGGCTACAGGCATGAATAATGTGTGGGAGGATAAGTAAATCTTATAGATGCAAGAGATCAATATAATTGGAAGTAAACAAGAGAGTGCTGTGGATTTGTGTTTTGCCCCACCCACAATAAATGCCTTACATGACACAAGTGTGGGTAAGTGAAGAGGCATCCTCACTGCCTGATGGCATGTGAATCTCCTGTAGGACAGGTGGAACTTGATGTACCATATGATAACTGAAACTGTCATTTTTATTTATTGAGGGACTGTTTGCAGCAGGAGAGCACAGCTGTACGAGGGTGACTTTCACCAAGCTGTGCCTCGTGCTGTCAGTCGAGCGGAGTTAATGAAGAGAGCATTGACAGCAGGGAATGAGGCACACAGTGTGCAGGGCAGGGCTGCTCACTGCATCCCATCCTGCTCTTCCTGTGCTTGCACAGCAGCCCTGCAGCAGTGCAGGATTGCAAGGGCTGCATGGAGGCAGTGGCTGCCCTTGGCAGCACTGCCAACCTGTGCCCCCTCTGCTGGGGTCCCCACTGCTGGCACAGTGTGCCACAAGCTGACCAGGTCTTCCAGTTTTCCAGCTTTGTTATTTGAGTCTAAAAACAAATGGTCCTTGATGCTTTCCAGTCTCCAGAGGGATCAAATTATCATTTTATTGGAGGGCCATCCTAGCTGGGAGCGGCTTTTTTCACCGTGCTGTGAATAATGTGCTGAAGCACAATTTTTTTGGAAATTATTTATGCCATACTGTTAGTATATGTCACTTTTCTTTATATAGGTCTTATTTTTCTCATTGCCTAATTTGAATTCAGGCAAGATTCAGAGAATATCAGAGATTTCTTTAAAGTAAAAAGATGCTTCTAGAATAATGGCAACTGATGCCAACTCAAACTGCAGCCCCCAGCTGCTGTACCTGAGGAGCTGAAGGGTCTCTCCTGTGTGCTGGGTGACTTTGATAGCCCAGGATTTTCAGATAGCCCAGGATTTTCAGCTCTTTGCTCATTTGAACAAAACCAGGCTGAGCATGACCAGGTTTGCACTCCTGATGGAGGAAAAGCAGCCAAATGGCTCCTGGCTTTTTCCCCCTCTCTCACTTTTTCTTGACCTGTGGGGAAAAGTAAAGACGGAGAGAAAAAAAGTCTTTGCTTTTCCAATTTTTATCTCATCTTTTCCTCAGTGAGATGAGTTCAAGTGGTTCCCAGCACAGTTTTCTTCCAAGGCAGCAGTTGGCAGAGAAAAGTTACTGCTGTCAGATCCCCAGCTTGCCCAGGAAGCAGACGGGAAGATCTGAAGATAGAGAGAGGATTAAAAGTAGGGAGTAAAAGCAGAAAGGTTATAAAACTCTGAAAAAAAGAAAAGTAAAATAATGGAAAAACCCCAAGAGTGGTACTGAACAGAAGAGAAAAAAACCCTGTAAAATTACTGCAGAGGAATAGGGAAAAGCAGGAGAGTCAAAGTATTAGTGGCTATAAAAAGTGCTCAGATCTCTTCCTTTTAATGATGACATGCTTTGTTTCTTTATGAGGGTAAGTGATGATTCAGATTTAAAGGGAATATTAGATTGTCCCATTACTGTGATTCTTGGAAAAACTAGAATAAAAATTCATCCTTTTCTGAGCATTAGGTGATTTCAAGGGAAAAGATGTTGCAATTCTAGAGAATGGTAATTAGGTTTAATTATAATGTAACTGACCTTCTGTGGTGTTAAAATGTTGGCTGAACTTGTTTGTCTTGGCAAGCCATCCTCTCCTAGAAGCTGGTGTTCTTGTGTTTGGCTTGGAAAGTTCATTGCTGTATGGATCTGCACATATGGGTTTCTCCATCACCCATCAAAGGAATACAGATAGATCTGAAAAGACCTCACTAAAGGAATGTGAAACTACCAGATTCATATTACCTGAAGTAGAAATAATTGATAATATTATCTGGATGTGTGCTGTGAATTACCTAAGCCTTGCAATACTATTTATCATGTACTAAAATTTGAAAAATAAGGTGCTGAAGCACAATTTTTTTTGAAATTATTTATGCAATATTGTTAGTATTTGTCACTTTTCTTTATATAGGTCTTATTTTTCTCATTGCCTAATTTGAATTCAGGCAAGATTCAGAGAATATCAGAGATTTCTTTAAAGTAAAAAGATGCTTCTAGAATAATACAAACCAAGGGCATGTTACAGAAACAGAAAAGTGAGAGACAGACAGAATTTCCCATGGTGTGAGGAAATTGTCTGACTCTGCAGATCCCAAGGTGGTTTTTGCTGAGTGTGGTGGCAGCACTGCTGACAGCCCTGGACAACCCAGGGCAGTTGTTTATCTGCTGGGTTTGCACAATGGAAACAGATCCTGGTCCTCGGTCAAACTTTATTACAAACAGTGCCAAGCCTGGGAGATTTTAAAACTGAAATATTGTTCTTCCTTACAAAGTATACAGAAATTCAAGGGCTGTTGCTGAAAGCATTTTTTTTTTAAATAGTTTGGTTTTTTTAATATAATGTCATATATTATATAGATGTAGAAATAGAAATAACATGTAGAAAGTATATCAAGTTTTTACTCCTTCTGGAGTAAAAACCAGATAAAAATCATCTTGAGAGGGGAATCAAGAGGTAGATTAGTGTTCACTGACTTTCTGATTTTTGAAGGAACCAAGAGAGGATGGTGCTGGGCTGTAAAGCAGGCAGCAACATTTGAGATTTGTGGCCAAAAAGCTCAGAAGATGGTGGCCCTTCAGGAGAGCACAAACCCATTCATCCAACCCCTCCTGGGGCAGGTGACTGCCCTGGCAGCTTCTGCACAAACACAACCATGCTCATTAATGTTAAAAACCGGTTTCTAATTTTGAAGTACCTTGAGTGGGCTTATGTCATATTCCTTTGTTGATTCATAATGTTTTGAAGCTGTTTTACTTCTCACAGGTTACTTTTTAGCCAGAGTCAGTGATGGCTTTTGATACTTGATTCTGAATTTAAATCATTCTCATTGCTGCTGGCCTACATCAGTGTTAATTTCAAACTTGGCACTGGTGTTCATGTTTCACCATCAACAGCTGAAGCTTGCAGATATTAAGAGTAACTGATAAACTAGAAATCTAAACATACACAGGTCTTTTTTTTTTTCCTTCCAGAGACTGACTCTTTGGATTGGATGGCAACTAACATTAGCATTTAATGGCATTTCTCCTTCCCCCGCTCTCCAAAATGGAGATCGAGTTTCCTTCCTGATTGGAAGGTGCAGCATATATATCTAAGCTCATCAGTTATCTTGAATTTCATAAAATACTGGAGAACTGATCAAGTGATGAATCTCAATTAGCCAGTAACAAAAATAGCGTGTGAACTTAACAGAAACTGTTGTAATTAGACACAGCAGTGCTCCTGAATTCCCTTCAACAACATGGGGGTTTAAGGTGTCTTGAAAGAGCAGCATTTCCTCAAAGATTAGGGGAATAGGGGAGGGGAATCGTTTTGCTGTAATAATCCCAAGGCTATTTTTTAAACGTTCTGGGGCAAGCATTAACTATGGATATAATTAATCTATTCCTACATGCTTTAGTCATTTTGCCATATTCATTAGTTCCCTAAGAAGCCTCATGAATCCAGAGTCAGATACAGGATAAATTTACATTTGGGGTTGTTCTGTCTTATATGAACTTGGGCAGGCACTTGCTGCTATCTCATTTCAAAGGCTTACACTTTTCCTAATACTCTAGAGATCAGTGAATTTGTTTTAGCACTTCTCCAAGTTTCTATATTGCTTGACTTTTAATTTCTACCAAGGCCTGACCTGCCTCTAAGTGGGATTCCTCTCCTTGGCCTAAAGCAGTGTGTCTGTACAGCTGCAAGTTTTCCATTTGATATTAATATTTGGGCAGATCTTCCTCATTTTAAAGGCAGCCACTGTCTCAGTTTGCTGAGAGTGAGTTAACCTTATCATTATGCTACACTCCCTTGTGTAACTTCAGTTACACTGAGTGGCATCTGATGAAGCCACCTCAGTTTGTTTGCAGTTCCCTAGCAGCCCTGACATTACTCACAAGCTCTACAAAGCTCTCTGTTGCAATGCCCACACCTTTCCTATTTTAGGGTGCTGGTATACCAGCAGTTATTCTGGTGGGGGTGGGTGGAGGGGGCGAATTCACTCCACAGATTTTGTGCTGCTTAGAGCTATTCTGTTATCATGCTCAAGCCTATTATCTTCTGCAGAGGACAAAGCTTGCTGGTAGGGTATATGAAGCAGAAAAATTCTTCTGCTGTGTTGGACTTGTTATTAAGCAAGCTTTTTAAAATCATAGTATTGCCCCACAGTTAGTAAATAATTTCTGCCATTGTGCTGTTTGCATCCTGCTTGTGGCTATGTTGGGTTTCTCAGTCTCCCTGCCCCTCCAGTGAAGCAGCACATCCATGATCCTTCCTCACCTACTTCTCCTTCCAGTCCCTGATGTGATCTGTTGCTCTTCTGTGAACTCAGTGCCTGTGATCCTTCTGGAAATGCCACACCTGGAAACAAATGTGGTTTTACTGGAGCTGCCTTCCAGCACCATGCAGAAGGGACTGAGGGGCTGTGATTCCTCCCTGCTCCCTGTCAACTTTGGCTTTGCATTGTGGGCAACAGCACTGGATTCATCTTTGAGCCATAGAATGTTGAGATTTCACACTGAATTTTCTGAGCAATAAAAGATTTTTTTTTCTCCCCTCAAACTATTACTGAGTTTTGTGTTAATGACAGTGTTGGCATGAATATACCACTATAGCTGTAATAAATTTTTCAGGGTTTCTCATCGTGCTTCAGCCTGGCTGCAAGTCAGATATGCTCCTGTTTCAGAGTTGGCTTTATGATATCCATTTCCAGGTGTTTGTGTTCTCTGATTATTCAAACTGTGCATTTAGGATTCTGTGACTGTCACATTACACTCTCAGTAACAGCACCGTACAGCTTCTGTCTGTTTAATCAAGATGTCTGGTGGCAGCCTGAGTCGATGATTTTCATTCTCTGTGATAGAGTCATTGACTTCTGGATTCACTTTTCTGTATCTTGATGGGAAGTGATATGTAGATATGTGTTGGAAACATGCCAGTGTTTTTCTAACCCCCACATGACATCCACAGGATGTCAGATTGTGCAGAAATTGCTTTTAAACTGTTATTAACTTCTTGCTGGGTTAGCTGCCTTTTATGGTTCTAATACAACGATTTCACTGCTTTGCAAGAAGCAATGAATATCTCACTCTTAATTTAGTGAGATCATGCAGATTACTGTTCCTTATCTATATCTCTGGTCTTTTTCCACTTGTAAATAATACAGCTATCCAAAGTGAGTCAGCCAGACTTTGTGTGAAGAGTGCACACCAAAAGAAAGGTCTTCCATTCAAATCCAATTTTGCAATGCAGATGCCTGCACCGAAGAGAAGACAGTGCTTGTGCAGGAATACTTGGGTCTGGAAGCTGAATAACCAGGTTAAAACTTAGATGAGCCTGAATTAAGAAGTTGTGGCTCTCTGCAGATGAGCTCAGACACTGCATGGTGCTGATTTATAAGTGACACCACTTCCAGAGCCAGAGCAGGCACTGAGGCTTCTTGAGCTGCTGCTGAAGATGAACTTGTCAGTTCAAGGTAATGCTGACAAATAATTGTATCATTTACTAAACAAGTCTAAAAACAGGAACCAAAAGAAAGAACAATAGCAAAAATCCCCTTTTAAGTGGCTCAGAGCCAATCTTAGCTATTTTACCAAGAATTTCTGGGAAGAAAACAAACCTTAGCAATATATTCTGGGTATCTGTAATACTATCCTGGAAATGCTCCAGATGGACAGAATTTTTTTTAAAATAATTTCAGTCTAATAATCTCTAGCAAGTCCTCTCCACAGTCATGGATTGAATTGTGGAGATCCTAGGTACTTCCAAATATTTTTGGATGTATTTTGCCATTTCCTGCTTGTTGGATAAGCAGCTCTGGTTTCTAGAGATAAAACAGGTGTTTGGGAGGTTCTGATATGTCAGGTTCTAAAACTTTTAAGCTTAGTTATGCGTGGAACTTCTGAGATGTTGCAAGTATTTCTGTGGTATTTTCAACTCATTCAGAAGTAACGTTTAGAAACATCAATGATTGCGTGATTTTCCAGCCAAATTAGTAAATGCTTATGATGCAACTCATTCAACTGAGCTTTGGAAGAGCAGCTGGACTAACACAACCTTCCCTGAACCAAACCTTTTACTGTTTAGCTATTAATAATATCCTGGATAAAGTCCTTTCTATAGGGAATGTGTTTGGAGTAGCTTTCTTACCCCTTTGATAAGCACTAATGTATGGCTTGAGTGGTGAAAGAAGGGGAAGCTCAGGTCCATGGTAAATTTTCCTCAGTCAGAGTTAGTAGCTCTTCCATCTTTCAGAATCTGCTCATTGTCCTATTTAGTTTATTCAGAGGAAAGATATTTCTTTTCTAATTTCCATAACCATAAATGGTCACTAAATTTAACAGAAGAAGAAAAATGGAATAGGGAACTCTAATCCTGCTTTATGGCTCTAAATCAAATTATTTGTCTTTCTAAATCTTTGAATTAATTTTATGGAAGGTCACAAGTACACCTCTCAAAGCATATTTCAGTAAAAGCTGCAGAGTGATTTACTTTGGAACCTTCTGTCTCTTTGCACTTCTACCACTTTTTCAGTGTGAAACAAAGCTGTCAAAATATTTATTTGGGCATTTTGTTCAAACATTCTCATATGGAAATAGTGTATTTAATAACATCATTAACATGAATTCACAAATCCTTTCATCTGGCATCTATCATTTACAGGATCAATTGAAAAACACCTGACTGATCAGCCCTGTCTTCAAAGAGATTTTAATGTTTTTTTAAAACAGACTGTCTCTCTCTTCTCCCCACCATAGTAGTGATAATTTGCTTTTCTATAATGCCTTTCCTGATAGCATATCACAACTGTGTTTTGATAAATAAAAGTATTTTGACACTGATCTATTTACTCTCGTTATGACCGCTTTTGAGAAAGTGTTATGTTACTCCATTTTTCAGGCGACAAATTAAACAGTGATGAAGTTTGTGACTCACCAAAGTCCCTGTACTGTCCAAAGGTCTCCTTTCAGAGAAGTGAGATGAGGGAAAGTAGACTTAACTTTCTTCTCATCTGAGCACAGGCTCCGTTTTCTTTGGCCCTGTACCAATGTCTGCTCCCAACAGACCTGCAGGATTTTTCTCAATTCCTTCTTTTGAAGGTGAAGTTTGCATGGATTTTGTCCTGTAGTGGCATCTCAAGGCAGTCCTGAAGGCCACTAGTCTGTGGTGGGCATGCAGGGTTAATGGATTAATATTCCAAACCTTTCCATAGCTGTCTTGGGAGAGGTTTCTGTCTTCCATGGTTGGGGTGTCCTTCCAGCTTTATTCCACTTCATTGCTGCTGAGAAATCTAGGAACAAAAATTCCCATATTTGCCACGTATGTATGGTGGCCCTTAAGATTACTAACTTGCTTGAGGAGGCTTCCAGTGCATTCTTGATGAATTGTTTTTGGGCTTTTTTCCAAAATTTAGTTTACTGTTATTTACTGATAATTTATCAATAGAATGGTTAAAATTTCTGAAATTGTTCACATATATGTTGTCACAACTGTAAGTTGTATTAGCAGTACTTAACTGCTGGACTGTAAAGTGCTTCCTCAGATGGGGCAAATTAGATTACATGTATTAAATCCACAAATAATTGGATAAAAATAGTTAAAGTTTCTTTGTCTGATTCTCTTTTCCGTAAAATAGCATCTTGGTTTCCAAACCTGGTTAAGAAAATTTAATGTCTCCTTTTTTAATAACTCATTTCCAGTAAAATGAAATCGAGTATAAATGAATTTTCTTAACAGTTTATTAAATGTAGCCATTAGATATTTGTCGCTGAGATGCAGCTTTCATCTTTCCATAGTATTATACAAAAGAGATTGCATTTAATTGAATAATTATGCAGCTTTAATATATTATTTCATCTGATATTACTTTCAGAAACCTTGTTAGATATATTAGGGAGATTCAGAAGTCTTTAATAACAGACCAGTCTGTTTCAGGACTGTGTCCTGACAGTAAGGAGACATCTTCACTCCTCACTGCAGTGCTCAAAACCTCACACAAGCACTTTGATCTTTTCCATTTGTCTTTGGGGAGAATTTGGCACTGTTCAGGTCAAATAAAACCAGAATAATTAAAGTAATCCATTTCACATTTAAGTATTACAACAAACTACCTCTTGATATTTTTTAACTAAAAGCAGATGGCAGGGGTTATTTACTTTCTTTTGGGAATATGTCATTTGCAGGGAGGTTGCATTGAAGGAGTGTGAAGCACAGCCTTTTCTCCCATCTTCTGAAGTCTGCTCTCCCCTGGCTCTCCAAACTCCCTGCCTCACTGCTGGCTTCAAGCTCAGGCATCCCATCCTTAACCCTCCTTCTGGCTTTCAGAAAAGGCATTTTGTGCTCACCTGTCTTCCTCCATTCAGACTAGGTTCTTGACATGGCAGAAAGGCAAAATGGAGTTTTTATGTTTTCTCTGTGTCATAAAATTCAGATCTGGGAGAATTAACACCACTACTCACTTCCTCAAACACATTCAAACTATTCATCCAGTGCCCAAGTACTCATAGTAGTGGTGAGGAGTTTCCTAGCTCTAGGGAATCATTTAGACTAGTCAGCCAAAGCCAAAATTAAAATTTAAAATGGAGTTGGCAATGATTATTAATCATTTAGCTCCAGGGAGCTGTCAAGGCTTCCTAACCAGAGTGAGAATAGCAAGAAATATTTTTGAAATAATAAAACTAGATCCTTAATAAAACTTGTCTCCTCCTTCACACATTTATTAATACGATGATGCCTAAAAAGGTATCAGTAATTACTTTTATATGAATTAAATTGAATTGGAATGAGAGCCATCTGCAGGAAGCAGTAATTGGCAGATCTGTTTCTTTAAGCATACATGACTTAAAATCTGAGGAGTGCAACACATGTCACAGGCTATTAGAAGAGGGGAATCTTAACACTGCCCTAAACGCCTTAGTGTGACAGTAGATTTTGTTATGCAGTGAGAGATAGCTGAACATCTCAGCTAAATCAGAAAAATGTGAGTGGGCTGTGAACTGCTAAACACTTTTAGGTTGATCTTGGTATTGATACTGTCCCTTTTTTAGAGCTCTTCTGCAAAAAGAAGAGAAAATAATTCTGTAAGGTTACAACTTGGGAGATTCAGATGCCATGGGGTCTGCAGCACTGTGTCTCCATCCGCCTCTGCCACACTTCCTGATGAATTAGGCCATGGGATGTCCATAGTGGGATGTGAAACATGACAAGGATGGCTGACATGTCTTTTTGTTTTGTTTTGTTTTGTTTTGTTTTTTTTAATTTACATATATATTCTTGTTGTTAGTCCAGAATAATCCCAAATGTGGTACTTCTCAGATGCACTGTAAGAGCCAGTTGTGTGATGGGTTATTTGAAGAGGGCTACATTTTCCTGTAGCAAAAATGAACTTTGCCTAACGAGCCAGCAATAAAAATACTTGGATTTAATTTAAAGTTTAAAAAACCTGCAAATGTAATTGCTGCAACAGTGCATCAAGGGCTGGTATCCAAATTAATAAATATCAGTTCTTCAATGCTGTCCTAAGAGAACTCACTTAAGTAAAGGGGCTCAGTAGGAATTTAACAATCCAATATTTGACAGATTGACAGTTCTACAGCTACAGAACATTGCCATCAGAACAAGCCAGCTCTTCAGAAGAGTTACAGGCAGCACAGGCTCAAAGTTCAGCTTCCATTTGAGGGGGGGATTTCCCTTTTCCTGGAGGGTGCATGAGGGAGTCCCTGGATGCCACAAGGGATGGGACTGACTTGAGGGCAGTTCTTTGTCAGGGCTGTCAGGCAAGGAGAGGACACTGGTGTGTCTGTTCAGAGATGCTGCTGGCATCCAGCCTGCCTGGCCATCCTCCAGACTGCTAGGCTGGGTTTCACCACTCACGTTCTCTGAGACTATGGTCCACCCTCTAAGCAGCTCCTGTTCCTCAAAGACATGGGGTAACCCCTTTGGGAAACGTGCAGGAAGAGGATTGGAATCTTGTGGGGAGGAGAGGCCAGCTGGGCTCCCTGCAGCTGGGACTGGATCTGCTGGATGCTGAGCCAGAAAGGAAAAATGTGCCTGCTTCTGGGTTGTGGTGCAGGTCAGCATTTGGCATCTCCTTAGCAGAACGAGAGCATTGCTTTTCCTTGTTACAGTGAAATGCTGCTCTGGGCTTTGGAACTGCAGAAGAGCAGTTGTTGGCTGTGGAAATCCCTTAGGCTTTTGCAAAGAGAAAAACCACACAGAAACACCCAACCTGACAAATTGAAGACATCTGGGTTCAGAAGGGCAGCCCATTTTCAGCAGTGCTGCTGATCAGTGGCCCAGCTGGATTAGGCACCTTCCCAGAGTGCCAGCATCACTTTGCAGCCTCAGGGCTTCCTGACACTGTCCCTGCAGAACTGAGCAGCACAAACCTTCAGCTCAGTGTAACCAGCAGTAAATTGGTTCTTGTGTGTTCTGGCTGCTTCAGAGCAAAACCAATCAGCCAACATCTTCAGTATCCAAATCCTCCAAGTGGCCATTTCTTCATCCCTCCTTAAAATCTTTCACAGGTAAAGTTTCACATGAAGTTTGTTTCTCTTTAAGCATTATTTTTAGCATCGCTGTATGGAAAGCCATGACACTTTCATACATTTCTTGTGTTTTGTTAATAAAACACAAAAGTTTTGGTGTTTGGTTTTTTGCTTTTTTTTTTTGTTGTTTCTTTTTGTGATGGTGTACTTTTTTGTTTCGTTTTGTTGTTTGTTTGAACCTTTACAGTTTTAGAAGCTGATTTAAAATTTCAAAAGCAATGAAAATGAGCTCCGTGGCTTGAATCTGTGCCTTTGCAGGAGTTTTCTGTACCACAGTTGGACATTTCTTGGTGTAACAGTAAGGGAGAAGATAATTGACCATATTTGTTTTTTCTGGGTCTGGTAGCATATTGCTCATCTGATCTTCAGAAAGCATTTATATAAATGGACTTTTGCCAACTTTTGGAAAGGATTTTACGTGCAGCTGCCTCCTTACATGACATTCATACAGAGTGTGGGGCCCTCTTTATCTCCTCGTACCCCCCAGGATGTTCTTCATGGGAGGGAGGCATAACAGTTGTTTTCATTTTCCCTTTCCCTTATTTCTGGTTCAAGCATCAGTGTGACCAGAATTAAGTGCAAGAAAAGATGGACATCTGGAGAGGAGATGGGACTCTGGGATAGCACTTGGTTGTATATTCCTTGCAGGAGCAGAACAGATTGGCTGTGAAGGGCTCAAATTCTATTTTTTATTCTTCTTCTGCAATAATTCAACTTGTGCTTTGTGTTCTTTTTATGAATGTATGTAAAATTAAAAGCACATTTAGCTTAGAAATACAGTAATAGTAGCTGTGGGCTTTCAAGCCTGACCTTTTTGTTATTACTGAAAACAACAGCAAGTTCTCAGCATGTTATTACTGCTATATATATATATATTTCAAATCAAAATGCAGTTTTGCTGCAGGTGGGCTAATGCAGATACCAGCAACTAAATAACTGTATCAAGAAAATAATTTTTAAAGAAATTGTGAAGGGGTTTTTTCCTGGTTGAATGCTGTTGGCATTTGCAGGTGGGTGAAGCTGAATGCCAGTGAGGCACCCCACGTGTATTGTACCAGATGTGAGAGACAGGAGCTCTCCTCACGACCTGCTGCGTGGGTTTGAGGCATTGTTACAATTTTCTGGGTCAACTTTTCTTCCCACCAATCATCTGTTTATACTTGAAGCTCTTCAAGGGAACGTCTCATGTTGCCTTTAACAGAGCCTGTGGTGGGGGAGGAAGAAGATTTCTAGCTTGGCTGAAGCTGCAGGAGGCAAACATAATATAAAACCTGACAAATAATGGCAAGTGATAAAAGTACATAGAATAAAAGATAAGCTGTGATAAACATTTTATGTAGATCTAATCAAACTTGGCTTTATGGCACAAAGGCCTCTTCCTTTCACTTTATGAATACTTTCTAAGAAAATCCTGTGACCTGTTTGCTGCACAGATACAATCTGTCCTAATACTGGACATCAGGACAAAAAATGGGACACTTAAAAGCACATTTATTTTTTCCTGCATGTGTGATTCCTAAATTTAAAAAAAGCTTCCCCCTCTTGCCTTTTCACGAGTCTATAGTCATTATACTGTGTCTAAACCAGATGGAAGAATATATTAAAAAATGTTTTTAAACCACAGATTGAAAAATTGTGCCAGGATTTTCAACCAAAAATGTGGCACTGATTCTAAAATCTGTTGACAATTTTAGAAAGTTTTCTTTTGGCAAACGAGCTCCATTAGTGTCTTTTCTTTCTTCCAGGAAAAGAAGAAAAACCTTTATCTGAGTCATAATTTAGTTAGAACTGGATTTGAGAATATCAGCATAAATATATTAACTTTCTGCATGGATTGGAGTTGGGACATAAACAGACTGATCCATAACATGAGAAAAACACAGTTAAAAGCTATAGTTGTCTCTTATGCCTAATATTGGGTCTTACCACAAATCTGTGCTTTGAGGATTTCAACTACAGCTGCTCCAGTCCAGTCTCAGAAAGTCTATTTAGAATTTAAATTTTGGCTATTCTTTCCAAATGAGGACAATCAGCATCACACACACTTGAACTGAGATTTGTTCTTATATTGAATTGAGCAATGAAGTTCAGCATGAGGCAGCTTTCTGGGCATGCAGTCTTGTGTGGAGCACCAGACATTCAAAAAACATCTTTGTAAAAGTAAATCCGTTTTAAATACCCCTGAGAGAAATAGAAGAAACTCTAAATACCCCCAATAAAAATAAACACTTTTACATTTCCCTTTAAATAATTGTACGTGTTATAACTGGAGAAAAAATTATTATTCCTACTTCACTATATGCACTAGAAGGGCATATGTTAAACTTCCATCTACATCCATATATTTTTTATATATCCATATAAAACCTCCATCCATAAAATGGTTCTTCTCCCACGAGAGTGAGCTTATGCCAAGTTTTTGCTCCCTCCATGCTGCTTCCAGGGGTTCCAGGGAGCCTCTTTGAGGTGCAGCATTCCCTGCTCACCTGTTGGCCATATGTGCATTGGGCTCACCTCTGGACTGACCTGATAACAGCATTCAGAGTTTCCAAATTTGGGCCTTATAAGGGCAGTGAGTTGCCTTAAACACCAGTGCATGGGGTTTTAAAGAGGCTGCTGTTGTATGCATTGCACTGTGAAATATTCCAGCAGATCCCTTGAGTGCCAAGTGTTTCAGCAAGGCTTTAAATATCTTTAAGGGAATTTTTTGGAGTATGGTTGTTCTTTATTGAGGAAACACCTGTTATCCACATTTTATGGGTAGGCTGGTGAGCTCAGAAGTGATGCTGTTTGCAGAGAGTTCGGGGTATAAAGTGCCTAACCTGATTCCTGCAAGCCTTAATCGTGTGCCATAACTCCTGCTCAGCCTTCCTTGGGGGGGTTTGTGGGAGAGCACAGCTGATCCTTAAGGACAGGTTGCCTTCACAGAGTGGTGAATAACTGGTGTATCAAAACAGAAAAGTACACAGATGAATGAGGTGGGAAGGATGTGACCATTTCTGTGTAGTGTTGTAGAATGCTGCTTTTAACATTTTCCATGGATCTTTTCGGTGGAGCCCTTTGGTGCAATGGGCCAGACCCGTGGCTCTGTCCCTCCTTTGAGGGAAGCTTGGGAATGTCAGACATGGCATAAATCACAGGAAAGCTGCAGGAGGCTGTGCTCTGAGCTGGTCCTCAGGGCCAGAGAAAACTTTCAAGGTTTACCTGATGCTAAGCCTGGGTGTATGCTGGAGAAGTCCCAATTTGGTGGTAATCTGCTTTTCCTTGGATACATACTGAGGCAGAAAGGTGTATCCAGGATGGGCTGTACTCAGGAGCACTCATCTGGAGCAGGGGATGTAGGTGAGGTGTCCTTGCATCTGGCCCACAGCAGTGCTCTCATATGCTCTGGAAGGTGTCAGCAGTCACATCCCTGTCTGGCCTTCTGGTTTCTTGAGACTTGTCTCCTACCCAAAAATTTTTTCAAGTTGAATGAGTAAAATGGTCGATTCTCAGCACTGAGCTTTTCTGCACTCAGTGATTATTTGCCAGTTGTGACAGCTCTGGAGAGTTTTGTCCTGGCCAGTAGTGTCAGCAGATGCATTGTGTTGACTTCTGAATCCAATTTGTAACAATAATGTTTTTCTCATACTGGGTTTCTGGAAGCAATTTGCCTGCTTTCCTTTCCGCATCTCTTTGTCCTGGGACACCCCAGTGAGAGCTGTGCCCTGCATGCTCCCAGTCGCCTTCTGTTTGCCTATCTCCACTGCCTCAATTCCCATGTTTTGGGAATAGATTTATGGGAGACAACTGTAGACACTAAAAGTCATTTATGAGATAGACTAGTGAGAATCTCGGGCAGCTTTTCTGCATGAGACACTCTGCTAAAAAACAAAAGCCCAAATGTAAAATTTCCTAAGCTGCTTGATTTATTTGATTCATTTCCTCCATCTATTCAATTTCAAAGCCATTTAGGAATATCATTCGCACAAACATTTAAGTTCTCTTTAACTAAAGCCAACCAATGTGTTTTTTCAATGAGCTGGAGCTCATGAGAAAGATTCAAACGCCAGCTGTGTAAAGAAGACAATTAGTGTTTGTGCAATATATTGAAAATTAGCTTGAGGCACACTGAAAAAATACATGTTTTACACATGTATGTTTTTCATCCAATTCCATAGTTTGTACTAAATCCTGACACAGATAGTTCCAGAAGCTCCCAAATGAATTCAAACTGTGAAAGAGGTTGCAATTGTCTATAAAAAGAGAGGGTCTAACTGTAATGTAGTTGTATATTTGTATGTAGCTGTATATTTGATCACTTGAAGGAAAAGCCTTTTCTCCTGCTGTAGTGTAATGTCAAGGAAGCATCTGCATGTAAACAGCAAAATGGATCCTCTCTTGTGTTGTAAGGGTTGAACTTCTCTAGTTTAGCAGTTGAGCTTTTCTAAAAATGTACTAATGATGTCATCCTGCTAACAGGAGATACTCCTCTAACTTTGTCATGGAGTGATACTTTCCCATAGATTTTAAAGCTGTCACAGGAGTAGGAAAAAGCTGTCATAATCATAGGAATCAGTGGAAACATTTTATTTTAATAACTGTTGGGGGAGCAACTGTCATGTTACCTGCATTAAAGGTTGTGCACCCATTATCAGGAGTGTTTTGCCCACAATTTGATAAGAATTTGGATCAAGGACCATTTTCCTGAAGGGGAAGAAACAGGTGTTGTTGATACTGGTACTCCATGGTTGGAGTACCAGTTAAAAGCTTTGGAGTATTTTCTGAAAATAGGAGTACACCTATAGCTATTAAGGAAAATACTATTTTTTCTTGTAATAATTTAGTGTTTAATAGGACAGATCACAAAACAAAATAAATGGCTTGTGAGGCTCTGGTGCTGTAATGGACATAAATGTACTTTCTGCAGTTGATTATGTTAAAGTATTTGTTGTTTATATGAATTATTGTGATGTATATAGAGCAGAACCTTTCAGGAAGACAAACTAAAACTTTTGTTTGTTTCTGCAAGAGAATTCATCGGAGTGAAAGTCCATATGGAGTCTTGGATGCAGGAGTACAACAACTCGCCTTAACATGTAGAAGAGAGCATATGGTTTTGGTAATAGGTTAATAAGAGCAATTAACCTTATAGTGCACTCATTTGTTGGTCTCAGTTGTTTATAAACTAGGTAATAAAGGTATTTTAACATCCTATAGTTTTACAGGAGATTAAGTGAAATCAGGCTCTATTTCTCAAGTTTTAATGCCAACAGTACTCAGGTGATACTGTGATAGAAACATAAAATTAGCAGAGTAGAACATTCAGAGTACTCCGTGGTGAGTCCAACTAATGGATATCATCACAACTGTTGAAATACATAGAATAGTTTAGAGAAATACAAACATATGTTAAAGGTTTTCATTAGCAGAGGAACTGTTTTCCTGGGATGCAGATGTCACAGATCTGTCACTCAGCTTGTTCTTGTCACCTTGCAAAGACTGCAACTGTTTCCAGGCTTTATTTGCGTAGAAAATAATATTTAACTTACCTTCTTCTTCTTCTTGAGGATGAGCCTCGTAAAAGAACAGGCTAAAAAATCAGCAAGCACTGTCATTGCTTTATTTTGTTTGTTTTGAAGGACTTCTGCAGAAGTTTCTCCATTAGGAACTGCTGTGTTTGCCTGGCAAACAGAATAAGTGGATATAGATGAGCAGGTTGTTGTTGGCCCCACAAACTGCACTCAGAAGAAAAGCAATTTTTACTTCATTCTCTATTGGCTCCTCACACTCCAGGTGGTGTCATTTGTTGTCCAGTTGGGCACCTTGCTGCAAAGACAAGTGACACCAAGGGTTGTGTGATTTTGTTTTGTGAGTACTTTGTGTTCTAGGCTGGTGGTGATGGGAGAAGGGATGGTTTCACCATAATAATAGTCTTTTATTTGATTCTATAATTTGTATCAGTCAGCTTTTTGGCCTCCTGCTTTTGTGCAATATTTGTTTTGCAATCTTCTGCCTACTTATTTGGCTACTATATTATTATTCCAAAAGAAGCCTCTGAATCAGCTCAGCTGTAGATTTAACTTGAGCATGTAAAGGGTGATATATTGTGGTTATTGGTTTTGTCTGTCCTTCCTGATTTACTGTTAATTGTATGATTTTTACCTTATATTTTGGTTATAAACTATATTGATATATTTAGCTGATGATAACCCAAATGAGATGTGATTTTTTTTTTTTATCCTGAATTTGAACATCAAGACAATAATTTCTTTCTTTAGGTTTTTTTTCAGAGGCTTCCATGAAGCCTTTCTATACAAATTTGTGGTCTCATTTTTTTCTCTTTCATTGAATTGACTGAACAATGTATTTGCTGGTGCAGCATTCACCAAAGATGAGGACTCTTTTGCTTTATTAGACTTGACAGTATTTAAACAATACTGATTCTCATACCCAGCTGGCTTTTCAACTGATTTCTGTGCTCTCTATTGCTGTGTAAAACAAGCTGGAACATTAATGGCATCTTGCATGCTACCCTCTGGAGACCTACTTTTCTTTAGAGAAAAATCAAATAAATGTGAAAGTTTCTGGGTTTTCTCCTTGTATTTTTTTTTCTCTCTTTTCAAAAGACACTTTACTGTACTGTCAGGTTTTGTATGTGTTACAATACTAATTTTCAAGCACACAATTTTTAAAAGTACTCTTCATTTTATAGCTAGATTTACTGGTTTGCTCATTTTTAATAGAAATAAATGCCTTCATCTAAACCAGAATATACCAGCTTTAAAAACATGTTCAAGATGCACATGAATGTGCCATTTTAAACCCAGCTAAAGTTCTGTATATTGAAAATGTGTTTGTTAAACAGCCAACGAACATTTGCAGATGTTAATCATTTGTTCAGCCTCTCACTTTTAACAGTATTGAGTATTCTTCATGAGAGAGAGAGAGAGAGAGAGATAAAAACCCCATTTTTCTAGCCTATAAATATAAATATTTAAGTCACACATTTAGACAAGCCCAAGCCTTAAAACGTTTGCTCCTGAAGGATGAATTTTGTCTGTTCTAGAACACCCATCTGTGATGGGCTGCAGCCATTGCTGAGGTGACCATTGTAGCACAAGTCTCTCCTTCCAGTCCTTCAGAGGTTGCTTAATTTCATATAAATTTCAGTTAATTGTGAAATAGCAACTTTCTGAAACCCAAACTTGATTCTTGTCCCCTGCACCTCCCCAGATACTCAGCCCTGCAGCAAGGGTAAGGATTTGGGGTGCTCGGTTGTCCTGGTCAAAGGAGGGCAATGACCTCATAAAGGACTGGCCAAAGCTGGGGGGTGGGATTTGATATTTAGCTTCAAGGAATCAGTGCTTTCTGAAGAAAATCTATAACCTTCTTGGCTAAAATATCTCCTATAATTTTTTGCACAGAAGCCAGGTGGCCCTGTACAAAATGTGTGCCAGTGTCTGTGTCCCACAGTGCCATGACACTCCGTGTCGTGCATACAAAGGCACTAGGGAGCATTGCAGGGAATATTTTCTAAATAAAGAATGTTGATATCACAGTATTCCATTTAAGCAATTTTTTTTCCTAATTTTCTACAGCTGGTCTAAAAACCCAGAAGAATGGAAGTTTCAAAAGACAAGACAGACATGGCTTCTCCTGCACATGTATGATAAAGAGAAGGTTTGTATTCATGCTTCTTTTTCTCAGAACAAATATAATACAGTCTTGTACATAAGTTATAGCTATTCTTTATTAACCAAAACTTCCTAGTACTAGCCATGCACTTGTCTCATAATTTTTCAATAACTTATAAATTACTTTGTTTTTAACTGAGCATTTTAATTGCTTGTCATTGATCTTTTTATTTTGTTGGTGATCATTGTCCTGTGTATGCTAGATTTTTATACTTGATGTATAGCAAGCACAAAGAGAGCAGATTCATGGTTTATTTAAATCTGGATTTTGCTGAGAATTTGAGTCATATCCTTAATTTGAATTTCTTAATGTGGAACCTGATACTGCAAACCACAGTTCTCATATTGTTTCAGATATCTCTGGCTCCATTGAAGATGTACAGCTATATTGCCAAGATGTTAAAATAGCTCTCATTTAAATATAAATGAAACCTGATGTTGATTGTGAAAAGCATAAAGTATAACCAGAAGCTAGGCTTGAATCCATACTGAAATCCATTAATTTCATAACTTAAAAAACAACATAAATTGAATTTCCAGTAAATATCTGACCACTGTGGTATCAAATGAGGGTGTCAGGTCATTCATTTTGTTGTGCAGTAGAACAAACCTCTGCCCATTTGCACAGTGCCTCACTTATTGGTTCATTTTGTTGACATTCAGTTAGGTTTTGTTGATTTTTTTGTGTGCACTTGAATATTTACTCATACCAATCATCCTGACCCAAATTAGTCAGCAGCTCTTAAGCCAATCACCTGACATTGGGTGTTACCTTTTTAGACAGCCAGATAATTAACAGCAGAGTTTCATGAAGGCAAAAATGTTCATATGGTGTAAATACTTTAAATAGATGGGTTGCAGAATACAAATTTGATTTTGATTTCTGGGTTGTTTGCTCTGTCTTCTATTTTTAAAGTTTCTCCTTTAAAAGTCTTTATCAACCTTTCAAAATCAATGTATGCTCTTCAAAGCTACCTAGAAATTGTTTGGCAGGCAGAAGGATGTTTTTACTCTTTTTGCCTGTTTACTTTGGGGTTTGTGTTGAAATGTACTGGAACACAATGAACTGTAAGTAGCATTTGTGTTATGTGTCAAAACACAGTTTAACTCCTTATTTCTCAACACTGAAAAATGAAACTTCCTTTTTCTTAAAAATCTGATGAAAGTGCTCTGATTTACTTAAATTCACATATTTTGTAGTTTAATAATCAGAAGAGCATTGAATATGAGCTTCAGAGAATGATGAACATCTGCATCCAGATTCAGTGAAGTTAGTGGAACTGCTCAAGTGCTTATAATTAAGCATTTGATGAAGTCTCTTTCTTCATCAGGACCATAGGGAGGGCACACCCAGTTTCTTTTGAATATTTTTAATACCCAAATTCAACTTCCTGTCCATTACAGAATGAAATCTGTTGGTAATCCAAGCATGACTAACGTACAAAAGGAGACATAAGTTTCTTTCCTTCCTAAGCCACATCTTTGATCTCATGGTGTCACTTGGATGCCTGCTGAAGAGCCATGCCAAGGCCTGAATCGAGTTTCCTGTACTGATAGGCTCTTTCTGTAAGAAATAAGTTGAGCTTTTAAAGTTGTTTGCTAGATAAATTGTTTTTTAAGCTCCTTTAAAATCCATCTGCTGGCTGGCTGGCAGCTTCCAAGCCAGCCCTGTGTACCTATGGTGTGTATACCTATCCAGCACCCAGGATAAAATAAACACAGGCCATTTGTTGGTCTTTATCATCTGGCACAGCATTTTTAGGAAGTTACTAGATCAGTCTTCAGCTTCTGGACTTCAGGGCGAGGTGGGGTTGCTGAAGGTTCCTTGGAAGGTGACCCAAAATGCAGCCTGGCAGCAATGGGCTGAGCTTCTCTCTGCTGGTGGCTGTGTTTGCTTTGCAAAATACCTGGATGTCTGCAGGTCTCCAGGTCTGAAAATACAGACTTGCAGAGGATAATTTAGAAGTGATAACTGTTCTTTTCCTGGTACTCTTTTGTAGTGTTTCCCTACTTTCCCCAAAGACAGGAATTACTTCACTTGGGATTATTTCCATATTAATCAGCTCCAGTGCATATTAGGAAGTTAGGAAAAAGGCAGGATTGGTGTGTGAGAGAGAAAAAAAAAAACAAGAAAAAGGACAAAACAGTTTAACAAAAGAATAATAACAAAATCCCATAAACCTCGCTTTGACTTCCAGAGCCGTGCTGGGAGATCTTGATCTCCAATTTCAAACCAGCCTTGAACTGACCTTGGAACAAGGATTGTGTTCCTCCTTGGGAAACCTCGCCAAGACCCCTGAAATTACCACTTTTGTACTACTGTATTTGAAGAATTAAAATTTGGATTTCATTAACTTTGTGTGTTCCAGTCCTTGCTATGGCTCTGCTGTCTGTGTAAGTCAGGAGGAAATGTGATCTTACCTTGCCTGCAGGGTGCTGTGTTGTGAGCTCCTGATGAAATAAACCTCAGAGCTGTGTTATGTTAAAAGAAAAAATCAGACTTTTTGAACATTTGAACACCCTTAGGGCCAAATGCTAAATGTTTTCTAGGCTTCAGGCAGTCTCATGTTAAGTCTGCACACTTAGGATTTCTAAATTTAGAGCAGGCTTTCAATTGCCCCCTCAAGCATTTTGCTTAAATGATATAATAATAACTGTACTGCCACAGCTATGTCTATGCCATGAGCTCCGAGTAAAAGAGTTGTAAATTACAGAGATAATTTGGCCAAAGTTTGAAACGTGAAGATGTTGCTGACTTTAAAAGCTCACTACTGAGTATCTACATTAAAGGAACACTGTCACACTGGAATTGTTTGTGTCTGAATGGGTTTATCTGTTATTAGTACCAACTTACTGTGGGTGCAAACCTTCAAAAAGATAGATATTTTTCACTGTGTTTGATTTGTATAGTATAGCAACACTTCATATATAATCTATTTCTGTTAGTCATTGTAAAATTAATATTTCTTTTGTAACTGCATTGTTTCTTTAATGCAAGAGTGTTTGTGTGAAGAATTAGAAGGTTTTCCACAGTGTAAAAGTTACGAGCTGAACGCAGACTTAAGTTTTGATTTATAACTTTGTAATACCCTTGATTGATGAAGGCAGTGTTGGAATATTCTTTCTTCCTCTCCTTTTGGAGTGATAGAAGTTTTAGTGATCAAAGTTCTGCTGCCAAATGTCCATGGAGAAAGAAGTTGTAAATTAAGTGTCTCTTGAAGCACTGTCTTCTCTGAAATGTTGAAACTTTGCAGAATTGAAACCGCCCTCAAATAATTAGTCTCGAATCCTTTAAATACTTACGTATGTGTTTAACTTGACTCATGTCAAGTTATATGTGTAAAGTTAAACATGGAGAAACATATTTGCAGGATGAGATCATTTTAACATCTCATGATTCACAGCAAAAAATATCCTGTTATTGGCTGAAACGTGTTCCGCAGATACACAACATGAAGTTAAGATCAGTGTAGGTCTGTTCACATAGTCCTTTTGAAAGTACTTCAGTATGAAGTACTGAATAAATTCTTCCAAAGTCCTTGCTAAGTTATTGTCAAGATTAACATAATGATCATTTAAATTGTATGTTGTATCAGATAAGCTAAAACTTCATCTCTGACTAGTTAATTAGAAAGGGAGTGAAACGTGGATAATGCAACTGTAGATGACTAAAGTACTTCTAATGTTAGACATGTTGGTAGACCCTATCAGTTTTAGTCAGCATGATTTTAAAATTATTTCCATATGTCTGAATTTCAGTTTGTTTTTCAAATTAAATTCTGGTCCTTTGTATAAGCATTCTGTCAAAGTGTGCAATGGTGGGTGGTATCTTATCTTAGCAAACAATTTTTGGGTAAGGGCGAGGGGAATTCCAGCAAAATTCTTCCCTCAGACATATGCATGCAATTCTCACCAAATTTAGTAAGATTTACATGTGTGTTTCCAAAAGGAGGGTTTGGCTAATGCGTTTTGTCTTTTTCTTCCATCAACCCTCAGAGCCTTGGGCTCCCTGTCAGGCAGTGTTTGCATTTGCTGATCAGTGTTTCCACATCTGCTGAGCATTTCCTCTCAGATGCTTTGCCCATCCGAGCACATGACAGTCCTCTCACCAGCTCCCTCCCTCCTGGAAGCTTGAACATTGGCAGGAAACATTTCCACTTGGATTTCCACTTGAAGTTGGACTTTGGCAAACACCAAAGCCTGTGCCGTTCTCCTAGTTGTCTTTCAGGTGATGCTGTGATATGTTTGTGAATACATATTGAGAGGGGAGAAAATAAAACTCTTTTTCCTTCCTTTTGTTTTTTTCTTTCAAGGTTCCAGACAAGTATTTCACCATTTTACTGGATTATCTGCAAGGGCTTCAGGGCAATGCACGAGACAAAACTGTGCAGAAAGCTGAAGCTTTTATGAAGGAATTTGATGGCTCTGATGCAGAAGACCCAAACCTGCTGGAGAAGTGCGAGCGCATCAGACAAGTTCTTCAGCTGCTGTCCTGAGAGTATTTCTGTGTCATAATTGTTGTCTGGTGGAGGGAAGGAGAGGATTTCACATACAGAGGCTGTAAAGGATTTGTAAAGATAATACTAAGTTTTCTACTAGTATTTTTTTCCAATTGAAAATATTTATTGTGTTTGGAGGTGATGAAATAAAAAATAACATATATAGCCTATAGTCTTGCTATAATCTTACTGCACTCCTTTAGAAAAATAACCTCTCTCCCTCTCATTAGTTTTTCTCCATCTCCCCCTCTAATTACTGTTAAATATGAGGAATGTTCCAGCTCTTAATAAGAAGAGCAAAGGAACCAACATAAAGCCTGGAGGGTCTTTTACAATGGCAGCTTTTAAAATGAGTGTACAGTACAGTGCTTGCTCAGCCAGCTGTAATCTCTCACTTTCAGCTTCAGAAGGATGTCACTTGGATTTGGGAAAGATCATTTTCAGTCTGTTGAACATGGGTTGTATAACACAGTTGCTTATTAGTACTTCACACGGTGATCTGGAGATACCATAAGCTTTGTTGGCTTTCCTTTTATATTTTAAAGTTTTCAAATGCACTAGGGCAATTGTTTAGATACTCAGATAATGCACATATGGGAACAGATCAAATCCTTGACTGTGTGTGGTGAAATCATCAAATTGTAGCTAAACTTTCCCTACAATCAGAAGTCCTGTGCTGTATCCAGCCTGCCAATATTGCATTTTCCTCTTCCTCCTGCAACTGGCATCCAAAAGAGTTAATTCATGTTCATTCCTTTTGGCATTGGGCATTTGTCTCTTATGAATGTGCTGAAAATGAGGCTTTCAAGTAAAAACCAAGGACATTAATTACTCAAAGTTGGATGATTGGCTTATTTAATAATACTGGTATTCAGACAGAGTTCTTGACCTGATTCTTTAATGTTTCTGCAAACATTGTTCATACTTTATTAATAACAACTATATGAAATGTGTGGTGTTTTAGAAGAGTGGCTGTCATTGGGAATTACAGATTTAATTTGGGTGGGTGGAAGAGGGGGAGATCTGTGGATATGCAGGTCTGATTTTCCAATAAGAAGCATTTGAGTGGATTTGACAGCCTTCATAGTCATGGCTTAGTACAAATCTTTAAAGGTATGAAATGTATTACTAATAACAAATAACTTAGGCTTTCTGACTTGCTGAGGAGGATGTTTTCAGCCAAAAAAGACTATAAACCAGCATGCCCTCCTCTAAAAGAATAACTGGGATGGAGTTTGGCACAAGAATGGGCAAAATTAAGCAGCAGTGTCCAGGTTCTTCATTGAGCTGCTGACGGTGCCTTGGGGCACAGCTGGATGAGGGCTGCAGAGGAGACAGAGCCAAAGCCTTTCTGAGCTGTATAGCACTGATCTTCCAGTGAGAAACCTGGTGAAAAAGCTCTCTAATAAAAAGAAGTGATCCTGACATTTAGTGAACTCATAAAGATCATTGGGTCATATATTTTACATGTGAGAATGTGCAGCTGGGAAAACCTGCTGTCACTCCAAGCAGAAGCTGATACTTGTTTCTTTCCATGAGAGAAAATAGGAATTTCTCTGGGATGAAGTTTTCAAAGTATCTTTTTGTGGGTTTATCATTGCATGTTAGATGTCAGAGAAGAATTTTTGTTCGCCCTCGAGATATTTGAACATTGCTCCTTTTGATTTCTCTGTCACGCAAAAATGTGGGTCCTCATTGTGCACTTAACATACCTTCCAGCTTAAAAGCACAAGCACATTGCAACTGCACTTTGGAAAAGAATTGTAAAAAGATGATAAGGGTAAGATCTGGGAAAAAGTATGGGAATCTCTTATGATTTCGACATTTGGCAAGATTTGCCTTTCTTGGACCTTAGTTCTGACCACATGTAGATGCCAACAAATCTCTAAGAAGAGAAGCTTTGTAGATCAAGAATGTCAAGTTTTATTTTATATCAATTGATATGAACAGCACACAAGGCCTGTCAGTCTGGAGACCATGTGAGCAGTAGTATTTGGAAAAGAACAGTTAGAGCTTCTCACCAGCACAGTAATAACTCCTGGGAGTAGGTCCTGCTCTGCTCTCCTCTTCCTCAGCTGCAGTTCCAGCTTTCCTTTCAGTCCAACTGATTGCTGGGTGAAGGTCATGGTCCTGGGGCTCTTCTTCTTGCAGTTATGGAAAATTCAGAAGCTACAGTTGAAGATAATTGTTGCTGTGGCTGTGTTTGGCAGTGAAAGTAAAGCGTGGTGCTTCCTGCCATGTGCCTTTTGGTGTAGCTACTGTGCAGTGGTCAGTAATTGTAAGAAGGGTCTTGAAATTGGGTAAAAGATTTGTAAAACTGCTGCTTGGTGGTGCTTGGTGTCTTGCATATCAGAGCTCAATATGAAATATTCAAAGAATTGTCTAATACTTGATGTTGTAGTGCAAAGAGAAAAGGGCACTTCAATTGCATTTCATGTTTTTATTTCCAGCTTTTCTTCAAGATCTTCAGCTGGTTGGTAAACAAGTCATCTTCACAACAGCCAGGAAATGCAAGAACACACATTTTTGGGAGATCTGTTGCTAGGCCTGTTTAAAAGACAAGATTGTGAGGACCCAGAGAGCTTATCCCACACACTGTGTGAATGCTGTAGTGCCTGTGACAAGCAGATCTTGCCTTGTCCATGTGCTATCCACCACACCAGCCTCTGCTTCCTGCTCAGCCTGGCATTTTCATCCCTAGATTTACATTATGTGATGACTAGGTCTAGAAAAATCTCCCCCATTGGCCATTGAAAATTATTTATCTTAAATTATTAAGTGTGCAATCAGTTTCTGAATTCCTGTAGCTGGTTGGAGCTGTGTGGGAAGATGTAATCTGGTACTTTGTTCACTTTTTGGCATTTGGTCATGTACAGTTTTCAAATCTCAACGTTGCTTGTATCTCAGGCAATCATATGGGCACAGATAGGACAAAATCATGTCTTTGCCTCTGTTTGAATCAGTCTGCTGTGTTAATAAAAATTGCATCCCAGGCTAGAAGTAGCAGTGTGTACAGAATGACAAATTATATCTTCATCTGCCTACGCTAATCACCTTCTAGTCGAGTTAATCTGCATTGTGTGGCTCTGGCTAGCAGAATGCATGTCCTGAGAGAATGCTGAAGTCAGGACTTCCAGGCAAAATAAAGGAACACTAATTACTTAGAATTGCTTAAAGCTGGAACTGTGCCTCTAATGGAAGTACTAATTACTCAAAATTTGACAGCGGAAGAAGTTCCTTTTAATTTGGCTGTTCCTTGCTGTGGGTTGTGTATCTATTTGGTTCTCCACTGTCTGCCCACAATTTTAATTTGTTATCGCCATTGTAAAATTACTGTGTAAATGAATTCTGTTTGTATTTGGAAAGGGCATCTTGAAGTTGTTGAGTGTGTACTTTTATTTCCTTATTTCTTCTCACTGGAAAATTGCTCTGCTGTGTTTCTCTTCATTTTAAAGCAAGGTGACTATTGACTCATCTCCCATTATTTCAAATAGCTTAGAAATGCATGTCTTTGGTTTGAACTTAGGGGTTTTGGTTTTGTTTTGTGGGTTTTTCTATATTTTCCCATTGAGTAAGGCAAATTTAAAAGCATTAAAATCTGCTCCCATTTCTGCAAATCAGTGTCAAAAACAACAGTCATAAAAGAGATTTAAGTTGCAAAGTCAAGCAGTCAGAAAATTAGAAAACATAAGAATGGAAATTGTCTGTGTAATTTAAATTTTACTCCTTCATGCATATGTGGTAGGATGGAACTTCTTAATTATATCATAAGGGCTGTGTTTTCCTCTGCATGCAACTGGTAAGTTATTTATTCAGTGTTTTCCTTGCAGTTCTGCTGCTCTTCTCATTTTCAAAAGGTAGGTCTACAAAGCAGTCCCAAAGCCAGAGAAGTGACTTTGCAGTTGGGCTTTGATCCTGCACAGAAGTAAGTAGGAACTTTCCTATTCCTTTGGTGTAGGAACTAGTCATAGATGTTTCATCATGAATGTTCCCTTTAAAATATGTTTTAATGTTCTGATTCATTTACAGTCAAAATACCAAATTGATATTACTTAATTTAAATCCAGTTTTGTTGACATAAAACTTTCCAGTGGCTTATTCTGGTTTAGCCTTTGGTTTCCTTTTATGTCTTCCTTTCTGTACAGCTGAATGAGCTTGTTATTTCTGTCCCTGCAAATAGGAATATTAGTTGTTTACAGTGATTCCAGGCATACAAGGACACAATTAAATGTCCTTGCCTGTGCAGGACAAGCTCATTTTCAGTGATTTATAATTATGTTCTATTTTAAATTCTTCATAAGGACCTACATAGTCAACAACTTAATGCAGTTTTAAATAATTATTATTTTAAAATATTTTTTTTTTCCCCTGCGAGGAGCAGGGAATAGCAAACTAAATAAAACTAATTAGTAAATGGTGGGGGAAGGGCAAAGCAAAACAGTGGTTTATCTTTCTTTGTCAAAACAAAGCTGAATAAGAAGCTTGTGCTACTAAGAAACTGGTGTTGTAGACATAGAGGGAGGGCCCTCTGGGTACAAACAGAAGAACACTCATACAGTTGCTCTTATTGATTTTTTTTCCTTACATGCAGAAAATTTTTGGCATTCCCCA
This sequence comes from Rhabdornis inornatus, assembly GCA_013397075.1. Lineage (NCBI taxonomy): Eukaryota > Metazoa > Chordata > Aves > Passeriformes > Rhabdornithidae > Rhabdornis > Rhabdornis inornatus. Next base: position 901,520 of record VWZS01007819.1, read on the forward strand.
ACAAAACCCACAAACACACCTACGTCAAAAAGTTAAATAGGTTTCAAAATCAAATCCTTAAAGGTCAAGAAATGCCACATGTATATAAATGGCCAGAAGAATTAAAATTCTACCTCTCCGTGCCTCCAGCCTGGAGACTGAATGAAGGGGGATTGTGTTAGAGGCAAACAAGCAAAAACCTCTAAATTATGTGAGCACATAGTTAAAACTGCCAGTTACCCTTCTAGTCATAGGAAGGTGGAGTTACATTCCCTATTAGCTTTAGTTATTCAGATTTGTTAATGAATATTTCTGCTAATTGAAATATCACATCTGTGACAGCTTACATCTATTCTCCTCAAGGTCCCATGTGTATTTTATAACATTCTAAGCCATGGGATACAGGATCTGTCACTCTTACTTGATTACAAACAGCCAGACCAGCCATGGCACTATGAAAATCATCATTTGCTGTTGAGCTCCTTTGGACCCAAAGGATGTTTGGCACTGTGTTTTCCCTGTACTGGGCTGGAGGTACAACAGGCTTTGGCAGCATCCTTTGCACCAGCCAGGCTTGGTTAAGCTCCATGAAATTGCCCAAATCTGGCCCAGGGATGCTGCTGATGGAGTTTGCCAGGCGAGCAGTGATGGGAGCGCCGGGAGGCTGCGGGGTCCCAGCTGCTCAGGATGCTCAGCCCATGGCTTAGTGCCCTCTTTCTCACTCTTGAGCTGCTGGGAGTTTCCACCATTTTATTTGTCTGCTTTCCATGGGCTTAATCGGACTAAACAAACTGCTTTAAAACTATCTGGATAAATTGAAAACTTCAGCTACAGTGATGGTGTTTGTCTGGTAGCATGGATACATGTAAACAGACTTCATGGATTTCACATAGACGGGACCCTTTATTAGAAGCAGAAGCTCTTGCAGGATCCTGGAAAGGGCTGATCAGCATCCTGATTTACCTTGTTAAACAGGACTGGTATTTCCGTGAGCTGTCACAAATAAATGCTCACAGATAGGCACAATGACAGGCAGCCAGGGAACCATGTATGGGCATCAGCTGTGCCAGAGAGTGAGGATGACAGCGAGGAATGTAACCTCCTGAAGTGCCCTGGTTAAGGCAGAATGCCACCTGGCACAAATCCTGCCTGCCATAAGGTTAAAAATAACAAATAGCATCCCTATTACATAGGGAAATCTTTTGTCCTTGTTTAATGGGGCACTATGATATGCCGGAAAGAATAAATAGGGAGCTTCTCTGAAGTCTTGTGGTTAGTGCTTAGGGCCAAGCCAGCTGAAAATACCAGGGCTGATTGCATGCAGGGCCCTGTGTACAAGCTGCTGGCATTAAACAGGCAAAATCTGGGTGAAATTCCAGTCTCTAAGCATGCTGAGCAGCAGCCTCAGCCCAGTTCACTGCACTGCTGACATCTCAGTGCCAGGAAGGACTTTGGCTCCTGTTTTGTGATGATGATGATGATGTTACTACAACATAAATACAGAGTATTTGTGTGTTCAGAGCAGCCTCAGAACCCTCTGGAGGGCTGCAGTCCATGGACCACGTTCTGGGCTTCTTGCAGTAAATGGATAACGGAACAGCTGTGGAAATTACTGTGATCTTCAAACCCAGCAGTGCAATCGTGTTCACCCACCTCACCTGCCTGCAGGTCACTCCCAGCCCCATAAGGGAAGTGCCTGCTTTGGTTTCAGTTGAAGAGCTAACCTGAAGTGGTGGTAATGCTGAGGTTTTCCTTTGCATCCCGTGAGAGGTTGTCTGTGATGAACCTGCAGCCTGTGTCCAAGCCACATTCTCCTGTTTCAGTGGCAGCTTGCAGGACTGTCAAAGGCAAAGCTGACTTCCAGTTTGACTGCTCAGCTCTGCCTCTACCATCATCCTTTGGCTGTGATCTCTCTCAGGTCAGTACAGCTGCTACTTGTAGCCCATACCAAAATTTTTGGCAGCTTTCAGTGCCTGCTGTAAGCAGGAGCATTTGTCAGCAGATGGTCCTCACACTTCCCTTTTAGGTCCCCAGCTGTACCCACACCACCTCCGTGCACCCAACTGTGCTTCCACTTTGTATCTTTGTGTGAAAAAAGTGCTTTCAGGTGCTTGGCACTTCAGCTAGGATAGCGGGAAGCATTGAGGATTGAAAGATCTTGATATTGTACTTATAAGAATGGAACTATCCTTAAAATTTCCCCCACATTCCTTCAAGACCGCTCTGGGTTTCCACCCCACCAGCTGTTCCCTGGGGACATGTCCCACCAAACAAATGCAGACCTTGCATCTGGGTGTGCTTTTGTTTGGAAGAGATGAGGCCAGTCTGAACCTCATCCCAGATTGTGTGTCTTGTAAAAATGGAGTGAGGTGGTAGAAATTATTTAAGCACTTGTAAAAGTGCCTGAGATGACTGAAAAGGAACCTTCAAACAGAAGGCTGTCAGTGCCCAGCAGTGGGAAGGGTGAACCTGGTGAAGAAACAGTGGCAGGGATATGCTGATCTTAGAAATTATTAATTCCTTGTAGAGGACACGCACGTCAGTCAGAACCCAGACCAGAGTCAGATATTTTTATGATCAAAAAGAAGAAAACACTTTATATAATTTGAATTTCCAGTGCTTTTAACATGGTGTTTAATCTCAGAGGTGCGCATTCTGCAGTGGGCAGATGGCTGCATCATGAATATTGCACCAGCATCTCTCTTGCCTTCCTGTGCAAGCTCCTGAGCAGATTACAACTTAATTTAACTGATAGATGGAAAAGTTCAGCTGGTTGAATTATCAAAGATGACGAAGAAGACAGCTCATCAAAGTTAGGAAATGCATAAGTTAAAAACAGGGCAAGTATTGCTGTCTGGATTCTAGGTCTGATAAAACTCATTCAGAAACTACCACCTGTGCAGCAATATGGCATAAAGCAGCCCTCTGCACTTTATTGTGTTACTCTTCTTTTGAGCAGCCAGGTCTGCCAACTACAGAGCACAGAATGTGGAAGGAAAACTACAGCAAACTTGACAATTATTTCCAGAGATTGGTTCAGTCCTAGAAAATATTCATTGGCTTGCTAAAAAAAACAGGGATTCCCCTGTTGTTTTCTAAATCCTTTTTTTATTATTGCAGCTGTCTTTGGACAAAGGGAGGGGAAAAAAGTGACCGCAGAGAGCTCAGGAGTACATCCTTGATATTGTTTAATGAGAAAACAGTGACTCTTGTTGAATCACCCCACTAACACAGAGCAGACAGAGCGTGTCAGTTCATTTTTGTTTGGCTTTTGTTTTGAGAGCTCCCAGCAGAAGCTGAAAGGGTGGCAGGAGAGCCTGGGTTGGTGCTGTTCCCCACACAGGTGCTGCAGGTGGTTACTGCTCCAAGAGAATGAGGGGAATGTGACCAATGCTGTCCTGCAGACAGCACATCCTCACTTCTCTGCTCTGCTTGTGACAGGGTTTCCTCTCCTTCCTAATGGAACGGGATTGCAGCTGGCAGAAGGGATCAATCAGCCTTTATTTGCATCATTGCTGTGGGTCCTGTCTTCCTCAGAAAGTTGCTTTAATGGTCAAATTAAACTTCTGACCTGCTCTACAGCTGAAGGCACTGGTGATTTGGATTATCCAGAGGAACATTCCGGAGGGTGCTGGGTGGGGTCTGTTACTGGTCCTGGAAAAGGGCACCTCCGTGCAGGTAATGGGGAACAGAAACTTCACGTTTTAGACAGGAAACCAATTTCACTGTCATGTGGAACTGTGTGCTGACTGAAACTGGCAGCAACAGCACACTTCAGAAGTTGCTGATACTTTTTTTTTCTTTTTCTTTTTTTTCTTTTTTTGAGGACTGAAGGGTATTTCCAGTTCAGCCAGTTACAGGAAGGTAATTATCACTCTCATGAAAGTTTTTGCCACTGAGATTTGAAAATGGCAAAATACCACACACTGCTACCACAGCCCGATGGATTAAAATGTGCTGCAGCATTTCAGAGTGATTTTTTAATATGTGGGAATGATAAAATAATTGTCTCAGAGGAAAGTAGACAGATGTCTCAGCTGGCTTATCTAGAAAATCCTGCCATTTCTCTCAGACATGACCCTTACCTAGGTCATCCTGCCTTTCTTGCAGCTCAGCTGGATCAGTCTGATGGGCACCAGCTTGACATAACCTTGAAATGGGTTCAAAATCTGGCCCAAGCTGTTTTGTGGATAGAAGAAAGTAAAATGCTTGTAGTCCCTTTCTGATTGTCAGGATGCTAAGGCTGTAATTCAAGTCATTAGGCTTAGTATTTAAAGCCCTTCATAATCCAAGTCTTAAGAACCCGAAAGGTCGCTTGTGGTCCAATAATCCTGAATAGTAAATGTGATGAGCTGGTGGTGACTGTCCTGATCCTAAAGCATCTCTCAAAATAAACGCTGGTCCCTGCCCCAAAAGCATATGCACATTATTTCAAGATGAGCCAAGAGGCTGGGCAAGGAATAAGCAGCTTGCCTGCTGAACAGCTTTGTGCAACACTGATTTGTTTGAAATTATTTCATTAACTGGACTGAAGGAGACAAGAGGATGCTGGGGGTTTTAGAGACACACCCTGCTCTGGCTGCAGTGGTTCACTGGAGAGATCTTTGCTCATCACCAAGGTCCTCAAATCCTGCCCAAAATCTGCCAGTGCAGCTGCTCACTGTGAATGAAATGAGCAGAGGTTGCTCGTGATAGAAATGGCTCATTCCTGGTCTGAGAATGGTGTCAGAGGCCATTTATGTTCACACAAGTGATGGGGACAGTGAGTGTGAAACATCTGGCCAGGGGTGCAGCAGATGGCATTAAGCAGGCAGGCAGCTGAGAAGATTTGGCAGATCCTGGACAGCCATATCCCAGCTGTGACTGCTTTGCAGGGATCCAAAAGGCAGTGGCTTTGTGGAACAGCAGGGAGAGGCTTTGGTGCCTGGCAGTGCAGGATGGCAGAGTGCAAGGAGCCCCAGGGCAGTTCTGTGGGAGGAAAGGACAAGTGGATAGATGTGGAGGATGCAGGCATGGACTGATGGAATAATTTACAGGGTCAATTAAATGTGAGCATTTAAGGAGCTCAGTCCTTTACTCACCCCCTTGATACCTCCTCAGGAAGGTGCCAGAGAGGTAAAGAAACAGAGGGCTGGGAACATTGAACCACTTATGGGACCACTTGTAGAGTCCCCTCTTGGTGCCTGACCCTCATTTCATCCCTGGTTTTGTGCTGAGGGCAGTTAGATGTCAGCTGGGAGTAGGGCTGCATGACTTTGTTTTTCCTCTTAAATGTCTCCTTGCCCTTCAATTTGTTCAGTATTTGAACTGATTTTCATCTTTATATTGTATTTATTTAGTGGTGCTCTGGATATGGTTATTTTTATGCCCTGAAGGGCCTACTTTTCCATTCCATTTTAATATATAACTTCTATTAACATCAAGGCTTGCTGCATGCATAAAGGGGCATTGAATAGCTAAACTGTACTTAAATACCTGTGACCCCTTGGCTCTTCTATATGGAATGATTATTAATGCTTTGTCCTTGCCGTGTTTCATCAGAAGATGCTGCCACACAAGGCAGAGCTGGGGAGGTCTGATCATCCCTTTATTACAGATGGGTAAAACAGAGGAAAAGAGATTAAAAGATTTGCCAGGAGCACAGAGCAATCAGTGGCTGTGCTGAAAATAGAAACCAGACTCCTGGTTTCCATTCCCCAAATCTGGCCTCTAGACAACACTATATTAAAAATGTAAATGCAAACATAGGCAATCTTTCCTTTTTCAAACCTTTCCTGTGAACATTTTGTGTCCTTTTGACTCTGTTTCACAGAATAACCTGGTAGCATTTGGATCAAAGAACCAGGAGCTGGCTGGGCTGAGCTCACTGGATGCTGCAAAGGGAACTGGACTGGACCACCAAAACCTCAGAGTGACCAAAGAGCTCCTGGCAGAAGGCAGGAGGAGACTTGTGTCTATTTTGAGACAGAAAAGTATTCAGTAGCTGTAGGCTACTGTTCAAAATACTTTGATTACTGTATTTAAGGAAGCCAAAAGTGATACTGTTGTGACAGCCAGTCCCTCAGCCTTTGTATTCTAGAAAATATTCTCTCTTGTAATGCACCACAGATCCAAAGCTGGCAGCAGAATGACATGCAGGCATTTTAACTGTTTGCTATTAAGTCTGCAGATGATGAGTAAATCAAACACAACTGAGGTTTGAAATGCACAGCCAGAAGGGAAGAGTGAATTGGGTCTCACTGAGGAATGGCACAGCTGCAGGGCCTCCTGCTCTTCACGCCAGAGATGCTGGCAGTGCCATTACTGGGCTCATTCCTTTGGGCTTGGCCCAGCTTTATTTCTGTTCCCATATTGTTCCTCCATGCTGTAAACAGGCTTGATGATCAAAAAAAAAAATAAAAATAGCGTATGGATGCAACCCAACCAAACAGCCAGAGTAAACTTAATGGGAGAAACTGGATTTAGAAATGCACCCCTGAGTCATGCCAAAGAGTCCACAGTGAAGGCTTTTTAAAGAAGCAATTAGGAAGCAGTCTCCTTTTTAAGATACTTCCCAGAGCTTATTACAGCGACAGAACATGCAAATTAGGGCTAAATTCTGCCTGTCCTCCCTCCTGTGCATGTCTTTGTGTGAGCAGGGTTGAGATGTGGCCACACTCCTTCAGGTCCCTGTGGAGCTGGTGACAGCAGCATGTGGCTCACTGCTGTGTCCAGAGAAACTGTAAATCCAGAGGGAACGAGGGCAGATCGTCACTGGGACACCTGAAAAGGAAAGTGAGTGTTGTTGGAGCCTGTTAGGGACTGACCCCACTGCAGCATGGCCCGAATTCCTGATGTTGTTACTGGCAAGCTTAAAATAAACAATTGGAAAACTTGGCTGAAGTCAAAGCAGTGAGAGTTGGCCTTGCTGAGGTTGATGCACCTTCCCCAAGGCATCTCATCCCAGAGCTCAGAACCCTCTGCATCCCTTTCCACTCCACAGAAGCCCAAAATAAGTGAGATGAGATGAAACATTAATCAAGATGGCAAGCTGAGGACATGCCCTCTGTCTGGAGTTAAAAGTGCCTTGATCTGAGGAGCTGTGGGCTCATCTGCCCAGAGATTGGGGACATGGTGGGGAACTGGGAGTGTCTCCTCAAGGCTCACAGGCCTGGGCTGATGGTTCAGCTCACCTGTACAGGTGGGCTCAACCTTGAATACTTTAGTGTCTGTGGCAAGCCTCTTTAGAAAAGATCTTTTGTGTCATTTTCATGCTCATCATTGAAATCGTACCAAGAAAAAAGCAATTTCCATTAGCAAAATTGTTGCCTTTTGCCATTTCTGCTGGCTTAGGAGAGCAAAGTCTCGCTGCTGAAGACTGAATGTGATGCAGTTCTCAATGTTCAGCCCAGCAGCTTTTGAAATACCTTCACATTTTGTGAGGTTAATAACACTGTAGTCACTGATGCTGAATTTTTTACTGGTTCGGGCCATATGTCTCTGACCTAATTAGACTTTTACTGGCTAATGGTTTATGGAGCAAACCTCTAAGGATTTTGTGTCTGGTTGCTGAAGAATCACTCAAGAGGGAAATGCAGCTGCCTGGTGCTGTGCTCCTGCTTTGAAATGGGCAAGAGCCTCATTCACTCACTGCAGGCTGATGCCTGTCCCTGCTTTTAACCTGGGCAGATAATACTGATACATTTTAACTTAAAATTTGTGATTGGATTAATTATTAATCTGTAACCTCCAAAGGAGCACTGTGCCCCTTTGGCTGGTGATGCTGTTCATGATGCATTAGCATTTCTGAACCTCGCAATCTGGAAATCCCTGAAACACTTCCAGGGCAGTCAGGGTTTGTTTAAAGCAGCTCTTAGGTGGAGATGAGCTCATTTCTCAGTATTGCCACTGCTGAGACCATGGGTATAAAACTACAGGCTGGATTTTGCAACAGCAAGTCATGTTTCAAGTGCTTCATGGGTGATAAAATACCTGAATTTTGATAGATTTTGTTATTTATTGTCTGCTGGGGGCACATTTACTGTCTCGCCCCTTTTGGTGTGCCTGTTAGTGGTGACTGGTTCTGATCACGTTTCTATCACTGTCTCATGTGGCCTTTGAACCAATCTTTTCTCTTTTCCATCTGGATTTTTCTTCTCTAAGCCAAGGATAATGGCACTTCTTTTGGTGAAGTGCACTTCACATTCAAGTGAAAGGTGCAGTGCTGCTACTGAAATGTGTCACAGACCCCATGCACAGAGAAAGAGGATGGGGCTTTTTAAAGACACAGAGCTGTAGAAGCTGGTATCACACTTAACACCATTTAAACACTTTAACCTTCCTCTGACAAATGGCTGACCTGCAGCTCTGAGCAGAAAACCCAAAACCTCTCAAACCCAGTAAGAGCTGGTTTCCCCGAGCTCTGAGTTCATGATAGGCAGCTCCAGCCTGGAAGGCAAAGCTTGCACATGGATTAATGGCTTAAAGGAGCCTGCTGGGTTCAGGGTCATCAGCATTTTTGCTGTGGAAGGCTCAGAGGAGTCCGAGGGTAGGTTTGGGGGGTGGATTTGGGCCAGAGCCTGGTCAGGGCTGTCCCTGCTCAGCTGCGCCAGGCGGTCCCGGCTGTCAGCACATGTCAATTAGCTGAGGAGAAGGGTCTGGGGCAGCTTGTGCTGCTTCAAAGGGCCCTTCAGGGGAACATCTAAAACACAGCTTGCAAGAAAAATAAATGAAGGAGGGCTCAGTTTTTTCCTGTGGCTGTCTGCAAGCTGTGGCCATGAGCAGAGAGCGCTGCCGAGGCCACCCACACCGGAGGCTGCAGCTCCTTCCCAGCTGACCTGTCCAGGATCCCACCAGCATCCTAGGATCCCACCAGTGCCCCAGGATCCCACCAGCGCCCCAGGATCCCCCCAGCACCCCAGGATCCACCCAGCATCCCAGGATCCCACCAGCATCCCAGGGCACAGCCCCCAGCACCCTGGTGCTTGCTTAGAGGCCTGTGCAGAGACAGCAGTGGGGAGGGAAAGGCCACTTGTGGAGAGAGAGATGGCAAATTCCAGGATGAAACCTGGCAAACCCAAGCTGGGACCTGCCCCATCTTCTTGGCCAGGCTGGCTCCTGTTTGGAGTGGCCCCTTTGCTGGGAAGCTTTGCCTGATTTTGGGTTTCCTTTGCAAGAGCTGCCAGTCCTGGGCTCTGTCCATGTCCCCCAACCCCACCTGCTCCTGGGTGGCTCCAAGGGAAGATGCAGGGAGGGAGACCTCAGTCTCTGCTCTCTGATCCTCTTTGTCCAAGAGCATCTGATTTGGATGGGCTCAACCTCCAAATAATTCTACACAGCCCAAGGAACAACTTTCTTTCCCAGCTGCAACCCTGTGAGTGGTGTGGTCCCAGAGCTCCCTGTCTTTTCTTCTGGGCTTCCCTTTTTGTGATTTCTCTTGTGACTTGTGACATGACTCTGCTCTGACAGGGGAAGTTTTGATTTTTTTTTTGAGAGATCATTTACTCCTAGATAAACATTAATTTTAATTTTAATTTTTAACCTGTGTCTCTGAGGTGACAATGCTTTTGTAGGCTATCTGAGAAGTGTTATCTTTGCCCAGCTTTGCCTCTTTCGTTTGCTTCACCCAGCAGGTAATGAGTAACCTGTCCTCCTGAGGGCAGGCTGAGGGCTGGCAGAGGTGGTCCCATTGCTTCCTTCTCTATTCTCTTTGGGAATCACAAACACATTTCTAGTGTCACAGTGACATCTCTCTGCCCCTCGCTTCTGGTAATTCTTATGTTGTGTGACAATGCCATTGCTGCAGTGTGTCCTGCTTTACCTCTTCCCTGCATGGACCTCCCAGAAATGCTGATGGGGAAGGGTAGGAGCTGAGCCAGCCCCAGAATGGGGCTGCAGGCACAAGGGCTCATTCACACCAGCCCAACATACACCCTGGGGCCAACTGGGGGCACAGCCCTGTCTCCTCAAAGCCACACAGGCAAGTCCTTGTCCAGGCAGGGACGTGGATGTGCTTATCCAGACTCCCAGTCTCCTGCTCTCACCACAGACGCTGCTGTTTGTGACACACGAGGGTTTGGGGTGTTCCTGGGTGGTGCAGAGGACGGGAGCAAGCTGAGGTCACATCCTTTCCAGTCAGCCCAGGCCCCTCCTGAGATGGGGAGAGAACAGATTTAAATGGGGGTGCTGTGTCCAGTGCAGGTGTGACCCTTCCTGCCCCTTGGAACAATCCCAAAGCATCCTCAAGGCTGATACAGTCTCAGGGCACAGTATGGAGCAGTGCAACATCCTTGGGATCTGAAAGGACTCAAACCAAACAGATGTCAAATGCTTTTTTCCAGCTTACAGGATGTTGTGAGATCAGGGTAATTTTACTAAAATGCTGTGTTTCCACTGTCAGAAGACCACTCACACCCACCCAGCAGGACTTGTCACTGCCCCTGCTGACCTCCTTGCTCTGATTTTTCTCTCCTTGAGGTTGTAGAGAGGCACAGCCCGGTGTTCACTGTCCATTTTGGGTTTCCAGAGGTGGTGCTGGCTGGCAGTAAGTGCTGGCAGAGCAGCTGGATCCGTGTTCCGTCACATCCAGCATGGACCTGGCACAGGTTGAACAGATAAGGATGTGTTGGCTGTGCTGCTTCTCAAATGTGTTGTTACAATTGCGAGGGTCTGGCAGAGTCTTGAGCTGAATCTGGAGCTCTGTCCTTATTGTCAGGGCTACTCTTGCAGGGCTTGGGAGACTTATTAAGAAAAATATGTCTGGCAGTCTTCTCATTTCTCTTACCATTTTTTTTGCTTTTAGTGGCTCTTGGGTGGCATTTCAAGGGTTTGGGGTTTTTTTTGCAGTGTAGAAGGAAGAAAATTATTTTTGACAATGCAAAGGCCGAGGTCCTTATGCAATCCCCTCTGCAGTTACTGGGAATTCAGACAGAGCATGGATCATGATGACTCATGATAAAGGCTGCAAGAACTGGCAGGAGTGCAGTAGCACGGGCTGTTTGTACCTCAAACAATTAGTTCTGTAAACAGAGTTTTGTCGTGTTTCTGAACTGCATGTTAAAAACTAATACACTGCCCGAGACTAGACATTGGAAAACAATGAAGGGAATGATCCAAGGCTGAATGAGAAAGATTTGATGACCTAATGTGTCTATAATGCATACAGCATGTGTGTGAGGGGGTTTGTCTTGTTAAGAGGGAGGCCCAGGGTGAGGAATGGCCCCCTGTGCTGCTTCCCAATGACTGGGTGAAGATCCTGGCTGTGTTGAAGATCCTGGCTGGGTGAAGATCCTGGCTGTGTGACTGGAGAGATCCTGGCTGTGTTCAGCCCTGAGAAGCCTCCTGGGAAGGGAGGATTCTGCACTGTACCCAAACACCTCCATGCCCTCCTGACTGAGCATTTTTTTTGGCTGCAGGTTCAGCCAGCTGTGGGAGGGAGTTCCCCAGCTGTCAGCAGAGGTGACAAAGGTCCCTGCCACCCCTCCTGTCCCCCCGCATTTTGTCCTCTAAACCACGAGTTGTTCAGTGAAATCACTTGTCCTGTTCCCAAAAGGGATGGAGCAGTGTCATCTGCTCCCAGCCTTGCTCTCTGAAACAGCTGGGTCATTTTTCTAAGGAAAAACAAGTCAGCCTGAGACAAATCCCATGCATTGAACTACTTACTGTGTCAGGCTGCAGGGAGACAGAGCTGCAGACAAGCCAGACCCAGAGCTTTGGTGTGAGCAGCACACAACTGCCTGAAATAATGCCTCCTGCCCAGAAAGATTCTGCATACCTGGGATTTCTGGGAGGAATTTGCTTGTTTCTTTGCTTTTGTCAGTATTTTTTGCAGCAGTACCCAGAATAAACCACAAAATACCGACATGCTCTATTTCCTAGGGTTTTCAGTCTAAGCAAGGCTAAGGTGGCAGAGAGGAGGAACCAGGTTTCTTCAGGGAAGGAATAGTCAGAGTTCCTTTCTTTAAAAACAGACTAGTGATAAAACTACTGAAAAACTGACTTTCTTTGTGGATGTAGACAGAAAAGCTCCTTCCAGTTATTTTCTGCTGGATGCTGTGTGAGTGTCCAGAATTAACCTCTTGTCTTATGGACAATTGCACGTGTGTTTGGGGGTTTCTAAGTTCAGGTTTTGCAGAAACCAGCAAAAACCCCCAGCCAGTTAGCAAGAGCAAGAGATCAGTGAATCTTATTCTGCAGCCAGTTTTTCTATAACATTGAGAAATGGTGTAAGTAACTTCCCTGCACATAAAATGCAGCTGCTTATTGTGCTGTGAAATTTAACCATGCTGAGTGTAATTGATTTATAATTCATGTGAAAGATAAAATCAATGATCTAACTTCAAAACAGAAGTGTTTTGGCTTCTTAAACATTTGGAGTTTTCTTTGCAAAATGCTTTGTCTTTTTGCTTTATTGCCTCTTTAAAAGTGTGATTTCATTGCTTCATGAGTTTACTATCACTTTCTTTTAATTGTATTTTTAAAATTCATGTTTATAGGCTCTATCTAGACAAGTCTGACAATTCATTTCTGTAGGGAATTTGAACTAAGAGGAGGCCCTTTTATATCCTGAAATTTTTTAGTTACCAAAAAAGAGCCTCCAACCACATCATGTGGTTACTCACGTAAATGATTCCTCCATTAAGACACTTGAGTGTTACAAGGTAATGGGTGGGTTTAATTTTTTTGTGATTTTTTTTTCCTGTTTCCTTTTTAGTTGTTTAATTTCTACCCATTCCTTGGATTTCTCCTCAAACCTCCCAAGATGATACTGAAAAAGGTAGAAGAGGTGGGTGTGATCATAAAGAAATACCTCAAGGAAAGGAAAGGCAGTATTAATGAGAACAACCTGATGAGCTACACTGATGCTTTGGTATTCAAACAAGAGGTATTTTAACCATATGATGATTTCTAGTGCTGTACCTTATTCAGGGATGCTGATGAGATTATTGTATAATGAACACACTCCGTAACTGCTCATACAGAAATATTTAAATTTTGGGTAATCATCCTCCTATTTTAGTACATTCAATACTTCATACTGAAGGAAAAGCAAGAAAAATTTTGTCATCAGCTGTCAGCGACATTCCTTGCTGGAGAGTGAGAGAGAGGCAATGCCATTTTCCAGCTCTCTCCAGGCAGCACATCCCTCCCTACAGGCATGGGAAGAGACAGCAGAGTTACAGAGATGCAGAAATTCCTATGGCATTTGTGCAAACCCCTCAGCAGCTCCCACGTGGTGGATTTCACAACAGGAGCAGTTGTGTGGGAGTCTGGATCAGCCAGTGTTTGCCCTTTTTCTCCCAGTGTTTGCATCCGCATTCTTGGGCCGGGCAGTGTGACCAGGGAAAGTGTTTCCCACCAGCAGCAGGAAGCAGGGACAGTGGAGCTGATGTGTCACTGCTGTCCTGAGTCTTCATGGCTCTCCTGTGGCTCCTAGAAGGGCCTGGCACACACACACACACACACAGACAAATTCCAGCTCCTCCACTCAGGTATTGTTCTGCACCTCTCATCAAATTTCTGCCTTCTCAGGATTCACAGGTAGAGGTTGGAATTCCTGAGCTGGTCATACTACCACTGCCTATGACAGATAAATGCCATGTGGTGTTGAAAAATGGATGAATTTGTGCAATTGGTTCATTTTGGGGTGGCAAAATCTCAAGTGTGCAAATATTTCTTCTGAAAACTGAAGAAATTCTGTACTGAAATGTCAATATGATTCAACTTGTCACTTGTCACTTGCCTGCATCCTACTGTAATGTCTCTGGAGCCTGGGTTACCTGTCCTACTTCTCTCTTGTTATGCTAAAAGTGTTTTTTTCTTCATATATCCCTAATAAAAGCAATACATGTTTTCTTTATGCAGATCGTGATGCTCCTGGGCTCGTCCTGCTCATGGCTGGCACTCAAACAACTGCAATGGGACCATCCTGCTGCTGCTGCTGAAGGACCCTGAGATCCAAAACAAGTTTCTGCTTTGCTTACACAGTGTGCTGGAGTATTCTGCAGTGACTTTGTAAGTGATGCTCACCTGTAAAAGCTCCATAGGCTCTCATGTGTGCCAGAGCACCCAAAATTTGGATGCTGTCCGCCTCCATCCAAGCACTGAATGCTGCCATCCAAGATCAAAGCATCTGAGAGGTTGTTCTCTACCCCAGGGGCTGCAGACCTGTCCTGGGATATTCCAACCAACGCTCAGCAGGAGCTGGGACTCACAGGTGGATTCGCTGTGCCTTTCCTTTACCTGCAGAAAAGGTTAACACAGAGACTGAGCTCTTGGCCCTGGCTGCTTCCCTGCCTCTGAGATGGCGTTTCCCAATGCAGTGATCCATGAAGTGTGGAGATTTGTCACTGTCCTGCCCCAAGTTCCCTGGTTCACCTGAGCTGACACCCCCTTTTAAGGCTGCTTCACCCCAGGGCACTTGCTGCTCTCCAGAGGAAGGGGATGCAGCACACCAGTGATCCACAAAACACTGGTGAGCAAAACAGCACCAGGAGAGAGCAAGCCTCAAGCACAGGAGTTTTGGTGGGCAAGAACCAGTTCCCTAATCCCTCATCTCCTCTGAGTCCAGTCCAATGCCAGCATGACTTCAGGGTCAGGCACACTTCTCTTTTCCTGTAGCTCAGTTTTCACAACCTGGAGTCTGTTCCTTATTCTCTTCACTCTCTGCTGTTCATGCCCTGCAGAGCAGTGCTGCCTCTGAGCTACCAGGACATTGCCTCTGCCTTGCTGGGGGCAAGCAGGAAGCAGCTGGGCAGCAAGGGAACCTGGCCACATCTTTCCTCTGCTTCATCCCTGGGGAACAGCCAACAGCTGTTGTAGTTTAATCACAGAATTGTTGAGGTTGGAAAAGACCTTCAAGATAATCAAGTCATCGACCCAGCACCAGCACCTTGTTCACCACTAAGCCGTGTCCTCAAGGGCTGTATCCATGTGGTTTCTGAGCACTCCGTTGCATCTCTGGGTTTCCACCACCCTGCTGGGTCAGGGCCAGATCCCAGACTAGTCAGTAATTCCATGAACTGGGTATCTTCACTAATGAAGGGTCTTGTTGGCAGGTGCAAGCCCAGGAATGGGTTCTTCAGAGGAAGAAGCTGGCTGCCAGACACAGCCCAGAGGGAGGAATGCTGAGTGGGCAAGCCAGACTCTTGCAACATCCACACCTGCTGCAGCAGAGCATGTTTATGCCACAGGGAATGGCAGGGGTCTCTCTGCTCAGCCCTGTGCTGCCAGATAAAAAGGGAAAAATGGGAGATGCCAGATGAATTTAACCCCAGCCATTCCCTGCACACCACCTGATTATTCCAGGTTAATGGGAAATGAGTGTCTTTGCACCTAGCCTTGCAGTAGGTGAGTGGAGTTGGACTGAGGGGGGAATAAACCCTAAAGACTTAGTTCTGACTCCTTCCCCAGCCCGAATTTGTGCTGGCAGGGCGTTCTAGCCCAGTAAGGACCTCAGGGTTGGGCTGGCTGTGACTCAGAGGGATCATGGTGCCATCTCGTGGCAAAAATAAAGTAGAAATTAGATTGTGTGCAATGCTCATTGCTCTGGCCGGTGCAGAGGGGCTGCAGGTGGAGTTTTTGCAATCCTTGCCCCTCTGAGGGCAGGAGCCCCTGGTCCCACCATCACACAGCCCTGGGGTGGCAGGCTGGGCCATGGGACAGCTGCCAGAGCCACAAAGTGAGTTGGTGATGTTCAGATCTGAGTCTAAACATCAAGGCACCTGTCCTGCCCCAAGGTGTTTGCCTTCAATCCAGGTGAGAGGTGCAAGGCAGAAACATGTTCTGCAGCTACAGGGAAGACCCTCAGGGCCACTGAGGAATGTGGAAATGGTATTTCCACCTCTGAGAGCCAATGTTTTCTGCTAGATAAATAGATGGCTGAATCATAATCAATGTTCTGCCATCGCTTGGCTGAGCAAATAAATTGGAGACAGGCACTTTATTTTGTGGAGATATATTCAGCTGTGTAATTCTGTGTGCTGGGGAGGGATCACTTCTATCCATCTGCTGACACAGGCACAAGTAGGATGCATTTTCCAAAGGAATCAAAGGAACCTGTTTTCCTTGGATGTTTGCAGCTCTGAAGGCTGCTGTGCTGTGGAGGAAGGGATCCATCTCTGCTTCAAAGCCAAGAACCAGAGAGCCCATGGCAAGGGGGCAGGTCTGAGGTTCCACCAGTGAATTTGTGCAGAGTTGAGCCCAGCTCAGTGCTGTTCCCTAGAGCACTACACTGCTGCCTTATCTAACTTTTGAGTTCACACTATTTTTGGGGGTGTTGAAACATGAGCAGTCCTGGCCTTTCTGAAGCCAAAGGCAAACGTCTTTTTTTTTTGTTATTTCAGCAAGCCCAAGACTTCCTTCACAGAGTTGACATGGGGTTTGCTCCCCAGTTGCTTTACCTGTCTCTCCTTGCCTTCCCATCCAAAGCAAAGGGCCAGCACCAGCATCAGGGAGGCTGTGGTGTAACTTTTAATTCAGCCTCTGCAAGGAAGAGGCATAGAAGTGAAGAACTGAGGCTGTCCCCAGGGCTGACTCTCAGCCCATAGCTGAGGAATTTGCCCTGGTGAAACCACCCTGCAGGTATGGAGGGTCTGCAGTTGAGCTGGTGTTTACTAGGATGAGCATATGCTCACCCATGAGATACATCTAACATTATATCTGTGTTCACTCTGGGCTCAGGACCAACCTTTCATGGTGTTTGCGTTTTTGTGTGCTGCAGAGTTGGGTGCCAGGCATAGGAAATGTAATGAGGACATGGGATTAAAATTTTATTGGGTTCCCATGAAGGGGAAACAAACAATATTATAAAGCACATGGTAGGAAAATGCATGTGGAGGAGTGGGAAGTCACAGGCAAATAAATGGATGGAAAATTGCCTCAGCTATATGTCAGCTGGAATAAGGAATATTGTGGAATATGATGGCATGTAAGAGTGCTGCAGATAGAGACAACAGCCAGGCTGAACTACAGAGGAAAGGAAGCCAACCAAAACCACCTCTCATTTAATCCCTGATCCCCATTCTGTGTGTGTGTGTGTGTGTGTGTGTGTGTGCGTGTGTGTGTTCAAAACCAGCACTGTGAAATCAGACTGCATTTGCAGGGCAATTGCATGGCTAGTTCCAAAGGCCAGACCATCCCAGACACTAGAATGACTGCTGGTGTAGGCTCTTAACATTAAATAGGACATCTGAAGAGAGGGAACGGTCTTTGCTGCTATTTAACAAGGTCAGGAAGCACAGAGATGTGTAAAACCAGCAGTGGGTGTAGTTTATTTTTCTGTGTCATTAGCCTTTTATGACCGGATGCTAGTTCAAATCTCATGTGGTCTCATGATTTAAATTGCAAACTTAGAAATGCAGCTCCTGTTTTGTTCTGGCTGGGGAGCAGGGTTGAGCTTGGTTGCAGACCTGATTATCTGAACAGGTTTGCAGACCCTGGGGCATCTTCCAGGACACTGTTCCAAGGCAGAAATGATCAAATAGTCCTCATATCACATGAACTGATCAGTTTTTCCACTCTTGGTGTTTGGCTTGGCTGCCTGGTGGGTGAAATCCTGGTAGGATTTTGCTGTGAGCTGTGGAAAAGCTCAGGAGGTGTCTGTGGATGGCTCAAGTGTGTGACCCACGGTGTCTTTCTGCAGCTTCCAGCAAACCCTGCTTTGTTCTTCCTCAGGATTCCAGGCAGATTTTTGTGACATGGTGACCCTTGGGAGCCTTGGGTGTTGTCCCTACTGCTCAAGGGCTGCATCCCTTCCAGCAGAGCTTGGTCCTTCAGCAGCTCCCTGCACGGTCTGTCTTGAGAAGTGGGGTGTGATTGTCAGCACCATGGTTTGTGTTTGCATCTCCCCCACAGCACAGGAGCCAAGAGCAGCCCTTGGGGGATGGAGCAGTGGAGGGAGAGTGGCTGGAGACAGTGGGAAGGGGGTGTGGTGGTATGGCAGGATGGGGATGGCGAGTTTGAGCAAAGTTGGGGTCCTGGACCCCAAAGCTCTGGGACAAGGCTGTGGTTATTCCCTCAGGACAGCACAGGTTGCCTGAGGCTGAGGCCTCAATGTGAAAGTCGTTTGGGGGACGGTGAGGTCCAAGTCAGCCTCTGAAACGCCCGGCTGGGGTCGGAAAGTGAATGTTTGGAGCAGCCCTACAAAGAAGACAAACAGCTCCATCTTGGCCAGGCTTTCTCCAATGCAGTTCCTTCGCCCTGTGGGTGACAGCAGAGAGTTTACCTCGTGAAAAGAACAGCTGGAAGGTTTGCCATGGACACATTAGCATCTGAGATATTGCAATGAGAGCAGGAGGGAACCTTGAAATGCACTAAAGCATTTTGGATAGAGGGGCCTGTGTTAGTGAAGGCTCCTGCCTGGTCTCTTTTGTCACAGGCTACAACCATCTTACAGGGCTATTACACATTTATGGTGTGCCCTCTCCTCTCCTTAGCTCTTCCAACCCTCTTAGCATCTTTAATCCTTTCTTTTGGAAAGCAGCCTGATAGAAGAATGCCACCTCCTTCCAAAGTGGAATAGTTTGAAACCCACTCTTCCTGTGGAATTTATCCTCACATACCACTTTTAGAAAAGAGTGTGTTTTTTCTTTACTACTCTTCTTTGTGCTATATTTAGCAGTGGCAGAGCTGTGCTCTGAAAGCAGCCATTTGCCCAGATGCAGAACAATTGATCCCATTCAGTTGTCTGGTTTCTTATTGACTGAGTTAAGGGCAGTATTTAGACATGAAGACCTCATTAGTGTGTGTTGTAATGAAATGGCCCAGCTCTGTGCAGGTCAGCCCTTTAGGTACCTGTGGAGAAGGGCAGGAAAGCTCCTTTCTTTACAAAATTCCCTTCAGCATCAAGAAAGTGGTTAGGATTGAACTGATGTGGTGTCTCCCATTGTGTCTTGTCCAGCAGCACTGAGGTAAGGGATGGGATTACAATTATACCCTGGAAGAAAAGTACACAAAGGCACAAAAGATAGCTAAATGCTGTTTTGGTTCATTTTCTCACACAGACTTTGGTGTCCCAGGAGATTTGGTCCACCTGGGGTAGGTGGAGACCATGAGGGTTTTATCCCATCATCCAGCAGAGAGACATCAGTGAAATTTTCCCACTGGTGCCAAGGATTGAAGCCAAACCCCACATGGTGCTGTGAAAACCTCAAGAAGAAGGTAAGATCCTGCAAATTATCTGGCAGATACTTCACTGTGCAGATGGCAGCAAGGAGGTAAACCAGGGCTACTCATGGAGTGAGGAAGTCCTGGGCATGAGAGGGACTGGATTGAGTCCTGTGACACACTCCGGGCTCAATATAGAAACTCTTCTGGGGACGGTTTTGGACTCTGTCGTGTAATTTCCTCCAAACCAACCATTCTCCAGTGGCAGTGGAGAACCTGGGGAGGGTTTTGTATTCCTGGGAGGGAGCAGATACCCACCTTGGGAAGGAAGTAGCCCCTGAAGTGGGTGTCAACAGCAGTGCAGCGGGGCACGTGTGGCAGGAGGGTGATGAACCTCTGCACCTCGTGCAGCACCGCGTTGGTGTAGGGCATGTTCTTCCTGTCCTCGTACGTGGCCCAGCTCCCAGCCTTGACTGTTCTCCCAATCTCCTCCTGAACCTTTTCTGCAAGGAACAAACACAAGGGATGTGTCCCAGCAAGGAAGCCAATTCCCTTTTTGGATTTGGTTTGGGGGAAAAAAAAACCTTTTTCCAGAGTTTGAAGAGAGGGAGGATTCTTAAAGCAGCAGTGTGTGGGCTTGCCTGCTCCATGTTTAATTCAGGCATGTGGGTAGTTTGTTTCCTCAGCATCATACTCTGATTTTCACTCATCCTCTCTCCTAGCAAGTCAAAGGGGCTATTTTATCGTGACTTTGATCAGCACCTCTTTACATTAGGAGTTCATCACAGAGGAGAGCTAGGATTCAGCTCTTAAGGAAAAAGAGCTGCTGTGGATCTGAGGCCAGCCCTCTTCCTTCCCCATTCCCTTGCCATGGATGGAGTAGGTAAAAGCTGCTCACTTTGGATCTCTGGGTATTTCATCATGAGCAGGATGGACCACTGGAGCGTGGTGGCAATGGTCTCTGTTCCAGCCATGACCAGGTCAAGTATGGATGCCATTAAGTTGTCATCATGGAAGAGGCTGTCTTTCTTGTTCTTCTCCTTGAAAAACACAAGAGGTCAGAAAAGTCATAAAACCATCAGTCTGAGTATTCAGCAAGCTTGGGAAATGCTGCATAACCTGCAGCACATCTGGCTGTGGTTTGTGTTTGTGAACTGGGTGATAAAATAGACCTGATCTTGAATGCACAGCATCCACCGGAGATGGAGCACCACAGATTGAAGGCTTGGAGGGGAGTTTTGGTTCAACACCCATCTCCCCTGGAAGCAGGCTGAAACCCAGAGCCAGCTGCTGTTCACAGACTCAGCCTTGCAGGTTTGGAGAGAACCTGGTCTCTGCCCTGAGCAGAAGCAGATTGAGCTAATCCTACCTCTGAGGGACTCTGAGGGGCTCCTCAGGTTTGAATCCCCAGCAATGCTCAAAATCACCTTTCAGGCCATTTCTGCCTGGGCTTTAGAACTGTGATAACTCTTCCTCCACATAGCTGAGTATAATACTTAATGCCTAAGGTCAGCCTGGATCCAGCTGGAAAGAAGAAAAAGAGCCCAAATATTTTGTGTTGAATGAAATCAACTGATGTGTGAAACCGCCGAGCCTCTGCTAACTAAGATGCAGGGCAGGGTTAGGACTTGTACTGATGATTTATCATTCAAGTACTTTAAGGGGATCATTCATCTTGATGCAGCAACAGTATCAATGATTAATTGATTTGTTTTCATAAAAAGAAAGGCAGAGTCACCTTTCATGTGAATTCATGTATTTTCTACTAGGAGCAAGTAGTTGATCTCACATTATTAGTGCTACTATTTCAGGAGTGGACTGAGAGTAGCTTTTGTATCTTAATTTCAATAGAAAACGTACCAATTGTAAGAGCCTGGCATCTGATTTAAACACCACTGGAGTAACAGCATGGATTTCAATAGATTTACATGACATGACTGAAATCAAGACTCAGGAACTCTTTTAGCTAGAAAATGCAAAGGAGACTTTGCAAACAGCCAACAGAGCTAAGCAGTCCAATACCTCTTGTTGCTTGAATATCAGTGCATCAATGTAGCTCCTCACACTGTTCTCATTGATATCCTCCCTGCTTGCCTTCATGTACTGCCTTAAAATGGCACGCACATCGTCGATTTTCTTGAGCATAATCTTGTGGGTTTTGAAAAGAAATCCAAGGAACGGGTAGAAATTGAAATACTAATGAGAAATTTAAAAAGAGAAGCATTAGGCCTGCAGAAATACCACATAGAATCACACAGAATCACCTTGGCACATGTTGAAACAGCTTTTTCCTAAGGGCCAATGTATCAGTTTCTTCTTTAAAAAGAAAAGAGTTTTGTCTTTACTAGCGATATCTCAGCATCCCAGGGACTTCCTGGGCAGATTTTCACAAGCTAAAGTAACCATAGTTCAGTTTTCATTTCAGCTCCACACAGATGTGCAGGTTGGATCAAAAGGAAAGTAGGCAAGGGGAATCTGGCAGCAGATTTTGGTGACCAAAGTGGCACGTGGAGAACTGTCATGTTTTAAGTGTAATGGCTGGTTCTGAACATTTGAAAACTGCTGAAGTAAATTCTATAGTTGGTGTGGCTCACGTGCGAGCGTAAAGAAATTGTTTATCTGTGGGACAGGTTACTTACATTTAAATTTGGGGATCCCAGAAGAATCATAACTTCATCTATGAGTCTTAAGAGAGTGAGGAATGTTGGGTCCTTGTAGTCAAACCTGTCCCCAAAGAGCATGATGAAGGTGACGTTGATGGGAGCGCAGTTGAAGGAGGGCAGGCTGAAAGGTTCCCCTGCAGCAGGAGCAGGGTGGGAAAGCTGTGAGACGTGGAGCAGCTGTGACACACACGAGGCTGGGCAGCCCTGGGATCGTCCCCAGCTCACCTTTGAAGGATTTGATCTTGTCGATGAGGAAGTGGAGCTCCTCGAAGATCCTGCCTTCGATCATCTGTTTCCCCATGCCGAGGTTGCGCATGCTGGACACGGTGAACCTGCGCGTGGTCCTCCACAGCTCCCCGATGGAGAAGAACAGACCTGGGCAGCCCGTGAGAAATGTGCTGGGCTCAGGCACAGAGGAGCCCCCACACCAAACCAAACAGGGCACTGAGTGAGCAGCTCCACAGGTGTTTCTGCTGCCTGTTTTCACATGGATTTAGGGACTGAAGGTCCCCCCTTTCTGTGTGCCTCATCCCTGTATCCTCTCAGCTCCGTTCTCACTGAGCCTGTGGTTTGGGAAAAGCAAGCTCCCTCCCAGCTCAGTTACCCCAGTCCCCTCTTGAGTGGCAGATGGGCAGGTGTGGCTTTCAGATCAGTGTGGGCTGGCTGTAGAGCTGGGGGGAGGTGTTGGTGTGAGTCAGTCATGGGACATTTTTGACCCTGCTGGGTGCAAGTCTAGGGCATCAAGCACCTTGTGTCTCTGAAGCTTCTCCCTTGATCCTATTCTAGTCATAAAGGTAATTTATCTGTGTGGGGTGGTATAATTCAGTCTCCTCAACCCTAAACTGTTTTATGGAGATTCCCAGTCACGCTGTATTTTCAGCAGTGACAAAAATACTGACACTTTTGTGGAGGTTTCTGAGCTCATGCCACGATGATCTCTAGCACCTCCAAGAAGGGAATGGGTATTTCATCCCTTCAGAGTTCTGTAAAGAAAAAGTTGGGTCAATAATCCAAAAACTATCTCAGATGTGGTCAGTTGAAAAGCTGGATGCCAGCACTTCACGTCTTCATCATGGCTGTGAGGCTTTTAAATACGTTTGCTTTTCACTTTTAAAGCTGTGTAGTTTTAATTTGGATAGCAAAACGTTTTGCTCTAAAAATGTCAAAGCAAATTTTTAAACTTCAATTTTTAATTTTTCTTTAATTTATGCAATTTCATCTGGATCATTCCTTTTCTGAGAGCATGTGCACAATAAAGAAATTGACATTTTCTGAATAAAAAATGTTTAATGGGAAAATTTGTGACCATTGTTGCTTAACAGCCCCTGAGAACTTCCATCTTTGGGTCACCTCTAAGTGCCTCAGACTTGGGCTGAAAAGGTAAATGTGTAAGGACTTATGACGCAATACTGATAGGCTCCCACAGGGATGTTTTACTCGTAAATTAGCTCTAAAAAATATCTTTCTCCTCATTGATTCCTTTTATTTACGTAGAGATTAATTCATCTATTGATATTATGGCTGGGTAATTTAATTTCTAATTCTAATCCAAATTTCAGCCTGTGACTGGAATATAAAGCTGCCTTTTGGTTCTCCCAGCTAAAGCCTCACATGAGGCAGAAGATGGACAACTCAAAAAGTCCTCTGAAATAGTCAGGAGTGGAAAGTTACCTTGGAAAAACTGTGGGATTTTTGGTGAGGGTGAATTTCCAGCCTCAGCCTCTTGCTTCTGCCTGAACCTATTTCAGGCTGGTCAACCTGAGAAGTTTTGTGGGGAGGCAGAGGTGTGGTAACTGACACGACAAAGGCAGTGGGAGAAAGGGAAAAACCCAACAGCTCCCAACAGCCAAGCCAGGTAGTCCAAAGTCTCCTGGAAACGTGCAGAGGGTTTATAAACGCGGTGGTGACTGCGACATCTCACAGAGATTAACCCCAGAATTACCACAGTGCCTTCAAAAATCCCACTCCTCCCACCCCTCAACTTTTTGAATATGGATGGGCTGCAAGTGCGTCAGCAGAAATGATGGAAAGCCAGGACTCAATGCGTGCAAGGAGAGCCAAATGTTTGCTGTCACTTGTCTTCAGAAGGGCCCAAGGGGATGTTTAAAAGCTAGGCTACAGGGATGCAGTTAGGCTGTGCCTCATCATCATCATCATCACCACGAGCACTAAGTGACAGTGTCATCCCTCCCACCACCCCACTCATTCTCTAGTACCATTTCCGTTCTGAATTTGGTCAAATATTGGGATGGATGGTCTGTCTACAAACTCCTCTGTGTAGTTCACAAGCGCCTCTCGCACAACTTCGTACCCGGTCAGGACCACAACTTTCTGGAACCCAAAGTGGAGGGTGAAGATGGGGCCGTATTTTTCTGCAAGCTGAAAAAAGAGGAGAGCTGTGATGGTCAGGAAGGGAAGGAGAGTGCATGGAACAGCACCTCTTGGTGTCTGAAAGGACATTTTTCATCTGGGCATCCTGCTGGGAATGGCTGCAGAGCCAGTACCTGCAGAAGGGCACCTGTGAGCCAGAGCTCATCATGGTCAAACGTGAGGCATTTTGTACAGATGCCTCGCTGGCATCTCTATGGAATTGAGGCTTCTTGGAATGAAGGAGACCCTACCCCCATCAGTGCATCACTAATCTGGTTTTGCTGTTAAGGAGAAAATAAATGAAAAAAAAAAAAACCCATCTAAAGACTGGACCTCAAATGGCAGCTAAAGTTGGCAAACTGGAGAAAGACCGAAAAAGAGAAGATAGTTCAGTGCAACTGATGATGCTG
The DNA here is from genome assembly GCA_013397075.1 of Rhabdornis inornatus. Taxonomy (NCBI): domain Eukaryota; kingdom Metazoa; phylum Chordata; class Aves; order Passeriformes; family Rhabdornithidae; genus Rhabdornis; species Rhabdornis inornatus. The sequence goes on from VWZS01007819.1 coordinate 926,025, forward strand.
TCACAGTGGAAAGCTTTGGTCTGATGTTCCTGACATACTAAAGCACTCCTGCATCCTGCTACTAGAGCAGAGGAGCAGTGTCTCTTTCACAGGACAAAGGGGGCACCCATCAGTGCCCACCCAACAAACCCCACTCGGTACCAGCTGCTCAGTGCAAACACCATTTCTCGCTCTCCGTGGGGTGAGATGGAGGGATAACCCCCCTGGAGTAATCCCAAAGCAATGGCAAACATTGGCAATACCACACACAGCCCAGCAAGGGACAAAAGCACGCGGAGGTAATTCCAAAGCGCCGTTCAGAGGCTGCAGCAGTGTCTGCCCAGCCCTGCTGGGTAAACTGACCCCAACCCTGACATTGCCCGTAACAGCTCCAGGTGCTGGGGCCTCACCCCATGGCAGCAGCAACCCCCAGCAGCACGGTATTTGCTGAGCCCTGCTGTCACAGGAGCTGTGGACACCTGGCTGTGACCTCCCCTGCCTGTTTGCTCACTCTCTCTGTGACCCCAGTGTGGGTCAGCCCCGAGGGAGCTATCCCTGAAATCCAGGGGAACACCACCCCAAATGCCCCAGGAACAGCCTTGTCCTGCACACAGGGACAGCTCATCACCATCAGTGGGGTAAGTTGTCTTAATTACAGCTTAGTGGAAGAGCTCCCAGGTTATTCACTCTGTTCCTTAGCACAGCTTTCCCATCTCTCCCTTGCACTGCCATCTAGACTTTAATGCCTATCCCATTCATCAGGAAGAAAAGGGATTTTGCAATGGAGCACCTGGGTTTGGCCCTCTCCGTGGTAGTTTTGGGGTCACTACATTGTGGAATTCCTCTTGCCAGATCTCCCGGGCATAGGGGAGGGAAGCAATTTAATTCATGTTAGTTATAGCCTCATGCTTTAAAAGATTTCTGGGTGTCCAAGCTGTCAAATTAATATTTCAAATCCCACAAGCATTATAGACTTCATGTACATCATCGCAATTACATGAAGAAATCCCATATTACCCAGAGGTCTTTTTTTAATGGTTGATTGCTCCTAAATTACATTGCATCAACACAGACATTGACTAGAAGAAGCCCAGAATGATACTATAAAGCAATTTTCACACCTTTACAATTTAGTTTGAATTAAAAAAGACAAAAAGTTCTCACTGATACATCCCAGGCAGCGTTAAAATCTGTGAGGGTCTGGGTTAGGGTTTTTTTGTCCTACCTTCATTAGTGATTTATCTTGCCTTCTAAGATCCACCAAGTGCAGGTTACCAATGATCGGAAGAGGAGTTGGACCAGGAGGTAATTTAAAAGCTGAATTTTTATAGCCAGTTGAAAAATAGGCTACAGCTAATAATACTGCTGCACATAGCAGAGAAACTAATGCAGGATCAGAGAGAAATGAAATTAAAAAAGACATTTTTTTTAAGTAATAATCTGTTTTTTGGGGTTAGAAGCAATAAAAATGCAGTGGCACTGTTCAGTTTCTGCCAGCTGGCTTTCTGTTTGCTCTCTGCAATTGCTACAAGCACTCAATTCTTATTAAGGTTTGTAGAGTACCTAAATAAATACTGCATACTCCACCCTCTTTAAACACCTCAGAGAATGTGGTCTAAGCAGTTTGCAAAGCCTGTCCAGAAGTAAAGAGAGTTTCAAATTACAAACCCATGCATGTGTGTGCAAGAACATATACATGGGAAAAGGTGCTTGGCATTCCTCTATAACCTCCTCCTCCCTGAGACCTCAAGGTCCTTCATTAGCAGTACTATGACCCTCCAAGCACTCTGCTGACACAGGGAAATAAAAAGGCTCTTGGAATCCTGTTAGAATCTCCAGATTCAGGTTTAGCTAGGATTTGTGATCTCAGTGTTACTAGAGAGAAAAATCAGTATTGTTACAGGAGACTTTGGCTTTCTTGATGTCAAGCGGAGATCAAAGGATGTTAATAATGGTAAAGCCCGACTATCCCTGGGGGGTTGTAGCCCATAAACTTCATAAAGTCAGCTCTGAAGTGCCCAGGAGGGCTGTGATTTCAGACTTTGTGTCTGAGGTAGAAGACATGTAATAGCTAGCCACAGAAAATTAGCTTGGATCAAGTGATCATGAGTGGATTCATGAGTGCAATGGAAAGACAAAATTAGATTTGAAACTTCTGGGAGGATTTCATTTTGCAAGAGAAGCTTCTAAGGGATAGAGAGAAGTTAATGAAGTTAATGAAGCCAGCTGACCTGGAAGGCTCCAGAAGGGGGACAAGACAGGAGAATGGAATGATTTTAAGTCAAAGATACTAAACACCTGGAGCTTGTATCCCTCATAAAGGCTTAAGCCTTGTAGAAAATAATTGAGGTCTACCTGGATGAATAGTGGTTTTCAGGAGGAAGTTTGGCATAACCAGCCAAAGAAATAAAATCATTCAGGGAAGAAAGTGCTATCTTACGTGATGAGGAAGCTCAAGGCTAAAGGTAGATTTGTCCAAAGGTTAGATCGTATAAAGGCCATTATTCACCAAATATGGGCCCTCAGCCTTGTAAATGCAAAGAAGGCAAGGAAGGAGGTGATCTGATGCAGAGTGGGGCATGCATGGTCAGCAGGGTCCTGGAGTGAATGGCTGCTGGGCACCCACCAGAGCTGCCTGTGTGGTGTGGAGATGTTGCAGCACAACAGCCACCCAGAAGCAGGAGCAGCAAGTGTGTCGCAACATTTCTGGGATTTATTTTTTTATTAGTTTCCAAGAAATGGGCTGGAGGCAATGGTTTCCCCCAGAGCATGCCTAGCATGACTCAGCCCTGCCTGCTCCATGAGCTAAGAGGCAGAGGGGCTGTAAAGACAGGCAGGAAGGATCGTAGCTGGCACAGGGTGCAGAACATGGGCACTGTGATGAGAACTTGAAATGGCACATGCTCTGTGCCTGGGCAAAATGTTTGTTCCTGCAGGGTTTTCTTGGACCAGCAGCACCCTGCAGGGCAAAAGTTACGTGTTGCTGCTGCTCTCCTGATATTTCATCCTTGCCCTGGGAGCCCCTGAACTCATAAAAAGGCCTTTCAGAAAGAGACTTAAATTATCTCTGAAAAGCCAGGGGGAGTGTATTGTATTTTTTTTTCAAGCCAGGCTCTGAGTGCAATGCATTAAAATGACAAAGGTAAGTAAAAGTCTTGCGATGACAAGAAATTCCTGTCTCACTAATGTGTCTGGTACGTGTTACGTGTTTCGCTCCGGAGCCGCTGCTACGTGCTGCCCTGCCTGAGCACACAGAGTGAACACAAAACACCTGCCAGGCACTGACACTGCTCTGGGTGCATTCCTGGGGCAGCCAGGCCCCTCAGGGTGCTCGTGGACCAGTTGTCCCCCATCCCTTGTGCCCACGTGGCATTCTGCCATGGCTTGTGACCCGGGTGGTACTCGTGAGGATGTGGAGCATTGGGTATCAGCCACCTAAAGGCAACCACACCACTGCCAGTCAGCCAGGCTGGGCCACTCAAACACCAGCCCTATAGTCTTTAACTTAAATCCCCCAAAATCTCTGGACCTTCCCTGCCAGTCCCATTCTTGACCAGCAGTGCAGCCTCAGATAACTCCTGCTGGCTTTTACTGTGATGGGTTCCTTGTAAGCAAGGGCAAGAGACACAGGAGCCACTGAAAGGGGCCACATCAGAGAGCCTTGCAGAGCCACATCCTGCCTCACACAGCACTTGTGATTTTCTGGAGTTAGAAATCCAGCTATTTCCTTTGAAGTGTTTGTTGCTGTGAGTATTGCTCACTCTTTGTGCTGCTGAACATGTTCTGGCTGCAGGCTGGCCATGGATACCTGTGCTCACCTCTCTTGTGCAGGAATATTGAAGGTGGTGCAGCCCAGCTTTATCAGTTTGACCTGAAATCAACTTCATACTGTCACACCAGATAGATCAACAGCAACAGAACCAAATATTTAATGATTAAGTAAGTGATAAGGTCACGCTTGCAGTAGTTAGACTGCAAATAGAGCAACAGCAAAACAAATGCAAGCAAGCACAGCAGCAGAGGCTTCCTTGTCACAGAGCTTGCTGAGACTCCCTGAGCTGTGCCCAGGAGCTGGAGCTGGGCCTGTGGCACAGCCCCTGCCCAAGTGCAAGTAGAAGGTGCAGAATCACTATTAGAATGCTGCCTTTAGTCGTGTGAACTAAAGCTAGTGAGGAGAGTCAGTGTCTTGGCTAGAGGTCACTGTACTTTGTCATCCCTTCATATTCCTTCTCCTTTCTTTCCTTCCATTTGCAACACAGCTCATCTTTAGATGACAGTAACTTTAGTTTTATGCTGTAGGTTTATCATAACTGCCCCATTTTCAGTTGAATGGACAATACTGTCCCTATTCATCACAACACACCTGGTAATTGAGACTGAAATTTGGAATCAGGAGCCTGTGGATGATGGTTCACCCTGCAGTCAGTGCAGAGAGTGAGAAATGAATCAACCTTATGGGAGCTGATTTATGCCCTGAAGGATCCTTTCTCTCTGTGGAGGGTAGAGAAGATCTACAGAGCAAGTCCAGCTGCAGAGGTGCAAGTGGAGCAGGGGCTGAGCCTGTCCCAGCTCTCTGGCAGATGTGGCAGTGCTGCTGCCCAGCCCCAGCTCCACTGCTCTCACACTGGTATTGCTTCAGCCACGCTGATTCAGAAACTCTTCCCTTGCCATGGCTGCTCATTTTCTGCCAGTTTAGGGATCTAAGATGGCCCAGTAAGGGATTGGACAGGTGCCAGAGCCAGCATGAAGCCAGAAGAGGTGAGGGAGTGGTAAAAATGCCTTTCTTAGCAGAAGCGGAAAGCTGCTCAATTGGCCCCATCATAAATGGGCTGTTCAGCATGAAGTACCTGGTGTGAGTTGGAAAGAACCCACTTCCCAAACCACTTAGATGTTTCCTGATAGCTGTCCTGCCTGGGTCTTGGCATCAGCCCATGTTACACCCTTGTGTCTGGGACTCTGTAATAAAGATAAGGCAGGTTGTATCGCACAATGGAAGCTCAGTCTGAGGCTCAGCTGAACAACCATCCTGAGGAGATTTCCAGATCCTTTGAGTGTCTCTTGTCTCCAGCTGGGCTATTGATAATTAGCTCTGCTATAGGGCTTGGACTTTGGGCTGAGAAATTACCCATAGAGACTGTCAGGGGAGAGCTCTAATGGGTTACATCTATAGAGGAGGTTTGAAGGCATTTCACTCTTTCAAACTGTCCTGAAAACAGCATCTCTGATGTGCTGTTCCAGGAATGAATCAGTTTCTGAGAGCAGAACTCAGAGCTGTCCAAAGGGTTTGCATTATACAGACATTGCAAGAGCTGTTGGAGGGAATGTCATGAATGAGAGAAAATAACAGTGCCTGGTGTCTTCCTTCCCCTAAAGCTCAGGGACAGCTTTTCCCCACTGTAGCAAGATTTGCTTTAAAGCTTGAAGTGTTCACTATTCTAATGCTGTGTTGTTTGATTATTCACAGGGCACAGCACAAACCAGGTGAGGCATGGGAGTCAAGGTAAAGCCAACATCAGCAGTGAGATCCAGGTCTGACTTATCCACTCCTGGAGGGGGATGGAAAACAAATTTTCGGAGCAAGCCCGAAAAGAAGAGGAACAGCTCCATTTTGGCCAGTCCTTCCCCAAGGCAAGCCCTTCGTCCTGAAAACAACCAGGGGAGAAGTTAATGATCAGCACTGCAACTGTTAGTGTTGATGTCTGAGACCTTCTAATCTGGAGGTGCAGTCTGAAAGAGCAGGCTGCTTAGGCAGGAAATTTTCCCTTCCTTCTCCCTATATAATAGAGGTGCTACTGGCTTGGTCTCAAACTATACAGAATTCTGTAGATAGATGAAATTGTTCAGTGACTGTGAGTAAATCCATGTCTCCCATCTCTCCCAAAGAAGAGGTGGTTACCTACAGCAATGGTGGACAGGAGAAATGACCAGAAATCCCTAACCCTCTGTTCTGTGTCCCTGGCTTTCATAGTTTCCTGAAAGCAGGGGGAACTGCCATTAGCTTTGCACCCATACCCCTCTTACCTATGGAGAATGGAATAAATGCTTCTCTCCTAATGAAGTTCCCATTGGCATCCAGGAAATGGGAAGGGTTGAACTGATCTGGGGTTTTCCAGTGTAACTCATCATTCAGAGCAGAGGTCAGCAGTGGAATAATCTCAGTACCCTGAAATGGATCAAAGAAATTAATGGAAGAGGAGATCACTCCCTTACTTGAGCCAGACTCTGTTATTTTTCCTAATGTGAAGAGGCAAATAGACATGAATAGAACTGGGGAATGTTTCTCTGCCCCATCGTGGCTCTGTCTGTTCTCAGTAACTGCTGTTCTAATTTTTGGACCACAAAACATTCCTTTCTTACAGAGTCAGATCTTTCAACAAAGGTGCTGGGGTAGAGGTTCCACATTTTACATAAAAGATTCAAACCAGTGTGATTTAATTAAATCTTTGGTTAATCATGATTCAAACAACTGTACCAGACCACAATCTATTACATGTTTATAAAAATTATCCTGGATCCAAGACAAAGGGTCACAGCACAGATTAAACCATGCATCACTGTGTCTTTAGTTATTTATGCATTTCTTCATCTGCTTTAAAGAAAGCTGTGAGGAATCTGTGCAGCATAAGCTGTCAGCCTCAGAGCTCACCTTAGGAATCACATAGCCTCGGAAATTCACATCACTGGGAGTGGATCGTGATACGCCCATGGGGACAATATTGGCAAACCTTTGTATTTCATGTATTACTGCTTCTGTATAAGGCATTTTTTTCCGGTCCTCCAACCTGGGCAGCTCTCCTGGTTCGATGACATGGTTCATTTCTTCCTGAATCTTTCCTTGGAGGGAGGAAAGGATTAAGAAGCTGATAACAATCTCATCTTGCAACTGAAATGGCTACCAGTTTGGCAGAGATGAAGAGGAGGGAAAACTGTAAATATCTGGGAAAGGCAGAAGTGGGTAAATCAGGGCATGGTGTGGTTCTTCCAGGTTTATTGTTGAGCTAAGACAGCTTGAATGGAGTCACTACAGTCCATCTCATGCCTGACTCTCATTACACACCTTTGTTACCCCATAACCTTCAACAGAAACCAGATCAGAATCAGCTCCTGAGGAGACCTTTAATGACGTAAGCCTGTAGCCTGCAGGTGAATAATGATGGGGGAGCTTTACTGTGACTGTAGGCTGCCCCTTAGCCTCTCCCACTTGGCTGGGCTGGTTTATTGCAATTCAGCTGAATAAAATTCCTTTGAAAAGTCAACGCTTGTTATCTCCCTCAGAGCACTCAGAATAATTACTCTAGGCAACACTGAATGAGTTCCACTCCCTTCCACAACCAAAGCCTTAAGTATGCAACAATAAATTGTACAAGAGACTTGTCCTCCTTACTCTGAATTTCTGGGTATTTCATCATCAGAAGCAGCCCCCAGCGCACAGTTGTGGATGTAGTCTCAGTCCCAGCAGCAAAGAGGTCCAGGGTAGAAAACATCAGGTTTCCATTGCTGAATGCAGTGTGTGGCTTCTTTGACTCCTTCAAAACATGTGGGTAAGACAGCAAGTGATACCCATATGTGACTGTGTTGCCACCATTTTTATCTGCATTTTAGCCTTCTGTGACTTTATACGTGCTAGAAAACTAAACATTTAGTCTTTTAGCATTAGGGCCTATGATGTGTGGAATTTGTCTGGTAATGTGTAATCCCTAAGTCTAGATATTAGAAATAATTCAAATAAATTGGAATTTATTTACTGCAACACAGTTTATCACTGTACCATTCTTGCAGGGAGGTTTGGGATGAGCTCCTCCTTATGTGTGCTGAGTCGGAACTTACTTCACCCTCATGGGATGTCTCAACAACTAAATCCCTTTAACCAGCTGTTCCAGTGGGGCCATGAGTGAATCCAGCACAGCTCAGTGTGAGTATGAGCTTTGATATATTCTGCTCACTGGAGTTCTTCTGTTTCCATTCACTCCCAGTCCCTGACAGATGGCCAGTCCTAAGAATAATTCAGAGCTAAGGGAAGAGAAAGACACTGGGACTCAGCTTTAAAGTACCTGTTTTTGCTTCACCAGAAAGGCATCAACAAAGCCTGTTAAGTCATTTTCATTAAGCTCCTCTTGGTGTTCCTGGAAGAGCTTCTGGAGAAAAGCATTCAATTCACTGATATTTTGTAGCACAGTCTTGGAAGCTCCAGACAGAAATCCAAGGGATGGGTAGAAGTTATATAACTGTGGAGCAAGAGAGGTCTTAATGTTAACTGTCATTTTTGAACACATACTGGTATCTCAAATCACACTGCTGGTTCCTTGTCATATGCCCTGGCATTTGAGGCTGTAATTCCCCCTCTTCTGCAGTCTAAGGAGCTCTATATTCCTGCAGAAATAGAGTGGTCTTTCTGTAACTCAAGGAGGCAGGTTTGGGATTGTGCTGCTCTTCAAAGAGGGTAAAGCTGTTCCTTTTGTGAAGACTTTGGTTTTTTTTTCTTTTACTAATAAGCTTCACAGAGTAAGTGCAGGAGCCTGGGAATCGGTGCATTGCAGATACAGAACCACAGATGTGTTCTGTACAGGATGACTGGCTGATAATGTTCTTATTCTAAAGAAGAAATATGTGGTAGGCCAGGAGAACAAATGCTGGGAACTGTTTAGCCCCAAAAAAACTAACAGCTAATACATAAAATTAAGCTCTTACCTGCACCATAGGGGAGCCCAACAGCTTAGTATTTTGATTTATCAGCTTCAGCAAAGTTAGAAATACTGGATCATCATATTCAAACCTCTCTCCAAACAATATAGAGCAGATGACATTGGATACAGCATTGTTGAGTATCATTTTTGTATCAAATGGTTTCCCTGTATTTCAAGCAATGAAAACAAATGACAAAATAACTGTGCTCATTTCAGTCTGGTTTCCTATGGAAATGTAGTCCTGAGCTCCCAAAGAAAACTCATTCCCCACCCAGAATTCATGCAGGGAATTCTGTTTCAGTGTTTTAAAGCCTTGGTTCAATAACCTACTGCACTGTATGCTGAACTTTAACCATGAGATACCATTTGCTCGGAGTTAAACTTTCATTAATCTTTATTGTTCTGCTAGACCTGTTCTCTGTCTCTGGAGGAAAGATTTGACACTCACCATGATAGGATTCAAAATATTTGATAAGGGAATTTACTTCCTCCAGGATTCGGATCTCAAGGGTTCTCTTTCCCATTCCAAAATCTCGCAGTGTGGACAAGGTAAATCTTCTCATAGTTTTCCACAGCTCTCCATGGCTGAATGCTATGCCTAAAATAAAGGTGTAACATCCTTATGGCAGCTGTGGTTCATAAACATTCTTACAGCCAGTACATCCTAAGATCACAAAGTGATCTAAGAGCACAGTACTCTCTGCTGTGAGAATATAATGAACAGGGACAAATTTTATCCAAGCAAAAGGCCAATTACCATTTCCTTGTGTCATTTTCCTAAATATGGGTATTTCTGCCCTCTCTCCAAACTCTTCAGCATGATTTGAAAGGGCATCCTTGATGGTTTCATATCCAGCCAGCACCACGACCTTCCTGGGTCCAAAATGCACCGTGAAGATGTTGCCATATATCTTGGAGAGCTGTCAAGGTGAATAGACATGTTCATTCAAAGCCAGATGTGGACTCAAACACTAGTACTGGCCACTCTAGGTGGTTTCTAGACCAAAAGGAGCCTCCCAGCCCTGCCTGATGTCTCCAGGTGCTGCTGTAATTCAGGTAGTGAGCAACAGCTATCAATTGCCAGCATCTCTGCTTGCACCCTGTTTGCACAACAAGGTGTCTGCTATCACTGCTCCTATCAGGGCAGTCAATAAAGTGCCATTGCATTCCCGTGGTGTTCTGCAGTAACAGGCCAGCAATACCACCTTGGGAGGCTGGTTAGAGAATGCTGTAGGAGGCAGACCTGTTTATTGTAGTGCTGGTGACCTGAGGCAAGCGGGTGTGCACACACCTTTGAGGCCACAAAACACTGCAAAAACAAAGCCAGACAATAACTCTTTCTTTCAGGACAGCACTTGTCTCTAATTATGGCAAGGTGGGTAGTGTTGCAGTCATCACAGAACTATTTGCTGGCCACCAGAATCCTGAATCCAACTAGGAAGCATATTCTGGTAGATAATGTCACAGGAGTGTTAGGCTTTTATAGCAAATTAAAAATGAATTATCTTTTACTATGAAAGGTGGCTTTGACAAGCTAATCATTCATTGGTATTTTAAGCTTTGTTTAAACACACTGCAAGCCATCCACTCCAAATGTCTTCTTGTTTCTGGTATGCCTGGGTTACCATTTTCTATGCATTAGATAGATTCCACAAATTGAATTTCAGATTAGAAGCAGCTCCTGTTATTACGCCAGACAAATTGAATTTGTTTTCATCAAACAGTGGTTTGACAGCTTGGGAGATAACATTAGCACTGGTTCTTTCATCCCTGGCAGCTCACAGAGAGTGTGGCAGGCCCAGGGTAGGGAATCACAGCTGCCTCCGAGCCTTCCTTTGGCCACCTCCTTGCATTAGTGCTTCTTGGCATCCACTCTGGTTTTACTCAGCAGCACAAGTATTGGATATGGCAGGCCTGAAAGCCCAAATAAAGCTTCTTGGTAGATTATAGGAAATTAGTCTGGTGCTGTCATGTGATGTTTGTACCATAAAATCCCCCAGTATAGCCAAAAATAGTTCATAAATAGTTTCATACCGACATCCTCAAACATATACAGGGTCAGACAGGAGCTCAGGACCAGAAGCCCATCAGAACTGATCTCTACACAATCCTCTGCCACATAAATCAAGGCAGATGAGCACTGTGTGCCTGCTGTAGGAATTCTGGTTTTTGGCAACACAGGATGGCCTTTCTTCTACAGATAACTGGAGGATTGCAGTGTCTGCACTGCCCTCTCACTGCAGATATTCAAGTGGATGAAGGCATTCTCTGGGGACCAGCCTTCCCCCACCATAGTGTCCAGTAAGCAATACACACACAGGGCATGTGACAGGTCCCTCACAGCACCTCAACTGTCTGTACAGCAACCAGATAAAATCTGAATTCCCACTGAATTGTCCTCAGGTCCCTACTGGAATACAGCAGACACTTTCTGAAACAAACATTGCCCCTGGCTTTTTAAATTTTAAATTTTTTTTCTTCTCTTATAGAAAGGTAAGTAACCATGGAGCTGTATAAGAAAAAGCAATTTGTTTAGCTAGACATATAAAATCCACGCATCAAGTCGTCAACCACCCTGGACAGTGTGTGCAGGGGGAGGGCTGGGGAGGCAGAGTTGTGCTTTGCATTGCAGAGATACAATTAGTTTTGGAAAAAGGTGTGCATAGGACATCCCCTTTCCCTCTACTGTGGGGATGATACCTTTTCTTGCTTCATCCCTTCCATCCACCCATCCTTCCTAGAGGTCTGGTAGCAGTGAGACATCTCTTGATGCCAGCAGCGTGGCCCAACTCAAGTCTTTTACCTGCAGCCTCTGAAGGGCTCAAAACACCAACGATTCGGAGTGGATTGCAAGGGGTGGATGGTCTACACTTAAGTGTGTATAAAGAAAGGAGTGTGTGTATTATATTCATATATAGAAATACAAGTGTGTGTGTGTGTGTGTGTGTGTGTGTGTGTGTGTGTGTGCACCTCTGAAGTCATTCTGCCAGCCTGCCCATGTGCCACACATCTCATTGCTGCCCTCCATACAAAGCAAACACAACCACATCTCTGTTTCCCCAGCTGCATTTCTCATTTCAGGAATTGCATGTTTGCCCCTGCCTGCTCGCTCAGCCCCTACCTCTGTCAGTGACTGGAACGGCTTTTTCAGGTCCACCACGTTCAGGTTCCCGATCAGAGGAAGAGGTCGTGGCCCAGGGGGCAAGTTGCAAACTGACTTCTTGGAGCTGGAGAGAAAGTAAAGGAGAGCAAACAGCCCTGCTGCCAGACAGAGCAGTGAGCTGGAGCCCACATACTGCAGGAAACTCTGCACAGCCATGTCCAAAGCCAGGTGAGGGTTTGAGCATCTTGGGGTCTCTTTATAGTTCTCCTTGCCTGAACACACCTTCTGGGGAAGTGGCTTTACACACAGTAAAGGGATCTGCAGACTTGTTTACGTCCACTTAGACCAGATGTACTCCATTTTCCTGCCAAATAAAACACCCTCTTTTATTCTGAACCATGGATTATCATAATCTGGAGCTCTTATTTCATCCACAACACTGGGACGAGGTGTTTGTTTTCCAGTGAAGATCTGTGTTATGGGCGTGTTGTTCACCATGTGATTTCAGGGTCAGAACTCAAGGCCAGGACCCATGCTGGACTGCTGTCACTGTGCCAGGTCACAGGACTCAGCTGGACCACTGGTGATGCAATGGAGGAAGCAGGACACAGGAGGGAAAGCCCACAATAATACATGGCCCAGGGTGCACCTGGCAAGCAAGCCCTCAGGGAGGACAAGACTGACCACAGAGAGGCTGGAATGGTGGTTGCATGAAGATGTGCTAACTCAAGATTGCTGGCAGGAGCAGACCTATTTACAGGTGACAGCTCTGATTCTTTTTGCTTTCCTGCCACCCCAGTAAAATCACATCCTTGAGCAAATCAGTGCTTTTATTGCTAGCATTGTTACTGTCTTTGTCCCAAAAATCCATTGCCAGCAATCCCAAAATGTCCCTGAAACCACCTCAGTCACTATTTGGCAGTTTACTGCCCAGGGAGCTGTGTGTCTGGATGGCCATGCCTAGCTCAGCAATTGGTGATGACTCTCTCTGTTTATGAACAGCTGCATGCAATCCTCTGTGAGAAACCGTCCCCTGCAGGCAACCCTGCCTAGATTGGGAAAGAGATCCTGAATCCTTGGAACTTGGGAGGAGCCAGGATCAGACTCTGCAGCTGGCCAGGCAGAGGATGGAGGCTGCCTGGGCAGCTGCTGCCAAGGAGGTGCCAGCCAGGAGGAGCACATGGCAGCAGTTCTGGCCCTGCAGGTACTGAGTCATGTCCCAAGCCAGGGCAGGGTCCTGCAAGAGCCCACGTGCCCAGGTGACAGCTCCAAGAGCCACCCCCACCCTCTGCATCCTTAGGGGATGACAACAAAGCAGAAGTGACCAAGAACAGGAAGCCACTTGTAGAAATGGTGGCTCTGGGGAAAGGAGCTGATATAATGATCTATCTCATAATCTCCAGTGGGGATATTTTACTCCCCAGTTGCAGATTCTGGCAGATTACTGGCTGTGCTGCTGTTCAACCCTTTAGAAATCTTTAGTTTAATAATTCTTTCGCTAGAATTCTCCAAGGCTCCTGGGTGCAGGCTACACTGATGGAAAAATGATGATTATTTATTAATAATAATAAAAGTACATTAGCCAAAGGCAAGGGGAATCAATAAACTCTAACTAGATTGACATGAAAAAGGTGCCTGCACGTCTGCCTGCTCTCCAAGGCTTGTTACAGGAGTGGAGTTTTTCATAAGGGGGAACTTTCCTGTGCTGAAGAGGACCAGGCAGAGTGGGCAAAGAAAGGAGGGCAATGGATGGTCACGTCCGTCTCAAGATTTTCTGCACAGCTATGAGGTCTTGGTCTGTACCCTCCTCTCCCAGACATTTCCAAGAATATCCTGTTCTACCAGATTCTTCTCTGAGCAAACGGTGTGACTACTGGGACTCCTGAGACCTTAGAATGTGCAGTAAGAGGGAGGAAAAAACCCCTGTGGGAGGCCAGTTGGGTACTGAAGGAGGAAATCTGTTGCTGTTTACATAGAGCTCTGTTGGAGTAGAGCTGGCTGCTGCCAGAGCCAGCAAAAGCACCTTCCCTAGGACTTCAGTCTGTGGTGACAATACAGGGTGAGACCCTTTCTCAAACAGAGAGCCCATGGACTTGCAGCCTGCTGGGTTGACACCCTGTGAGAAATGATGACCTCTCCAGAGGGAGGGAATCTTTGCAGTTTAAAAATACAGCCAATGTGATGCTCTCACTCCCATTTCTTCCTCACATCCCTGGGCTTCCAGTGTGCAATCCTGAACACAGCCAGAGGCTCACAGGTGAGGATCCAACACAGGACTGGGGGAAAACGCCACTCCCAGCTCACCTCTTTGTCTTTCTACCAGCCTGAGGCAGAACCACCTGGAAAGTCAGCCTGCACTTAAACACCACAGTAACTCCTGTGTGCTCATCTGGAGAAGGTCACATCACTTTCTAATGGGACACAGGTTAACAGAGCTACAGTAACTGCAGGATAATGCAGGGAAAGAGTTGTTATAAGGCCATAATTCAGTCAATGACTGCTGATAACATCATAAACCATGAGAGTGAACACCAACTGCTTGTGTGCCTTGCAAGGCTCTGCCACTGCTTTACAGCTGCCTGAGATGCCTATCAGCCATGCATTGTTATCAGGGATATATAAAGCCTGAGCACACCCCATTAAACATTAACATTTTTAAAGACCCAGATGTGTTAAAACTCAGGCTGCTCCTTGCTAATGGATTTTGCTTGCCTTGACAAATGCCAGTGCAAAAAGAAATCAAAAGCTTTCCGACTCCGACCTCTTTCAATTTTTCATAATTACTGCATTGTTTTATTGGACTACACCCACTTCTTCCCACCCTTCAAATCTTTATTTCTACAGGATCACTACAAAGTAGTGATCATTATCTCAAGTGTTAACTTTGCTCATTTTTATACAAATGACTCTTTAATTTCTTTTCATTCATCTGTCAAATCAGTGTGAGTTGAAAACCTACTTTAGGAATAAAAACTCCTGAAAAAAATTTTTTTAAAATCTTTATTTTATGGCAGTTTTTTAAAAAAGAGATTCCTGTTTTTTCTGGTATTTTGGGTTTTTTGTTTGTGTTTTTNCCCCATATTCTGAGTTGAAAGATTATATGTGATGAGTCTGGTCACTGGGAGAAGAAAATAAAAAAATCTGTGCATGAGATTAGTGCATTGTCCCTGTGCAGAGCCTAAAGTGAGAGTATTTCCCATTTGAGTTAAGTATTTACCATTCTTGGGAGTTTTGTTGCTTTTAAAAGCCTCCTTCTTGGGCTGACTAGATGCCATTCCTTCATGAGTGAGAAAACACATGGGAAATCCTTGGCTTTGGTGCTGGTAATGTACTTTGTAATATGCATATCTACAAAGAGATTTGCAGTAAAATCCCTTGTAACTGTGGCTAGAACCGTGATCTTCCAGATCCACATTTACAGTCAAGGCAGCTTGACCTGGGAGGTGAGTATTGGGCAAGTTGGGTTATAAAGAGATGATTTTCAAAATACAGCTGATAAATCAAATTCCTCAACACAGCTCCAAGGATTTTTGTGTTCTGAGTCTCTGGTTCCTGTCTCTCTCAACAACATATTGCAGAAATTGTATTAATCCAAGAGAAATTAGAGGTGTATCATGAAGGGTGATTAGTTGGTATCTACAGAAGCAGGGTCCCAGCATCTTAGTTCTGGGCCCATTTTGATGCAGGTGGAGATGTGGATTTAGACGTACCACAATTGGAATGAGCAATTTAAGATGGTTTGTTTCACCTCTCAGTGCAGCATTGCTGCTTCTACAAGGTCCTCTCTAAACTGATGAGGCTTTGGCTCAGTAATAACAGAAGACAAACTATCACTCTGTACATCTTTATAGAGCACATAACATATTAAGGCCCTGACCTTATTGGCACGAAACTACGATTTCCCTGTAAGCGCAAAACAATAATATTTCATTAATCATCCACAACAGAAATCCCCATTCTCCAGACTGTTCTGGCAATATTCTACATTTTTGCTAGTCTAGGAACCTGGATTAAAAGGGAGAAAAATGGTTTACAACAGCCTGTGGCAGTGATGGAGCAAGAGGCCTTATGTAAGAGCTGGCGGCGTGCTTGCCTTGTGAAGGTGAGGCGTAGGAATGAGTGATCCTGGGAGGATGTTTCTCTGAGGTGTGCCTGTGCCTGGGCTGGGAACAGCAGTCTCAAGGGCACAAATTCCAGCATCTGAATGTGCTTGGTCTTGTTCAACTCATTAATTTCCTACAGCTATCCCAAGTCAAGCTATGAAATCCCCTAGTGCTTTACTCCAAGCCTTTCATGGCTTGTCAATAAATTATTTTCCAATTAACTACCTGATAATTTGAGTCTGCAGGCTCTAAAAAGAGGCAGCCTGGTGAGAGAGAGAAAATAAAGGAAGTCACGGATGTTTCCCTGCCCGTAAAAAAGAATAAAGGTTCTTCTCTGAAGTATTATTCAATTTGGTGCTTCCAAAAAGCAATGGTGTGTGTATAATAACTCCTTCTGAGGAGATGTTTGTCCAGCTGATGGATAAACACCAGTAGTGGAATAAGTTTTCAGCACTATCTGACAAGATTGGAAAAGAACAGTTTTAAATGTTACTTCAGTCCATAATTAATGATGAAAAGCTATGATTCAAGCAAAATATTTTTATTTCTTTTTTAGGCTATCAAGCTGTGTAACTTAAAAGGGGAAGAGCCAAGATTTTCCCTAGTTTGGGAAGTCTTCTAATTTGAGCATTCTAATTTTTGGCAAGGGCTCAGGACTCCAGACTAGAAATACTGTGAAACACTACGAATTCTCTCATCTCTCTTGTGCAATGAGCACCCTTTTGCTGAAGCAGCTATTTCAGATTTCCCTGATGCTCTCAAAGTCGCTCATTTTTTTGAAAGATAATATGTGAAAAGCATTTAATTTTCTGTTTGTGGGACTGCTCTTTGTGGCTCTGTTTTTGTTGAGTTCTTTTGGAACTGGTTGGTTTAACCCACAAAAGAGGTGTTTTCCTTGACAATGATTATCTAACGAGGGTTTAATTTGATCTCCTTGGGAAAAATATACCCTAAATTGCTAAAGCACATGTATTAGATTGTATGACAACCTGTACCTTTAAAGGAAATTCTAGAAGATACAACTGGCATTTGCAATAAAAACATTAAGTAATCATAACCAAACACCTGCTACTATACCTGACCTGAATTTGAGTAACTACAATGTTTAAGACTCCAAAGACCCTGAGTTAACAAATATGTAAAAAAAAAAAAAAAAAAAGATATCATCAAATACAACAAGTGGATGTAGCCTTTGCAGAGAATCATAGAATGATTTAGGTTGGAAAATACATCTAAAATAATTAAGCCCAACTGTTCCCCCAGTGCTGCCAAGGCCACCACTAAAATCATGTCCCCAAATGCCACATCTACACGGCATTTAAATACCACCAGGCAGGGGGGCTCCACCACTGCCCTGGGCAGCCTGTGGCAAAGCTTGGGGAAGTGAATTTTCCTAATATCCACACTCATGCTAAACTGGGTGTCATCTACAACCTTACTGAGGGTGCACCCAATCCCATCACCCAGATCACTGGTAAAGATGTTAGAACTGGAAAGGGCTGGTGCTGTCTGCCTGGGAACAATTCCACTGTGGGATCTCTGCACATCTTTTTCCTTTGACTTCTTCCTTCATGGCATGGGAAATCAGCAAGTTGACCACTGTGACAGAAAGTAAGGAATGTAATTTGGGCAGTTTGCTGAAATCAAGTGCTTTGACATGTCAGTTAAACTTGTCCAGATAAACCAAAGTTACTTCCCTGCTGCTTGGTCGCCTGAAATCTGGGAGACAGTTTGCTGCATGTATTTGTGAAAGAAGAGTATCTCCCTTTTACCATTTAGTCTCATAATGAAGTCAAGTGGAAAAGTGCTATTTACTGTATAATAAAACCCATCTATTGTTCATATCCCTGAAAACCTAGTAATAAAACCTTATATTTCAAGCTGTGCAAAGCAGTTGCTTATGTAATAGAACATGGTGTAATTTTCCATTTACAATTTCAATACTGTAATAACAAAGCAATCAAAGTATAAACAAAAGACACTTTAAATGGAGCTGTAGTTAATATTTCCATAATGGCTGTCCTTAAAAATTGAAGCTATTTCGTTTCTTTTTTTTCCCAGCCTTGAATTCTTTCTGTTTAGCTCAGTCATTTAATTAAAAGAAAATCAACTTAAGAAAGATAAATACTGTCTTAAACCAATTGCAGCTATGGGCAAAGAAGAAAAAATGCCAGCATAATCCACAGTTAACACTTGGTGAGTTAAATTAAAGCTATTTCTCATCCTCCTTTCAGAAGACTGTGAATCTACAGAGTTTGTGCTGTAAACCTGCAGGCAAAAGGAGTGTTTTTCTTTGTTGTACATGTTGAGGATCTGGAAGTTCACCATTTCTCAAGCTTCTGCCAACACCCCCTTGGTTTTATTGTTGTCACCAGGGTTTATGGCACGTGGGGGGAACCCACGGATTCTCCCAATGCTGGTAGGAGGTACAAAATAACTCAGGGTTTGTACCATAGGGTTTGTGCACAACTTAAACCATGAAGATTAATGAGAATGAGGAACCACTGATGGCTGATGTTTGAGCAGAATGGGGACGGCCCATCCAAAATCCCGCTGGGTTTCTAAGGAAGCTGATCCTGCCTTCCTGCCAGTGCCATCCCCAGAGCTCTGGGATCACAGGACAGCCACAGCTGGGTCCAGAAATCGGCTTTTAAGCCAAGACCCAGAGCTCAGCAGTGACGGGTGAGGAGTTTATTCTTCGGGCAGAAGGGAAGGAGGAGCCTGGCCTCAGCCCTGCATAGAAAAGGGAACGATTGGACAAGGCTGGATCCTGCATGAAGGGATTTGCAGACGCCAGGCTCCAAGTTCGGCTCTTTCCTCCTCCATGTCCCAACGTACAGATGCCAAGGACACACCGTTTTTCCGGGCCCCTGCACAGACAGGCAGCCCACGACCATCACAGCCACCCATTCACAGAACGAATCACAGACCTGTGGAATACCAGAGTATCCTGGGCTGGAAAGGACCCACAAGGATCACCAAAGTCCTGCACAGGACAGTCCAGAAAACACCCGGAGCATTCGGAGGGGAATGAGGACAGTGACAACGGTTTCGTGAGGAGAAATCGGTGTATTTCGCAGGGTCTGTCGGAGCCCTGGAGGCGGGGACGGGAGTGACCCTCCCGCTCCGGGCCCGGCCCAACATGGCGGCGGCGCCGTCTCCATGGCGACGCGCACAGCGCGCCGGTTACCATAGCAACGCCCACGCCGTGCCCGCGGCGGCGCGGCCCCGCCCTCCCCGCGCGGCGGCGGTCACGTGACCTCCGCTCGATGCGCTCGGTGCGCGGCTCCCCCCGGCGGCGGAGAGTGACCGGAGGGACCGGGAGTGACCACAGAGTGACCGGGCCGTCCGTGTCCCCACCCCCGGCACCGACATGTCCACCGCCATGAACTTCAGCAGCAAGAGCTTCACGCCGCGGCCCCCGGACAAGGGCGCGTTCCCTCTGGATCACTTTGGTGCGGTACCGCGGCCTAGCGCCGGGCCTCCCCCCCGGCCCGCTCCGCCGGGCCGGCCCACGGCCTCCCCCGAGCGCGGCGCTAGCGCGGCCCTCGCTGTGTGTTGCAGGGGAGTGCAGCGCCTTCAAGGAGCGGTTCATGGAGTGTCTCCGCCACAGCGGCTACGAGAGCGCGGCCTGCCGGCAGAGCGCCATGGCCTACCTGGAGTGCCGCATGGACAGGCGAGTGACCCCGCCGGGCCCCGGGGACAGCCGGGAGTCCTCTGCGGGGTCGGCAGGGCCAGGGAGCCCGCTGTCACACAGGAATTTTTGTCCGTGAAGGAAACAGATGCTCCGTTTGGCATCTGCAGGTTACCTGCCTTGTGGTTTCGATGTTGTCCAGCCCATACGGTGGGATAACAAGCGAGACCCGGGCAGCTTCCACCCTGCACAGCGGCCAGGGTGAAGCTTTTTGTTTTTATTTTCAGCTGTGGTTACAAGTTAAACTTTTAACTTATAGCCCATACTTTGCTGACCTTCTTCATGGCCTTCGCAATAAACGCTGTCTTCAAGACGCCTACGAGTGTTGAGTATAACTTAACAATGAATTATCAGAGCCAGTGGTATTTTTCTTGCATACACTAACGCAATTGAGTTTTAATTAGTGCTGACTTCAAGTGGAAATTATTTGGCCTGCTAGCCTCTTAGAAATATGTTTCAAGCAGGCAAGTTAAAAGTTTTTATACCTGAGTTCAAGTGAAGAAAGTGTTGGTGATTGGTTTTCCAGGGATGTTTCCATTCATGCCTTGCTTTGCAATGCTTCCTGTACAAGGGTGAGTCAGGGAACTTTGAAAAATGCTCAAATTTCCCTGTATCTAGGGAAAGTACACTGCAAATGAAAAACGAGTGTGAAAATCACTACAGCAAACTCCAGTGGCAGCACAAAGGCTGTTCTAAACCAGATTCGCATGAAAATGTAAATGGCATTGGTAGAATTTTAGGAAGCTCTTACGCAATGTGTTAATTAAAGATAACCAGGAGACAGGTCGGTTTCTGACTACACTCTTACTCAGTACCTAAAATGGGGAAATAGCAAGTTTAGTTGGAAAACCACTGTTAAGGGGGGAAAAAAAAATCACTGAATGTTGCTTTCCTTAAAATGAATTTTCTGAGGTCTTGTCAAATGGCAGTCACTCTGTATAGATGTCTTGGATCTGTTTTGGGTAAATAATAGTAAATGAAATAGAAAATATTGCTGTTCTTTTGGTGATAGACTGTGTTCCCTAAAATGTTTTTTGTTGTTTTCTTCTTTTTTACTTAGGCAACTTATGGCAAATGAACCACTGGAAAAATTGGGATTTAAAGACCTGATAAACGAGAAGTCAGAAGAAAAACCTGAAAAGTCATGATGAAGACAGCTTTGCTCTTCATGAGGGGAAGGCATAACTCTGAATGTAGTACATATTGTACGTTCTGTTCATATTGCAACAGGAAGTGTTTCCTGAAAGAACCTTTTTTCCAAAGTTTAATTTTCCTAAAATAAGATTTTTCTTTAAATGTCTGCTTTTCTCAAGTATTTCTTAACTCTTTCTTTTAATTTCTCTAGAGGCAAAACAGTTACAGCCCAAAGTGTTCTCCGTGTCTCTATAAGAACAGTGAAATCTTATTGAAACCCAAACCAAACAATCCTTTATTGTGTAGGTCTTGAACGACTGATTAATCTTGTGTGGGCAGTACTGATATGCTCAGAGCAGTTTCTTGCCAGGTGGAAATAAAGCTGTTATACTTTAAAATTGCTATTTATTAAATACTGGCATTAGTCCCCATCCCTGGGGTGGTCCCATGCTGCTATGGAAGACATTGGGTCCTGTGGGGGTACTTGGGGTGCAGTGCTTTTTCAGTCATTTCATCTTCTGTCATTGTTGGGAGAGTATTTCTAGTTCCAGACACCAGTCAGGGAGTGATTCTGCCTTTATTTACTGTGCCAGCAGTGTTCACCTATTTTTTTCATCATTTAACTGGGAATGGTGGTATTGCTCTTGCATGTTCTAATGCAGTTGAAGTCCTTCTTAATCAGTGTTGAGTTCACGCAGAAATAATTTGGCCTGTTAGCCCCTAGAAATGTGTTTCAAGCAGGCAATAAATTTGTAAATCTTCTGTTGTGTTTCCCACTGTATGTTCTGCCCTGTTACCCCTGCTGCTTTGTTTTTAACCCAGTGAGTCATTTCTCTGTGTATCTGGCTCTCTCTGCTGAGGCAGTTCTCTAAGCTTCCCTCGTTATTTGGTGTCCTGATACATCTCACCTCCCCTGCTGTCTGCTTTTGCTTCTGCTTCTCTCCACTGTGCATCTGCTCATAGCGAGTTCCAGGGAAGGGTGAAGGAACATTTTCTGCTCTTCATGCTGGCCATTGAGGCTGAGATTTAAATTGTTGTTCTGTCTAATCTGATGGAACAGAGTGCACATAGCTCAGAGCAGGTTCCTGTTTGAAAAGGACATTTCCCTGCTGCTGCGTATTTTTATTCCACTTCATTGTACTTCGAATGATATCCTTCGGAGAGATTAGTACATTTATAGGAAAGAGAGCAGAGATTGTATTGCTGCAACAGATACTAAAAGACATTATATTAAACCACTGAATAAGAGCTTTCTTTTAGCGATACCAAGTTAGAATTAAAATAATCTCCAGCATCTTCAGAAGAAAGAAATCAAATTTCATGCTTCTGTGCTCCCTGAATATTGAAAGGCAAAGTGAATTCCTGGTAGGTCTGAAAGGACCCACCGGTGGTGGGGGAGTAATCTGGGCTGTTGTCAGTGGTAGCTTCATTTTTTGGTTGTTACTCTGCCTGTGGTTTAGGCCAATCAGTTCCTTCAGCAGTTCGGGTGTGTTTTCCTGAGACATTGATGCCAGCTCTGTCCTCTGGGTTGTTAGAAAGTTTGTGAGGTGTGGAGTGATTACCACGTTAACAAGACTGGGGGGGTGAGAGTTTTGCACTTTTCACCAGCCCTAAGATCACATCCTCATCCTGTCCAGATCCATGGGCACGTCTCATCCTGCTTCCCAGCACGGTGAGTCAGCTGCTGTCCCCTCGTGCCAGGACAAGAAGAGAGCTGTGAGTGGACAGCTGAAAATTCAGGGAATGGGCAGAAGCACATTTGTCCTGGCTATAAGCATTGGGTGCAGAAAACAGTATGTTTGGTGGAGCTTTAAGGGAAGCTCAGAGCTGCTGGGGAATATTAGGCATTGAGATCCAATGCAGCTGAGAAGTGATGGGAAAAAAGCCATTAGTGCCAGACCTGGTGTCAGTGTTCCCAACTTTCTCAAGGGGGCAAGTCCCTGCAACACTGGAGTCTTCTGGGAGAGTTCCCAGAATGCTCTTCAGTTAATTCCTGCCAACATACAAATCATTAATTAAAATCTTTCCACTTGAAACCTTTTTATTGTAGTATTGCTAGTGGTATCCAGGTTGGTGCTCCTTTAAACTGGCAGTAGGGTATAAGCCAAACGAAAGTAGTAGGTTCATAGCCAACTTTTCTGTGCCCAGGCCGAGGAGGAACCTCTCCAGGAGCCTGTCACCACATTGGGAAAAATCTGTATTCTGGAAACGCTGGGCTGAGGTGTGTGTGCTCCAGGGGAGGCAGTTTTTCGGGCACTGATTTCTTGGTGGAGCTGTTTGGACCTGATGAGCTGCTGTACTGTGGGAGTGCATCAATCTTCCTGTGAGGAGCCTGCCAGGTGCTGCCCGTGCCAGCTCTGCCGTGAAGCTCCACCTGCTGACAGATCCTGCGACCTGGAGACAGGCAAACCATTGGGAGTCAGCTGGGACTGACGTACACACTGCCAGCCTGGATGTAATTGCACAGGTGTGGAAGGGATAGCCCGAAGCAGGAGGAAGTGGTGACTGTTGGAGTGAAGATCTACGTGAGCTGTTACCATCACAATAGAAATCAATAAGCCAGGGAGTTGCAATTGTCTTTTCTGTAGCTTTTCTGCAGCAAAGCCTCATTCACACCCTAATGAGGCACCCAGCTGCTTGGGATTGGTCCCAGGGAGTCCCCGGAGGGCTCTGGATCAGCAGAGCTTTGCCCATACATTCTTTGCTCAGATTAAAATCCACTCAACCACAAAGAGCTTAACCTTGATCACAGCGGTTATTTACAGAGAGAACATTGCTGCAAGTTAACCATCCTTACATCTTCCTGGGAGACCTTGAGCTCTAGGTCTATCTCTCCAAACAACTACAGTGACCTGCAGAACCAGGAAGAAAGGGTTTAACAAAACATTTCCAGAGCTCTGGGCGTGCTTTCACAGAAAAGCCTATGCAAAGAGAGCCTCTGGAAATGGGCCATGGTCCAAAGTCCTTTGTAGGAGCACAATGAGGCCGTGCCTCAGTGCTGAGGAGGGATTGTTGCTGCATCTGCCACCTGCAAGGACATACCTGGCATAGCAGGAGGGTCACAGCTGTCGGCACCTGTGGGGTGAATGTTTGGGGCTGTGAGCAGTCAGAGCAGGCAGTGGGTGTGGCTGTGACCTTCACGCTTGGTCCTTCCCCAAAGCATTCTCCCCACTTTGTCCGGCTGGCTTCAAGCCTAAGGAATTCCTTGTGGCTGAGTATTACACTTATGGTCAGTGGTCACCAGCTTGGTTTCCTCGGGAGAACACGTTGTTGCCGGTGATTATTTGCCCTTTGGGGCAGCAATCAAAACAGCTTTTGCTTATTGCTGTCTTTGGTTTTGGTTGAACCAGGTGAGGGGCAGTGAGTTAAAACAACTCTTAATTTTCACCTCGTTGTTGTCTCACTCCAAGCAGAGAACTAAGAGGCAGCACCATTTTCACTGATCCTCTGGAATGAAACCTGGGCTGGAGGAGGCTGTGAGAGAGGGAACAGCCTGCTGCCATATAAAAAATGTCAATGTCTGGAGCATCACTTGTTGCTGCTCTGAGAACTGCCTTGGATGTTCTGGCTCCACTGGAGAGCAGTATTTTTCTACATTTCTCATCCATAATTCCTGGGATGGGAATGATACTTCTGATAGTGTGCAGGACTGCTGTCATGTCTGGTAGCGTATCTATCCAGAGGGCTTCGGTACTTTTGTGCCTGGAGGAGATCCATGCTGGAAGAGATCCTTCTCCTAAATTGGGAATGTTGTATATTATATCAAGTTTCCCACAAAAAAAGCTCAGACTCAGATTAATTTAAAAAAAAAACCTGAAAGTGCAAATACAAGGGTATATTTCATTTTCAAGGGTATTTCACTGAAAAATGGACATCTGATTAAACTTATCCTGTTTTTATTTTCTTTTTCTTAATGATTCTGCTTCTGTGGGTAACTGGCGATGTTGTATTTTTTGTCAGGATGCAGCAGATTTTCTAGCTTACAGATTTCAAGACAAAATGCCTTCCTTCTGGAATGAAGGTGCCATATGGCTTGAAATGCATAATTGATCACTGCTCAAAATAGGAGCTTCATAGAAAGTCACCTAGAAGTCCAATGAGTGTGTGCAGGGGACTTGATAGACCTTGATCCAGTTTTTGTTTCCTGGAACTGATGATGATACAGGGACAGGTTTTTATGGCTCTCCCTAGAGATTCTGATGCTTGTGCTGTCTCTCATTATCCAGGAGATTTTGGGATTTGCATTAGCAGGTGCATCAATCTTAGGCTTGCTGACTCCTGCTGGGCTTGGCTGAATGACAAGCTGGCGTTCACCATATAGCCCAACAAAGGCCACGGTTCTCTGTGAGATAGAACAGTTCAGCTGATCAAATCTGGTGAGCTGAATCCAGCCCTTGGTGTCCCACATTTCTCCACCTCCAGTGGGATGTCTGCACAAGCAGCCTTTCCCACACAGAGTGAGGTTGGTTCCCACTGCTGTGGGAGGGATATTGGGGTCCATCTGGCCACGTGTCCTGCTGCCTGGCAATGAGCAACACCATAAACCACCTTGTATTGTGGGTGCTCTTCTGTCCAGGTCCTTATGAATTATGGTAAACTCAGATAGGAGCAGTGGTAGAGCAGCCTGGCAAAGAAAGAGCAGGGGGGTGAAGAAAGCAAGGAGACAGAATGACCCAGGCTTTTCACTTCACCTTGATGGGTCTAAAAAGCAGATGGTGGGGGTGCTTCTGCAGCCCCTTTGGGCAGCTGAATCCTTTGCCTATTTTAGTAACCTTAAGGGAGATGACAGCTCTGAGTTCTGGAGGATTTCTAGTTCTCTTGCTGCTAGCAAGCTCTGCTCAGCAAGAACCTGCTCACACACCCAGTTCTGATCCTGCTTGCAGAGCTGCTGAACAAGGGGAGCACGTGGGAAGGCAGCAGCATGGGAGGGGGTGCTCTGTGAGGGAGTCAGGCCCTGTTGTGTCTGTACAATTTACATTTCTCTGTTATTAAACCATGCTTTCAGCAGGGCTTGGAAGCATCTCTCCTTAGTGGGCAAGGCAGAAGAATGATGGCACCAGTGAATCTGGGACACCAGGATGGCCCTGAGCGTTTGATGTGGTGCTATGTGCTGCAGCCATCTGCTGCCAGTCTACCCAGGGCTCTTCCCCTCTGGGTTGCTCTGACAGCCCCAGGCAGCAGGGCTGGCTGGATGGAAAAGCATTTCACCACACTGAGGAAGTCAGTTTTTGGGCAGGCAGACCCAGATAGGGAAAAAAAATTCCCTCTGCCACTCAGGATTGCAGAGAAGCTGTGGATGAGATCAATTGCTGAGAAAATTGCTGGTAACTCAGGATGCTGAACCAGGCAGGAGCAAACCCCCCCCCCCAGTGATAAATGAGCCTTCACAGCCCCATGAGCAAGCACCAAGTAGGAAATCCCAGGGGTGTAATGAGGCTGGCTCCTTGCTGGGGCTGAGGTTGCCTCCCTTGGCTTTTGCTCTTTAGCGTGGGGGTGGGAGTTAAATTGTGCTGACTTCACCCCCTGGATTAAGCAGGGTGTCTTTAGCTTTCTCCTCACCCCCCAGCCCGTACAGAGCACAGGCTCTGGGGGTGTGCCCATTGTTTGGCACATCTCCCATGTTCATGTGCATGCTTGGAGTGGTTGCTAAGGCAGCACAAACCTGTCCCCCTTCTCTACGCTTTCCAATTTCTGTCTGATCCAGAGGTGTATGTGTGCTGTGTCCATGCAGCCCAATCCCAGAGCACGATCTGCATGGGAGAGCAGAGGCAGTGCCATGGATCAGGAGTCAGCAGTCTGTGTGCACAAACATCAGTGGGAGTGGTGGAGTGTGGGGTTTAGTTTAGTTTCCCCCAACCCCAAACTGTGCTGCTGAGTCTGGTGGAAAATAGGGACTGTCCACTGCCAACAACCAGGATGCAGCACGGAGGGGACCATCTCTGGCAGGAGCTGCATCCTGACCTCGTGTGAGGGAAGATGCTCAGGCTGGGCAAGGGCAGCACAGAGGTGTTATAGGAACTGGGTCACTGCAGGGCTGTGCTGACAGGAGGTGCAAGTTCTGGTCAAAGGGACAGAGATGCTGAGTTCACTGGCTGCTGAATAAGAACCAGGTAGGTGAAAAATGAGAGTGTATTTGGAACATCTACCTCCATCCTTTTAGCAGGCATGGCAGGAGACTTGCAGGTGTGGTGATGCCAGCTAGAAGGACTCATTTGAGCACAGAGATGTCTGGATTGATGGCTTTATTTCAGCTTATTTTAGCAAGTAATAGGCAGGGGGGTGATGTTTATCACTGAAACTGGAGCTGGCTGTACTTTAGATCACAGCTCTAATTGGCTGGACTGACTGGGACAGTAAATCACTTCAGCAGCACTATTAACACAGGGTGATGGGTGTAGTAAACCCTCTATGGCAGCAATAACCTGGTCCTGCTGGTTCTTCACTCAGGTTGGTGCTTCTGCTCTGGTTCGTTTATTAAGGCTCCTTCACAAAAGTCACCTGGGTTACTGCTCTGACTCAGCCATTGAAATGGCTGCTCTCCTGCCATTCCCCAACCTGGCTTGGGCTCTTTTTACACCCTGCTATAAAATTGTTTATTTTTGCACCTGTTTAGAAAGGCTTTTTGGCCACAGGGGTCTCATGATGTTGTTTTCATGGCTTCTGGAGCACGGCTGCTCTGTTGTTGCTAGAAATAATTGCTGTTAATTAATTCTTTGCTGATTTTCTTTGGCAAAGCATACTGAAACAAACAGATAAATGAGCAGCATGCTCTGTATCTCAGTGTTCTGGGAGCTTTTAGGAGGCATACAGTGACATCTAAACAATCTTATCAGCAGCCAGAGGAAGGGTAGGACACGGCCCTCAACTTTCTGTGGACAAAGTTAATTGGGGGGAGGCTGAATTACCATCTCCAGCTGTTTGGCATCTCTCTTCAGGCCATCATTTTTAATCTCTTTCTAGAGAAAAACCACAGTTTTGTTTCCATCTACTGCTTTATTCAAATGACAGCTGAGCAATGCTACAGAAGGGGATGTGCAGCCTGAGCTGGACCAGCAGCTGAAGGCAGCAGTCTGTGACACGAGACTGATCACTGGGGCCAATAACTGCATTGTTTTCTTCTCTTCTTCTGTGCCCTTTTAAAATGGTTTTTATTTTTTCTTCTGAGGCTCTGCTGCAGAGACTTCCAGACCAGAAATGAAGTGCTGGGCTTTAGCCCCTCTGTCCTGTGGTCCTGCCTGTAGCCCGTCCATCATCCCCTTTGCTCTGTGTCCCTGGTTGGAGCAGCCCCTGGTTCCCAGCACCCAGAGGTGGCAGCAGGTGGGTGGGTCACTTCAGTGTCCACCCTGGAACGTGACGTCACACAGCTCAGCATCCTGCCTGAATGTCTCCAAGCTGTACCTGGAAGGATGAGCCATTTGAGCCAGGAAGAAATTAAATTACTGGAATTGAGCAAAAGCAATTTCCATGATAAGTGCTGCCCTGCTGTCTGCACACCAAACCTGTCCTGCTGTGTCTCTGACTCAGACTGAATTGATGACGTCCAGCTCCAAATAATCACTTTGACTTTTTTTTTTGGAGGAGCTGACCCCCTGATGTATGAATGTCACATGTTGGCTTTCTCCATACAGAGAGAGATTCCACAGGCCTAAGTCTCTCAATTAGGGTAAATCAGGAATAATGCTGAAAGCAGTGATCTACCACAGACGTAGGTGAACTGTTGACTTCCTTGGACTAATTTCATCCCCTCTGTGCACAGAAAAGAGCCTGTCATTGGACAATAGAAATCAGCATAGCTCCAGCTGGTTCACTGCAGGAGCCAATTCCCTCAGCTGCCCCTTCCATGTCATATTTTACATCATAGGAAATGGGTTTGGTGCAACAACAGGACTGTTGCAGAGCTGTTTATCTTACCTTGAGATTTTCCCCAGGTGCCGTGGAGCAGACATACAAATATCCAACATCTTCAAGCCATCAATTACACTCTCTCTCTCAGATGTATTTTGGCTCCCAACCATGCTGTCTGAGCAACTTATCAGCCCCTGCAGCCATGTACTGACCCCCAAACCAGCCCATTGCTGGCCAGAGTCAAGCAGAAAGGAAACTGAAAGGGTGTCCAGAGCACATGACAAGCTGGTGGTTGGAGAAGTTTTGTGGCAGCATGGCTGTGAGAGAGAAATGATCAGCCCTAGGGTGTAGCAGAAATCTAAAAAAAGAGATTTTGGTCTGAACACCCCCCTTGTCCTCATTCTCCCCAGTTCTGCTTCCCTGCAGAGGATCTCTGTGGTCTGGTTTGCATGGTGGTATCTGACTGTCGAATCATGGGAGCAAAGAGCTCTCCTTTTTTCACACTGGTAGCACTGGGCTGCAATAGAATTAACCACTATGCAAATGGAAAGAAACCCTGATCTGCAGATCACTCTGCAGTGAGACACTTTTAGAGCTGCACAACACTTCGTCTTCTTTGAGGGCTGCTGCAGGTGCAGAGCAGCTCTGCGGACACGGGACATCACAGTTCTCTTCCCATCTTCACACCATTTTCTCCTGCATTATCCTCTTCAACTCAATCCACGCATCCTAACCACATGTACTAGTCCCTGTTCCACACAAAAACAATCCCACAGGCTCCATACAGCAATTTGCTCAAAATAAGAGAAAGTTGGCATCAGTATTGGATTTTTGGTTCAAGACTTTTTAAACTGCCCTGATCTGAGCTCTCTGCTCTGTGGCATGCCTCCCTCCCAGCTATACCCACTCTTGATTTAACTGGATAACCCAGAAAACTCTTTCTTTCTTTAAAAGAAAAACCTCTAGGATTGGTTTCTTCCTTTTTTCTTTTTTTCTNGGGCCGAATGGAGCCGCCCGGGCGCCGCCCGCCTCGCCAGCGCCCCCCGCCCGCGCCATGAGGCTGCCGTAGCGCCTGGACCGAGCGCAGCCCCGCCGAGCCGCCCCCATGGCGAAGGAGAGGAGCAGGAAGGCGCTGGTGGAGCTGCTCCAGCGGCCGGGGAACGCGGCGTGCGCCGACTGCGCCGCCCCGGGTAAGGGCAGGGGAGGCGGGGGGCGCGGGCGGCGGCTGCACCTGCACCTGTCCGCAGCCCACGGCACGGCACGGCTTGGAATGGGATGGCACGGCATGGAATGGCACGGCATGGCACGGCACAGCAAGGCAGCGACGGGGCGCGGGGCTCTGCCCTGTCCGGGAGCGGCGGGGGTTGTGCCCCGCCGAGGGGGTGCCCGAGCCCCCTCCTCACCGCGGGGGCATGCAGCGGGGATGCTCCGGGGGCTGGTGAAACGATGCCGCGGTCCCCGCGGATCAGCCCCGGCCGAGGTTTCCCCAATTCCCCCCAGCCCGGCCCGGCTCGGCTCCTCGGTGAGCGCTGATGTCATCCCGGCGGGTCCCCGCGGGCTGCAGCGCAGCCGGGGCCGGGAGCCGCGCGGTGCGGGCTCTGCCGGGGCGCCNGAACAGGAAACCGATACTGCAACGGAAACAAGCTGCTTTAACATAGGTGCGGGTGCCAGCGCTGCAGCTTGTTCAGCTGCAAGAGCTGCCTCCCCTGTGGTGCTGAGGAAGCCTATGGAATCCTGCTACTCCAGAGTTTTGCTTGAATGCAGTTGCCGTGGCATGAATTATTGATATTTCTGTTCAGGTTTGCTGTTCACGCAGGAATTTGTAATGCTGCCCCACGTTGTGCTGGGAATGCGCTCCTGGGTCACACCAAGGGTTGTGTTTAACACCCTTTTACTTGCATGCCTGTGACATTGATTTAGCCTTTTCAGGGCTAGAGCTGAGAAATTAACTAAACCCCAGAATAAACAGCTCTTCCCTAACAAAGGGGTGGAAGGAGCTGATATGGAAGGGCAAGGAGAAGGTATAGAGATGTCTGTGCATTTTCAGGGCGTCACCACAAAGATGATGGAAAGGTTTCCAGGAATTTCTGAGTGCTGTTTGCCCTGACCTCAGTATCTGGCATTTCCAGAGGCTGCCCTTGCTGCCACTGTGCTTAGCACCTCAGGAGATCGCATTAATAACGTCCGTTTCTAAGGCAACAACCTTGTGATTTAGAAAAGACTGAGTTAAAAGTGTGTGTTGTTTACAAACAAACACATCTTACACATAAATATGTAAGTATTTGCATACATATGGATATGAATTTATGTCAGACCTCCAAGTCACTTAGCAGTGGAGAGACAGGAAGCATCTGAATGAGGGTGATGTATTGACAGCGACAACACATCTCCTGAGAGTTTGGTCAGAGATTTCACAAGAAGTAGGAGAAAATTCATTTAGACATTCCCTGAAAGGTGCTACCCACAGGAAAAGTGTGGGGCAAAGCTCAGAGGAGGGAACAGTCTGACACAGACAAGCCTGAGCAGTGATGCCCATTAGCCTCCACCAGCCCTGCAGGGGTAACCTTTGCTCTTTACCCTGTGTGAGATATAAATTCAGATACTGTCCCTGGTCTATGCCAGGAATCACAGTCCTCAGGAGTCAATGTCCATCAGAAGAACCTCAGTGCCTGCCCTGGATCAACATTATGCCAACCAACACTGGGGCAATACCCAACCTCTTAACCTTGGATAAACCAGGGGTAAATTTACAGAGATACCCTTGTACACGTGAGGTCAGTTCAAGCCTTTGATTTTCCATTGAACAAAAGTTTATCTTCATTTCTGGCTCATTCTCCAACTTTTCTCCCTGTCTCTCCACATTCCCTCCCTCCCACCCACGTGGGCTGTTTGTTTCCCTGTGTGAAGTCTGGAGTAATTGTGATGAGACTTAAATGCTGAGGATGCTGCTGATCGACCCTTGCTGGCCCTGCTCTTGTGCTCTGCCTGTCCTTTATGAAACTCCCCCCTCTCATCACTGATAACAGGCTCTGTTTTATTTGATTTTATTACAAGATATAAATTCCTGTCTGCAGCCCTGGCTTCCAGCACACGGAGGAGAGAGAGGAATTGCCTAGCAACCAGGAGAACAAAAAATTAAGAGAATCAATAAGTCTTAATGGAAAGCTAAACAGAGACCTTCAAGCCAAACCCCCTCCCTGCTCCCAGCCCTGGCCCGTGGTAAGTTCATGATGATGTGTGGCATCCTAGCTATTGCATGAAGCATTCAGCAAATGCCTCTTCTGGAAAAGCCAAAGTGCAAATGAAAACCTGGCCTAACCTGGGCTTAGGTAAAGCTCTGATCCTGTAACATTTACACTGTCAAGCTTGAACGCAGGACAGGTGTGGAGGGTTAAGGTACTCTGCTGAGCTGGTTTCACTCTGAGGCTGTTAGAAGCCAGTGCTCCAGGTAAGTGCTAGTGACTCAGAGGCTGAAGAAGGTGAGGGTCTGGATGCAGCAGCTCAGTTTCCCCACAAAAGGTCTGTGAGGAGGATTATGCCTTTGGTTAGGATGGGAATGAGTTTCCAGGCATTATCAAGCTATGTGTGTAAAACCAGCAAACCCAGCATGATGCGTGACACTGGGTTGAGTCAGCACAGAACAGTCCAGCATCAGTTTAAAACAGTCAGAAATAAATCTGGATACAGTCACCTGTCTGGCAGCACAAATGCAAAAGTCATTTAGGAAAAGATATTCCAGGCAAAGGGAGCATTGTAAATGTACCAGGCCATGACTCTGCCTGTATTTAAGGGGTTATTTTCTCCCACAGAGTGTTCTCAGGAACCTGCTCACATCCTCATCTTTGCAGGATCAAGATGGTGGTTTGGTTTTGAAAGTTTTCCAGGTGCTACTGGAAACCTCCTCCTGCAGATGCTTTTGCACACCCTGAATCTCATGGGCAGCATAAACGGCATGAGCTGAGCTTAAAGGAGAGCTCTGCTTTGTTGGAGGAAACAGAGTTGGATGATTTAAATGGGGACTTGTTTTGCAAAACCAAAATTGTTTTTGTAAGTAGAGATGAGTGAACCACAAACAGAACATAGCAGCATCACAAGTGACCCATACGTGAGAAGAAGGTTCAGCAGGGGTTAAGGAGGGATAGCTCTGAACCCTTCCTTGGCCAAAAGCTTCCCACATCCTGCCCCTGAGTGACACTTTAGTCTTTGCCTGGCAAAACTAGGAGTCTTGCCCCATAGATGGCATGAGAGGTACAGCCAAGATGACACAGGGGTGTTTCCCCCCCAGTATTCACTTGACATCATGGAGGTGTGAAAAATGTGGGAAGATGCTCGGAGGACAGTCCTGCCAAGACACAGACATGGAAGCTGGTGGTGATGTGCAAGGACAGCAGTGAAGGAGAAGTGTTTTGGAGGGCATAGTGAAACCTTCACAAGTACCCCCAAATGCTGCTGATTTAGAGGGGCGTCCCAAGCGTGCTGCTCATGAACCTGCCAAGGCAAGGTGCTTGAGTGGCAAGGGCTGGCCAGTGAGAGCTGGGGTTGCTGCCAGCCGCCACCTCCCACCTGCGACAGCATCACCTCCGCGGGCAGGAGTCAAACCAGGAGAGGCAGCCCTGAGTGCGGGGGACAGCCGGCGGGCTTGGATACCCCGAAGGTCCGGGACCATCCCGGGGGTAGGAGCCGGCCCGGAGGCGCGCTGCCGCTGGAGGTCGCGGGCGAGCGGCGCGGGGAGACGGCAGCGCCCGCTGGAAGCGGAACCGGCGGCACCGGGCGGCTCTGGCAGCGGCGGGCGAGAGGCGCCCAGCGCNAAGGCAGCGACGGGGCGCGGGGCTCTGCCCTGTCCGGGAGCGGCGGGGGTTGTGCCCCGCCGAGGGTGTGCCCGAGCCCCCTCCTCACCGCGGGGGCATGCAGCGGGGATGCTCCGGGGGCTGGTGAAACGATGCCGCGGTCCCCGCGGATCAGCCCCGGCCGAGGTTTCCCCAATTCCCCCCAGCCCGGCCCGGCTCGGCTCCTCGGTGAGCGCTGATGTCATCCCGGCGGGTCCCCGCGGGCTGCAGCGCAGCCGGGGCCGGGAGCCGCGCGGTGCGGGCTCTGCCGGGGCGCCCTGCGCTGCGGGGGTGGCGTGTCCTCCGTGTCCCCTCGGCTGCTCCTGCCCTGTCAGCGAGCAAACATATGGGGACAACCGGAGGCAGCGCTGCAGACATCCTGCCCAACAACCTTTGCCCAGCTGCCATCGATGGGTGCCTGGGCTGCGCAGGGAGCGCGGATACAATGTCTGTACACGTCTTCGTGTGCGGAGGGGAGGAAATCTGGCCTGGGAATGTCTTCTTCGCCTTTTGGATCGTGAATTTTTTGGGGTCGAGCCGTGATGCTGTTGCTGAGCAGAGTCTGCATGGGGTGGTGGGATCTGTCTTTGAGAACAGTCTTAGAAAAATTGCAGAGCAAGTAACTTTCCTATTTTTAAAATGAAAAAAAATCACCGTCCAGAAAAACCTAAATTTGTATTAGCTTGAGCGGGATGGCTCTGAGGAGATGTCAAAGGATGTCCTTCTTAGCCTCTGTCATTCTATAGGTTAAAGAAAAACCCAACACTTCAGCTGAGCCCTATGTTCCCAGCTATTGATTTGTTTAGGATGTCAAGATCTATTGGATACCTCTATCCAGCTCGTACCATTCCCAGTGGTTTTATATCCCTAATCTGCATCCCAGGACACTGCAGTTCACTTTCAGATGCGTTGTGTCCTCCGGTACCCAGCTGGAAAGGACAAAGAACTTTGGGCACAGCGTGAACGGCTTTGCAGCGCCGTGCTGCTCTGCCTGCTCCCACCCATCTGCTGCCGGCTGTTGCTGTCTGATTGTACCAGCCCACCTCAGAGGTGTCTTGCTGGGTACAGTTTGGGCTCCCCGAGTAGGTGTCTGCTTAAATTGTTCCTTCCTGGAGAAAACTTTACAAACCTGGGCCATTCAGACCAGCACGGTGATTCTCCCTCCCCCTGTGGGTATAGAATATAAAGCCCCTAGGCAAAATGAGAAGTTTCTCAGCATCACCAGGGTGGAGATGGAGCTGTAGGTCAATAAAATAGCTCATATCAGGATAAGAAGGTCGTTGTTAAAAGCACCAGAAGGGCCTGTAAAACAACAAAACCATACTTTGGTTTTGGTGACATTTGCATACAGAGATGTCTTAGTAAATCTGAAAGCCAGAGAGGAGAATTTGGGCCAGTGTCTTTTGTAAGTCAAGATGTGCTATATTAATATCATTCAGCCTCTTCTGAACTCTCATGGCATTACTTCCTTAGGACCACCTCCCTGTTCATCAACCCAATTTCTTTAGTGACTACTTTGCTTCAGTTTCTTTGGCAAATGAGAGCTATTCATGGTGCTGTAATGTGCTCGTCTGCCTGCGAGTGACAATAAACTTGAGATGCCCTGGGCTACTCAACGTAAGATAATAACTTGTGTCTGTAGGTAGTATAGAAAATATTCAGCCTGAATTCAGTTATTCATCCTGGGCAGGTGTGGCAGGCCAGCTCTTTCTGGGGATGAGGTAATGCAGGAGAGGCAGGATAAGTATCCAGAGAGCCTCCAGAAAAGAGTGAAAGAATGTTCTTTGCTGAGAACTGGGATCCACAGAAAGATGAAGGTGACAGCTGGAACCAGGTGGGCAGCTGATACTGGAAAAGTACTGAAGCAGAGAAAATGAAGTGAGAAGGAAAGAAGAGGGAGGGGGGGGAATAAACAGAGGATGGGGGAAGCAGGGCAGACTTGTGCTTTCCCACGTGTGAGTATCACTGTAGGGCTGATCTGGTACAGCTGGGGGGAAGCCAAAGATCAGGATTTATTATTGCTGTTTCTCAGGTGGGTGAGTGCCTTTCTCTGAAATACCCTGTTAGTGCAGCATCCATGATAAGAGGTAGCCATTTAGCTCAGGGATGCTCATAACAAGAATAGGATGAGTTGGGAAAATTCTCTGTTAGTCACTTTAATTTGTGTATTTGGAAGCCCGCTGGATTTTCTTTTTCTTTTGGAAATATTTGTTTGAGAAATCAGCCAGTCAGTGAAAGTTTGGGTTTTTTCCTTCCCTGCTGTCAAAAAGGGTTATTTTCTTTTATTGCTGCTTTGGCATTTGGGAGAGGCTCAGTAGCCAGGGCCCTGAAGCCACAACTTGTCCCAGGTATTCTGTGTCCTGTCAGAAACCCCTGGTGCAATGGAGCTCTCAGCTTGGCATCGTTAGGCTGAGCTGTGACCGTGCAAAAGTCAAAGTTGGGGGCATTGGGGAAGGCTTTTCCTCCAGGGATGGGTAAATAACTTAATCCTCTGCAGCATCCTCCCATCTCCTTGGGGGATCTGGGCACAACCTGCTGCTTGCCTGGGCTGGGCTTGAATTTGCCACTTAATCATGACTGAGGATGGTGGAAGTGGCCAAGCCCTGTAAGGCTGCCCTGTTCAAGATGTGTTTCCCTGGTCTGTGCACAGATTTGGATGTCTCAGATGGAGAGAACAGTCTTACAGGGGTCCTTGGCCATGACAGCTGGGAATGCAGAAAGGATGCTAAAGTAGAAAGTGAAAAGCAGAGTGTAAAATAACTGAGAGATTACATTTTTCACTTGCAGGTTTCTTGTGTTTGTAGTTTATTTTTTTTTAGATTTCTAGTTAGGTTTTTATTAATTGCATTTTTGTAAAACCTAAAATTGCAAAGAAAGGTTGTTTTGAATAAAAGATATTTCAGTTGCAAAAAATGTCATTGATCTGTAATGCATAATGAGACTGCTTTGGTTACATCTTCTGACTGAATTCTTGGGTAGGAGCCACTAATAAAGTTATTGGAGGGGGCTTTGGGTCCTCTGTCATTACACACTTCTGTGTCCTGGGTGTTGTGTTTTTTGAGGGTTTAAATCTGTGCTTTCTCAGTGAAGACAGCATGGTAAATGCAGTCTTAAGCACAAACTGAGCAATGTTACTGAATTGCTGGTGTGTAATGGCTCTCTGTGCATTAGAATAATCTTTTTTTCTTCAAGACTAATGTGGCAGTTCAGCCTTTTTTTTTCCTAAATGATTCTTTGTCTCAGGCAATCTTTCCTCGCATCATAAGACGGATGGTTATCTCAGGGCATAACAAGACCTTGAGTATTTCTCTCTTTATTTTTCTATGACTTAGGCTCATGTTTCCATGGAGTGAGAATTATTTTACATTGTAGGAGGACAGAGAGGCTCTGAAGACAGAAATGGAAATCCCATCAAAGCAATCCTGCAGTTTAAACCCTCCAGCAGCAGTTTACATGGCTTGTTATCATTTTATCTTTCTTATTTGGGATGGATTATTGGGACATGGATCGGGGCTAACATTGGCCTCTGTGCCTGAGGCCCAGAGGGGGTGAAGGATGGAGGAAGAGCAGAAGGCTCATGCTGGAGGGGAGTCTGGAATTGGAGCTTTGTGCTGCAGAGCCGAGCAGATCCCGTGTTCTGGTGTAACAGCGCGTCTGAAAGCCTGAGGGTGGCTGAGGTGCTTGTAAACACCTTTTCCTTCTCAGTTCTACAGCAGGTGAAGCTTTTCCATTCCCTGGGTGTCACCAAGTGAGGGTGGTGATTAGAGGGAAACACCTGAGCGCTGGGAATTGGTTTGCTCAGCATTAAGATCAATCATTAACGGATGTGATCTCAGCCCTCTCCTTCCTCCCTCCAACCGCTGGTCCTAAAATCCCAGATGGGGAAGGGAGGGAGTCCTCGGGTCCTGCCAAGTGCTGCCACCTGCAGTGACTCTGCCCATCCCCTCGGGGATGATGGGGCTCTGCCTCGCAGCTCTTCCCACTCTTGCCCCCACTGCCTCCCACTGGAAAGCTGTTCCAGAGCTCTGCTGCTCTAATGGTGTGAAACGGGATTTTCATCTTCCAGCTCCAAGTGGAAACTTGTTCCTGCACTTCCATTGTCCTCTCACTTAAATACTGAGTTTTTTCCTTTTTCTTGTTTGTTTTTTTTGGTTGTTTTTTTTTGTCTCCCTAGGAATTGGCCAGCCTGTCTCCCTGGCTGTAAGAAGGAAAAAAGTAAAAAAATCTCACAGCGGTTGTGTTTAGGTCAATGCCACTTTCTGCAGGAAAAAGGGCTTTTTGAAACAAAGGAGGTTTAATGTGATGGTGGTTTTTGTCCAGTCCTGGTGCCTGGGCTGCAGCGCAGTCGTGGGCTGCTGGGACCTGCCAGCTGAATTAAAAGACCTTGGCAAGTTTAGTGCCTTCACTGAAAAATTTTCCTACTTAGAGAGGAGTGTTGGTATGAGGTGGTTTGACTTCAGTATTAACTCTTTTGTTATTTTTCGACATTCATGACCAGGGTCTGTTTATTAGCCTCCTAATCCTTCCCAGAGTAAATAGCTACAGAACTTCAGTGCTGAACACGAGGTTCTCTGTCTTGGGCATGGAGAAAATCAGCAGCATGCAGGAAAGGCTTTGTGCTTGTGTGGATTGCATTAAAATCACCCTGTATCAGTGAGTCACATTTCTAGTGCAGTGTAAAAAAGGTTTTGCCTGCCTGGCGAGGTCTCTTTATCACCTCAGACAGGAGAGGGTTCAGGAAAATCCATTGAATCTGCATCCCAACCAAGGAGCAGCTCCCACCCAGCTGGTGTGGCAGGGATGCAGCAGGGCAGCTCGTTAAGGGTCAGGCCATCACTTGTGTGCTGAAGAATGCGTTGAGCATGTGTTGCTGTGCGTTGGCCTCAGACGTTTGCCTTGGTCATCAGTTCTGTGCTATAAGTAGTGATAAATGTAGTTTAAGGCAAAAGGTGGAGCAGGAGCATCCAAATTTTGGGGCTCTGAGTTCTTGCTGTAATTTACTTTGAGCCTGTTGCTGCTCTGCTTCATGGGATTTTACTTGGATTGATGGCACCTAGAGATTTTCAAACTGGAACCTTATGTTTATATTCGGGATCCAGGAAATACTGATTATTCATTTAAAAAACAAATCCATTACCATTCAGCTTCCAATCTCTTTGGTTTCTATATGTTGTCCTGTGTCTTATGTTGGTTTTTCTTGCATAATATTTTCTGTGTCTAGCCTTCATTTTTTTCTTTTTCCCTAAGTTCAGGAATGCTGGGTTCAAGCTGTGGTGTTCACGGTTCACTGTGCTGGGTTTTCCTGAGGCTTATGGTGGTAAAAAGGACTGGGTGGAGAAGTTAATTTCTCAATTTAGCTGTGTTGCCCAAGTGTTTTAGTTTTGTTTTGGGTGCTTCTCTAATCTCTGGCTATGCCTTTGCTTACAGATGAATGAGATAGGAAAACACCAGCCCAGTGCCCTTCTCCTGAGTTTAGTTTAGATTTCTTTGTTTCTTTAATTTTTAAAATTAAGCTGACTCACGTCTTTATTTTGAAAGGCATTATAATCTGTTTATAGATTACCAGGAATCTCTACCGCATTGGGCAGTGAAAGCCTTTTAGAGCTGGAATTGGTCATTCAGGATAAGAGTCTTTCTGCACTTACAACAGTGTTTTTGGTTTAATGTTCAAGTTGTTCCTCATTCATTTTTATTCATTTTGGCTTGGAATAATGGAATAAAGTAATTAGTGTGGAACTTAGGCATGCTGCAGAGTTTTCATTGGGCTTCACTGCTGTTTGCTCAAAATTCTGGAGGCTTAGGAAAAAAATCATCTTTTTTGAGCAATGCCCAAAAAGCCCGGATTATGACATATTGCCATTTCAGTGCACTTCTTTGGCACATGCTCAGACAGAATAATTACTGAGCTCTTGGTAATGTCCAGCGTGGAGAAGTGTCCCAGCTGTTGAAGTGTCCAGCAGCAAGGTGGACTTCACCTATCCATGGACACCTCAACTTGCCAGCCATGCAGCCTGGGGTCATTGGCTCGCTAAACTAATGGTGCTGCCCCAAAATTCACTGTTTTGTGTGAAAACACTTATGAAAATTTATTTTCATGTTTGATAAGGTGTTGTCTTATCTCTGGTGCAGTCACTTGAAGGGTTGGAGTCTGTGATAAGCCGATCACTGGAGAATTTGTGCTGGAGAGCAGAGAGAGGGACCATGATGTGTTTGGGGAGCAACACAGCCCCACACCCTGTAAAAGGCTTTGGAGAAGCATGCCTGCAGCCATGGGTGCTGGCCCTGGCTGGCAATGCCTGGGGTCTGTCACCAGTCCCTGCAGAAGTCGTGGGGGTGTGGCGGGCTCCTTGCTGGGTTTCTTCGAAAATGGTGTCACGAGTGCAGGGAGTGGGAGAGAAGGGGAAGCAGCGTTGGCAGAGCCCTCCAGAAGCTGGAGTTGGGGAATTCTCCACCCC
This sequence comes from Rhabdornis inornatus, assembly GCA_013397075.1. Lineage (NCBI taxonomy): Eukaryota > Metazoa > Chordata > Aves > Passeriformes > Rhabdornithidae > Rhabdornis > Rhabdornis inornatus. The sequence continues at coordinate 965,848 of VWZS01007819.1, forward strand.
CTGCTTCCTGTGCACAGGGAAGGTCACAGGGGAGCACGAGCCCGAGGGCTTGCATGGCTCTGGAATCCTATGGTTTGTTCAGATGATGCTGAGAAATTCCTTTTGGCTTTCTATTAAAGCCTGGGAAAGGTTTGGGCTGCCTTGCTTGCTGTTAGATGTCCTCAGTCAGGAGAGCAAGAGCCATGAGAAATCCCAAATTATGGTAGCAGTGACCTTTCAGAGAGACTTGTCCTGGCAGATCAGTTTGTTCTGGGGGTTTTCACTACCCAGCAATTTTTTGGATGGGGCTAAGTCGGTACATGAGGTCTTTGAACTCTCCTCCTGCCTGGTGTTTCCTTTGGGACTAAATCCAGTTGCCAAATGTGGGTGGTTTTGGGCTGTGACAGGAGAGCAGCACACAACCAGCTGAGCATCCACAGTTCTTCCACCCACCCTTGCCATGAAAGACATATTTCTGAAACCAGAAGAGCATGAAAGAGGAAGTTGCTATTAATACCTGGCAGAGATGGGAATGGCTGGGGTCAGGTCTTGTGGGGTAGGTGAAATGTGCATCTCTGTCATGGTGCTCCTTGAAATTTGCTGTGTGGGACCCTGGTGGTGTTGGATGGACACGGATTTTGGTCCAGGCAGGGAAATGCTGGGGGGAAGGTGACCAGCAGGAGATAGCTACTGGCTGTGGTTTATTGAACAAGCTGAGAACATCCCTGCCAAGGCTGGGTCACCACTGACCCCACTGTCTCTGCTCCTCTGAAGGATGTCACCTTCTGGCAGCCACACAAGGGTGACCCTGTGTATATGATGTGATACAGGTGTGTATGTACCCTGTGATATAATCCATCTTTTGTGTTCTTAATTAGACAAGGCTTGCCAAGGTGTAGGGCAGGGGGAAGAGTGTTTGAGAGTCTGGTCTGAAGAAGATCCTGTTGGTGTGAGGAGAATGCTTTAAAGCCCAGATGTGACTGAAACCTGTTGCTTGAGGTGCTGTTTGCCCATGCCAAGAAGAGACAGCTTGGATATGAGCTGCCTTGGTGGCCACTGGAGCCTCCTCCAGGATCTTCTTGCAGGATGTTCTCCACCAGGATGTGTCCCTCTCCCAGGCTGGAGGAAGGTGTGCAGTCTCCTGGTCCTGTCACACACAGCAGTGCAGGCAGGGCAGGGGTTACCTCTTGGGGAGGACTTTGGAAGCCTGACTCCACAAAGCTGCAGATGACATGAAGAAATCCACCTGCATGCCTGAGATAAATCTGGTAACATTGAAGAGGCATTGGGACTGCCAATAAAACATGTTTTATTGGCCAGTGCATACTTTGAAACCTGTTTGAAATACTGTTTCCCTGGGTCGGGCAGTGCTTTGATCAGTTCTCATTACTCTGGGAGGGATTGAAGCTCACTTTTCCTGGAGTGGCTGTGCTGAGCCTAGGGACCCAACTCCAAACTTTGCTGCCACAGCTCTGTCCTCTGACCCTCTCACCATTCCATGTATCTGATCCTCTGCATTAAGGTCAGTGATGCTGTTTGGACACGAGACCCTGGTGCTTTCACCTTGCCTGACTTGCACACTTTGGGACCCTTCAGCAGTGCTGAACCTGGGGATGTTTTTGTGGCAGGAAGTTTGGAGGGCCCCAGACTTTGATTACAAACGTGTTTGGCTATGGGAGAGGACAACACAAAGGGTTAGAGCACAGAAAGTGCCTGAGCATGCAAAACTCTTGATTCTTGCTGCCAACCTACAGCCCAATAACTGGCCACAGTCTTTGAGGTTGGGGTGCATGATGTGGGATGGGGTGTGAAGCTGAGTCAGTGCTTGTGGAAGGAGCAGGGTGGGCAGCACCAGACCCTTAGATCTACTTGGCTGGTTTTATACTTGCCAGGCTTCATTTGTAGTCACTGGGGTCTCAGATGGGGATAGGAGACCACGTGAAACAGGAAAAACCCCACCTTTGTGTCTGCTGGTGGCTGTTGGGACTTGTATCAGCTGGGGAATTTGCTCCCTTCTCCCATGTGGGCACTCAGCTGTGTCTGATGAGAATCCTCTTGTAGTCTGGGCTTTACATCTGAGCAGAGCCACCTCTGGAGAACTGAATTGGTTCCTAGGGTGTGCTGGGGGAGGCTGGTGGCAGCCCTTGGTTACCCCTCAGGAGCTGAGCTGCCCCATGCCAGACTGCTCCCTGCACTGACACAACCAGAGCATTAAATATGGATAGGGAGGAGAAAGCACATTCCCCTGCCTTTTATGAATAATTGCTGTGCTGTGGGGAGTGAGACTTCAGTGTAATTACAGTGGGGGAATAAACAGATGACAAGAAGGGAAGATTTGCCCTTATCCCTGGACAGCCTGATGCCATGGGCTGGCTGAGGGGCTCCCAGCCCTGTGGGTTTGGGGAGGATGGAGGATTTAGTGTCTGACTGGGTGATCTGCAGTGAAGCTGTTTCTGCTGGGGCACAGCTGGGTCTGCAGGCACTGACATTTGCCTTGGAGTTCAAACAAAGATCCCTGTATTGGCTTTACTGGCGAGGCAGTGCCAGGGACACTGCTGGATGTGTCCTGCTCCTGGCCCCTGCCCTCCTCTAGTCCCTCTGCCTCCCTGCTTCAGGCAGTGCCTCTCCCAGGGTGGAATTTGGAGGCAAGGGACTCGTGTTTACAGTGCTTTGTGTGAGATGTCAGCCCGGGGCTGTAAACAGTGCGTGGTTTTGCTCAGAGAAAGTACAGAGCTACCATTGGCAGCATTTTTTCCATGGGAAATGGAAAGGGCTGGAAACCTCCTGGCATGGAGGGCTGGGCTGCTAGGAGTTGCAGCTGTGGGAGGAAAGTCTCTGTGTGGAGTACATGTAATAAATAAATAAGAAGGGAGCAGCATAGTGGCTTCCCTGAGCTGATGTAGTTTCTGTTCCACGCAGTTTGGGTGGAATTTCCTCGTGAAAGACAGATATTCCCCTCTTCTCTTCATGTGAGCATGGAGTTACAGAGGTCTTGGGCACGTGCAGTTGTCTGTATATTTGGATTTGGGGAATAACAGCTGCATTGGGGATTGCAGATCTGTTAATTGTTAGTCTAATTTGTATAAACATTTATTTTCTTTGTATATTTATCTGATGCCTTTAGAATCAGGGACATCAGACCTGGTGACTCCTGAACTGCTCTGCCTTGCCCTGTCTCTAACTCCTGCTGCCCTGAATCCAAAAGATCAGTCAAGTGCAATTCCTTCTTTCCTTCTTCTTACTTTCAGACCCGGACTGGGCATCCCACAGCCTCGGGATCTTCATCTGCTTGAATTGTTCAGGCATCCACCGCAGCATTCCCCAGGTCAGCAAGGTGAAGTCAGTGCGCCTGGATGACTGGGATGATGCCCAGGTGGAGGTATGTGCACCTGGGGCTGGGAGCCAGGGGCTTTGGGGCTCTTCCCCTTCCTAAAGATGCCACAATAAATGTGATTTCAGAAAGCATGTCTAGATAATGAATGTGGGAATGATGCTGATTGAAAGAGATCACCTGTCTCGTGAAGATTTGTAGGGTTTCCCCCACCCCTGTAAAAATGTCAGTGAAATAGCATTTAGAAATTACTAGTTTTTAATGAATTGTCTTCTCTTGTTTTTCACAATATCTCTAGTCTAGACTAGACCTCTGGTTTACCACCCCTGCCCAGCTCAGCTATTTCTGGCTTTGTTCCTCTTAAATTCACAGCTTGAAAACCAAACCCTCACAATATAAATTCTCTCTATTTATGCCCCACCCTTGTCTAGGTTTCTGTGGTGCTGCTAAAGGCACTCAGGAAACCTTTCTGCTTTGACTGCTGGTGTCTTCAAAAGCATGAAGAACTCTACCAGTCATTGATTTCTGCCTTCTATGTGTAGAGTTGAGGTTTTTCTGAAAGCTGCACCTCATGGAGTTGTGTATTTTATGAGAATAGGCCTTAGTGTTGCATGGGTATTTCCTTCTCTGATATTTTTTTGGGGAATAGATTGAATATGTAAATGTGAGAAATTCAAAACCATGACAATAATAAAGAAAAAAAAGCTTAGCTGCTTGTTACTTTTGTATGCTTGGCATTTGACACAAAACAAAATGTATTTAGCATGGCTGCCTGGAAAAGAATGGGGTTTTTACACTTATAAAATGAATTTCAATAAATAAAATATATGAATAAGGAAATAAGTAGTTTTCTTTGCTGAGTTCTCAATTGGCCATTTGTGCATCAGAAGAAAAAGAGGGCTGTCAGGGGAGATAGAAACATTATATATTTATTTATTGGAAAGGAGGGCTGTCAAGGCAGATAGAACCTTTATATATTTGTTTATTTATTTATTTATTTGTCTATCACTTCAAGCTCATTCCTGAGGTAGCTGCAATGACTTTGCAGAAATAAAATCATCCTTTTGGCAGAAGTGATGTGGTCTGAAGCACAGGATGTGTTGTCAGAGGCTATCACCCTGCTGGAGCTGTCACACATGGAGACTAAAAGCCAATGTGAGGTTTTGTCCCCTGGTTACCTAATCCCCATGTTGGATTCCATCTGATTCCCATGCCTGAGAGAGGGAAATGCCACTGTGTGCCTCTTGCTCCTGCATGTGGGACTGGGACATGTCCTCAGCATCATTTTAAGCTGTAGGATCCCTAGCAATAATAACCAATATTTATTTCTGAGCCCTGGTTTGCAGGCACAATTTTTACAGCAACCCTTCCATGCACATTCCTGGACAAACCTCTCAGTAAGAGGACAGGTCCCCCATCCCAATAATTTTATTGCTCTGTAAAAGTAAAAGAGAATAAAAGAAAATACTGTTAATATTTTTTAAATTATTTCTGTTTTTTTTCTCTTTTTACAGTTTATGGCCTCGAATGGAAACAATGTAGCAAAAGCAAAATATGAATCTAAAATGCCACCATTTTATTATAAACCAACGTATCTTGACTGCCAGTAAGTAAATACCTCAGCTGGTAAACAGCATTTATTTGTGCAGCTGCAGCCTCTGTAATACTTTAGTTTTAGCATAATACTTTTATTTTTTTTAGCCACAATGGAGGTTTCATTTATAAAAGGTCCTGAAAATGTTTTTCCTTCTGCACACATATGGTAGAGTTTATGCTACGCGTGGGATCTTATTTAATAAGTACAGTTGAGATGATGCAGGGGAGTCAATGGTTTGTCTATTCCCCAGACTCTTCCAAGTTTCTAAAGCTACAAGAATGCCAATTTCTACCCATTGATTTCCTCTGTCTTTTCAAATCCCCCTTCTGCATCAAAGCAGAACTTGCTAATCTGCTGTGTGAGGTGCTGGGTTATTTGTAATACAAAAATACTGGGGGTTTTGTTGGGTTTTTTTTTTGCCTAGATGACAAATAATCTCCTTCATGAAGGCAGCTAAAAGTGCCCCCATACATTGTGCAATAAACCTCCCCAGTAAGCTGGGGTGGACTTTGTGGAGCAAGAAACTGAGCAGCCAGAACGTGCTGTACCGTCCAGGGTGCAAGGGGGTGAACTGAATTTGGCTTTTAGGTTCCAGTCCTCCTGTGTACCAAGGTGGTTTTTTATTTTTGTGTGAGTGGAGCTGCCTGGCCTGACAAGAAAAGAGCATGGATTTATGTGATGTTCTGAGCTCCAGAATCCCAGCAGTTTGGCTGTGCCATTTTGAGACTTGTATGTGCTTGTCATGTTGGTCTTGGAGAAGCAGGATTGGTAGGAGAAACACAGTTCTAGGGGGATTTTGATTTTGTTTACTCCTAAGTCTCAGTTAAGTTCAGTTAGATGCTGCCTGTCTGATACTCAGGTTCTTTCCCATGACCTGTCCCTGCCCAGGGAATGCAGCGCTCGTGCTGGAGGAACCTGGCAGGGAGCAGGGCAGGTCCCTCTGGCTAGGTCCTGAGATCTGGGTGCCAATGAAACCCTGAGAGACAGCAGGAGCTGCTGCTGCTCTCAGGCAGCTTGGGGAGCATGGGCATTTCCATTCCTGCTGCTGTGGGGCTGGCAGGAGTGTCTGTGGCTGGTTCTGTGCTGGGCAAGTTCTGTGGCTTTGCTGCTGTGCTGTTCCCCTCCCTGCATCACTCCAGGGAGCTCTGCCAGGGTCAGCTCCAGGCACTGTCCTCCAGGGCTGCCTGAGCTCACAGGGACCCTGCTGGGGCAGCCACTCCATCCACAGCCCTGCCAGGGCTGTGTGAGCTCACAGGGACCCTGCTGGGGCAGCCACTCCATCCACAGCCCTGCCAGGGCTGATGGGGTGGCACTGTGCTGGGCTGGGAACCTGCAAGGAGCTGGAGCAGAAGATTGAAAGGATTTTTTGTTGTTGTTTCTTTTTGGTTATTCACTGATTCGTTGGGAGGATGAAGAAGGCCAGTCTTCCTGGGAGCAGCTGGAAGACTAATTTCTGACCCTTTTCTGGTCCCAGCTTGTTCCTGTTCTGCACTGGGACAATTACCAGCCTGCATGGCTGATTTCTGTGCTCAGCTTGGAGCTCTGCTCTTGTAGGGGTTTTCTGGACCAGCACTGCTGGGTCCCTGCCATAACAGCAGGATGCAATGGGATGGATGTGACCTCTCACAGGAGCAGAAAATCTCCTGACACTGCTGCAGGATCAGCAGCTGTGGGCACATTATACCCTGGGAGTGTCTCAAGGATGCTGTGCCAGGTTGTATTTTTCTTTCTCTAGTTCAGGGCTCTCTGTGCCTCTCAACAGATGCATGCTAAACAAGTGCAGGGGAGTGCTGCTTTTTACAGGAATGTATATTTAGCTGTTCCCCGCCTCGCTGCAGTCCAGTCACTGCAATAGCATGAGCTGTTCCCAGCTCCCAGCCCTGGCAAGCATTGCTGTGGGTGACACCTCCATCCAGCACTGGCAATGATTCCAACCATGTTCTGCAGCATCGAGAGGTTTTGGTGCTTCTCATTCCAACAGCAGCACATGCTGGACAGCTGCAGTGCCTGGGCAGATGTTTGTTCATTTGAAGCTTCTTAATTTTATAATGCTGTTTCTGGAATCCCTCTGCTTTGGTTGCATGAAGAATTGTGAAGTTCAGGGCAAGAGGGAAGAAGTGCTGCAGTGCCATCTTGTCCTTTTTTCTTCTTGCCCACAATGTTGTGGTTGGCTCTTTGGGAAATTCATGGTGTTTGCCTGCTGCATTTGGCTTCTGTATCCTTCAGAAGCCCCGTTGTGGCTTCCTGGTTCTGCATGATACTTGGCAAAGGTTAGTGAAGTTGGAGGGGTACTCTGGAATTGCCCAGGGAAAGTTTACCAGCTGTTCATAGACAAAAATATTACCAGACCAAAAAAAAAGTCCCCTTCTGTCCTTTCCTCTTACCTTCTCTGTCTGCCAGCACTGATCCATGCCCCAGGGACAGTGACCAGAACAGCCAGCTCCTGTACCTCTGGGGAGTCCCTAACAGTGGAATGTGTCTCAGGCTCTGGGATGTTCCTACACCACCACCACTACACTTTGTTGGCCCAAAGAGCTTTGGGTGTGGAATTTAAACCACAAAACCTCTCTTTGGATGGTCACGAGTGGTCATGGCCCAGCTTGGTACACCACAGCAGCAGGTGGAGAGCTGTGTTTTCTGGGGCAGATACATTGCAAGCACATGGCCAAATTTTGAGTCACCCCTCAGCAGCAGGTACTCACTCTTGAGTAAAAGGAAAAAGGCTTAGTTCAGTCTTTTACTTGGCTGAAAACTGATAGAAGAAAGTGAGATAATCCCTTACTGGGTTTTTGCAGAACTGGAAGTACATCCCTGTCCCTGCCCAATACTTACCATCATTTTCTGTTTCTTGATTTGGGAATGCAGAGCCTCATCCTGTGGAATTGTGAATGAGCTGCAGTGCTTTGCTCTGCTCCTCTCTCCATGCTTGGATAAGTGGGAGCTACATCTGCTCCTCATGCAGAGCAGTTCAAGGTACTGACTGTCAGCACAGAAAAATGGAGCAGAATGAGATGGCATGAGTTGTGCTGGGTGCTTGTACCTGGAGCGAGATGAGACATCAGAGAATGGTGCACATCTTGAGGAGTCATCCATGTACTCATCTAAAGAACAACAGTTATTAGCTGAAGTGGCTTTTTGTATTGATTAAGATGTGCAGAGGGAAAATTGCCTGGTAGATCTCTGGAATTTTTTTTAAATAATTTGAAGTTTGGTACATCAGCTCAGTCTGGTGAGAAGGTCAGCATGGCTCCTCCTCTCCCAGGCATGGGGAGTAGTGGCAGTCAGGGGTGCAAACTTCTCACCACTTCCTCTGTCACCTCCTTTTGCCAGTACTTTGTAGATAACAAAACCTTTATAGATATAAAAGCTTTATTACATAATGTCCAGAGGGGTACAACTGAGTTTTGCTCAGGCTCCTAGTTATTAATTTTTTCAGATTTTACATTCACAATTTCAGATTTTACATTCACAGCTTTCAAGTGTGCCTGATGTCTTGGGTGTAAAGTTTGAGATGCTGCAGTGTGGCCACTTGGAGTGGCTGCTCATCAGTTCATTCCCAGGTGGTGGAGCCTCCTGTGGTGGCTCAAATTGGGCACTCAGCCTTTGGAATTCTTTGAGTCACCCAAGTGCTGAGATCTGCCCAGTCCTTCAATCCTGACCAGCCACGGGGTTTTCTCTTCTTGTTTTCACTTTCTTTCTCTTCTGTTTTCTCTTTACAGCTTGTAAACCTGTTAATACATATCGATTCCTTTAATTTCCAAAGGAAATTGCTACAAGGTTAAGGTAGTACTGACAGAGGCTGTTTCCTACATGTTTTTAATTGGTGTTTAACCATTCTGAAAAATAGTGTTGGGGTGAACTGGACTGTGCATGTAAAGCAATCGAAAAAGGAACCAGTTAGCATTTTAATTGAGAATGTTGTGATTTTGCATACTCAGGATCTGTTTTAACTTCTCCAAGTCCATAATGCAAGGGTTTTATGCCTTGAGAGCCAAACCCTTGTCTTTTTGCTCTCCTCTGGCAGCCTGCTGATCTTGGTAGGGGGATGGCACATCAATCCTCAGGCTCTACAAGCTGAGGTGATGCACAGAGAGCCTGGAAGAAGCCCCCCAGCTGTCTCATGCCTCCACAAAGCTATTTAAAAGCAAGTCCTCACAGCAAGAACTTGCTAGATAGGAAAAGAGTGTGAAGCTAGACAGGCTTTTAGTCTGTGCTGCAGTGGCTCTCCTTGCAGTCTGAGCAAAGAATTTGGACTCGGACTTAAAATTTCATTAAAGCAGTTGTTTGACAGAAACCTGGCATAGCTGCATCCACCAAGCTGCCTGTGGAAAGCATGTTGGCTTTTGCTGGAAAAACCTCTGACAAATTCCAGAAGCTACGAATTTGGCTTCTGGAAATGGTGTTTCTGGATGACATTAATTTCTTTTGTCTTTCTTGGACTTGATGGTGCCTCACAAGGATGCAGATAGACTGTGGTAGTGTGTGGTGTTTGATGTTTTTTTGGGCCACTTTCACCTCTGGCTGGGGTTTTGTTTCTCCAAAAAAGCCACAGTGGCCATGCAGCATCTGTGGATGTGCTCTGGAGTGCATCAGCCAGCCCAGCTGAGAGTCCTGGGAAAAAATAAACTGGAGACTGAATCTGGCTGGCCAGCACCTCCTCCACACAGCACACTGAAGCCATGCAGCCACAGTTTGATATTAACCTGCTTGAGCAGCTTTTCCTGTGATGGTTTTTGCTCTGAGCTTTGAGTAGGTGGGACATATAAAACTGCTCCAGTGGCTTCTTCTGGAACCTTCCTCGCTGGCCCCTGGGCAGAGCCCTTGTTTTTGTGTGGGTGGGCAGGAAAGCAAACAAGTGCCTCCAATGGTGTTGGCAGCACTTTGTCAGCCTCTGGACCTGCTGCCTCCTCAGTGAAGCCCAGTCCTTTCCCATTTGGGGGATGAATTTTCTCTTCTGTTGGAAATACGGATTTCCTTAGCATTTTGTTTTCTTGGTAGGGTTTTTTGATTTGCCTCTAGAATTTTGATGAGTACAAGCACTTTTCTGTTCTAATTGCCAAAAAATTACAAATTCCCTGTAACCAGCAGCCTGACAGACTTTAGGTGGGCTGTTAAAGCTTTTGGAGTTGATCCTGAAAGCTGTGCATCTCCGCAGTTTAGGAATGATGCACTTACATTTTTCTGACAAATACAAATAATATATTTGCTTATTTGCTACATTATCCCATCACCAGACATGCAGTAAAATACCAGGGGGCTGTTACTACAGTCCTTTCTGGTCACAGAACTCCTTTTGGAGTCAAAGGTGGATTTGGATGGAGGCTCCTGTGTTGTCTACCCTGGGTTATATACACACATACACACATCTAGAAAAGTCCATTTCAACTAAAACACAGCAACAAATATTTCTAAAGCCCCTGTAGATATACTTAAATTAAGATCAGGTCAGCAGTCTACTGAAAGTGGTGGCTGTTTTCATACAATCCTGTATGGTTTGAGGTCTTCTGGATGGTCCCTGCCTTCCAATTGCTCTCAGATCCTATAGATCCCAGGATACATTCCTGCTCCTGTATGAATTCATCAGTGCTGTGCTGGTGAAACTGGGGTTTAGCACCAGCAGCTTTTTATGGCAGGATTGCATCTAGTCCATGACATGTGAATGGGGTCAAATCCCTGCTAAGCTTCTGTCTTGCAGTGAAGGGAGATGGTGAACTCCTCACTGTCCTAGTTGGGTTTTTGTTTTGGTTTCTTTTACTGGAGTTGTTCTGCTTTCCATAAATAACCACTGGAGCAGAAGCTGCAGCTGATGGCCTTGTGCTGAGTTGTCCAAACTGTGGTCTGCTCCTGGTGTGTCCTGGGTTTTGGGAAATTATTGCTGAAAGAGTTTGGGTTTGTGATGACAAGGAAAGGGGAAGAATGTGTGAAGTGCCAGGAAGCTGCTGGGAAGGTGGCACAGCTGGATTCCCATGTGCTCTGGGTGTTGCCAGATGCTGAGAGAGGCCACTGGGAGCATTCTGCAGCTTCTCAGGGTTCCCCTTTGGGCTGGTGCCTGCTGCCTGCCCTGGGGGTGCCCTCTTGCACAAGGGCTCTGCAGCCCCTGCAGGGAAGTGTCCCCCCAGGGATGAGCCCTGCAGAGTATCTGGTGTGTGATCTGCATCCTGCAGCAGGAGTGCTTCCCACTGCTGCACATGAATCTTAATTTATACTGTAGTTAAACCCCCATGCTGGAAGACTGACTCTCAGAGCAGCTGCAGCTCCTGCTGAATCCACTGACGTCAGCTGGAGCCGAGGGTGGTGTGAATTTTCTTGCTCCCAGCTCGATCCCTAATCATCTTGTTGTAAAGGTCCAAGTTTGGCTTCAGTGATAACAAGCTGTCTGCAGCAGCTGGCCAGGAAAAATTTCAAGAAGGGTAGTAAATTCAAGTATTTGTGTTTGGTTTATGATTAAATTTTGGTAGCTCTGCTCATTAATGACAGCATTATAGAGCAGGCATTTGGGTGCCACCTTTTGGGTCATCAGGCTTCAATGTTTGTGGATATCAGATCCAGAAAAAGCATTCTGCTGGACCCAGAAGAGCCTCCTTGGATGCAGGATGGGGTTTGAGCAACCCCATGGCAGGGGAGTTGGAATTAGATGAGCTTTAAGGTCCCTCCCAAGCCTTTCTATGATTGTACAAAGTGCACCTGAACCTCCTGAGGATGGGCTGCACGCAGAGCAGAGCACAGGATGGAACTGAGCAGAAGGGAATTGGGTGTTCAGAGCTCACAGTCAAACTTGCAGGTGTGTAGCAGCTGAAGATCAGTCATGGAAACAGGAGAGAAGGGGAGAGGCAGACTTGGTGCATTGTTTCTGTTACAGCAGGAGCTCACAGCTGGGTTTTGGGGGCAGGGGAGCAGTGATGCTCCCCAAGCTGTGGGGAGAAGGCTGGTGCCCCAGCCAAGGAGATGACACAATGGGGGAACAAAATCTATGTGATGATTTCCTCCTTTATTGCCAGGAAACCAATCACAGTCACAGTTCTCATTGCATAGTGTCTTCCAGGTTTACTGAAGGTGTTTGCTGTACCTGTGGATGAATTTTCATGAGCAATGTTGGTATGTTTATATTCGTTGAGCATTTCTGGGATGTGTCTGCTGGAAAGAGACCATTTAGTTTGCATAATCAGCAAAAAAGAAAAGGTGATTAAGCATATGCACAGTTTCCTTTGGCAGAGAAGTTGATGTGTTGAAATATGATGGTTTTACAAAGCACACCCAGTGCTGGGGATCTTTTACTGTCTCCAGTGTAGGCTGCTCCAAAATGTCTGCTGTGAAGCTGGGATAACACATGCCTTTATTTCTGAGTGTGATCTGCCTGCTTGGGCTATTTAGGGTTCTAGGGCAATTAAGAAATAAGTTCAGTTAAAAATGGTTTGAAGCAGCTTCCAGCATATTCTAGATCAAAGTTATCTCACTGGTTCAAGCACTTGTGCTGAAATAAAATAGTGGAAAAAAACATAACTTTTGCAGTGCTTTTTTTTTCCTTTTTGGAAATTGATGTCTTGATGTAGAAATCAGTGGTATCATTTCAGTATTAAAAGTAAAGGACTTTTTAATCATATTTGCTGCCATGCATCATAGATTGCTTTCTTAAAATTGGCAGTATGGGCTGTGAGTTTGGAAGAGCTTGGCCAGGTGGGTTTTCAGCATCTTCTTCTTGTGTAATGATATCTTCAGGGCAATAATCTCTTTTGTATGTAGTTGGGTGTTTTCATTTACTGACCCTTTTCACTGAAGAATGGTCTGAGGAAATTAGGTCTAAAATGGTTCATATACTGAAGGAATTTTTACAGATGCTGATTAGGTGGGTGGGAGAACAGGCTGTTCTCCTAAATCTGTGCATTTTTAAAAATAAGTTTCCAATAAAATTGGATGTACAATGAAATGATTTATTATTGTCCAACAGTAAGCAGAAGAAACCCTTGACTCCAGACTGTACAATGCAATTTTTGGAAGACTTCTAAATCACACTTATGCTTTGATTGAAGAATTAATGGTTCTGGCTTCCTTCTTAGTGTATCTTGGACCATGTTTCTTTTTCTCTGTATTTTTTTTCCAGACTACTGCGGGAACAGTGGATCAGAGCCAAATATGAACGAAAAGAATTCATCCACAGTGAGAAGCAGGAGCCTTATTCTGCAGGTAGTGAAAGACACTTTTGGCAGATAAGTTTTTTGATGTCCAGCATCTTCCATTTTCTTCCTCTCTGTTTATATGTTCTTTATGTTGATTATTGCCCACATGTCATTAAGTAAGTAAATGAGTAACTAGATGTGGTCTTTTGCACAAGATCCCTCCTGGCATTCCCTGTATTTGATTTGGAATATTGGGAATTTGGATACCTGATGGAAACAAATCAGTTATCAAGTTTCTGTTGGCTGGCTGTTCAGCAGGAGCGAGTCAGACCGAGCAGCACTGGGTTTGTTTCTGGGAGCAGGAGGTGTGAGGCTGGATTGGGGATGAAGGATGTTTTTTGTCCTCGAGGTGACTTTTGCTTTGGGGAGATGAAGTAGCACTGTTAGCCTGCTTTGGGTGATGCTGGGTGTGTGTATAATGTCCCTCACTATTCCAGGGATCTGTCACTGCCTTTGCACCATGCTGCAGGTGTCAGCAGTGGGACCTGGTCCCCCTGGTAGCACTGTCAGTGTCCTGCAGTTGCAAAGGTGCAGCTCGTGTGACAGAGGTCATCTCAGAGCTCATTCCAGCAGGTGACAAGTGGCCTTGCAAGGGGCTGGGATGGTAGAGCAGATTTTCCTGCAGAAGGGCAGGATTTGAAGAGGAGATACAGAGCTCGAGTGTGTTTGTTGTGTGGCTGCACCAGCATGAAAGTGCATGAAATTAGCTGGGTATTTCTTTTGCTATATGTAAGTGGCATTTAATTTATTCTGTGTATTAAGTAGTTGACACCAGCTATCTGCTTGAATGACTCTGGGATAATTTTATTAGCAAAGACCATGTTACAGATTAAAGGTTAAAATACTATTTTCATGATGCTTTTCAAGACTAATCATATGCAGGTAGCTCCAGCAGTTTGCTGTTATGAAAACCACAATTAAATTCTGATCTCATATATTCTCAATTTATGTTTTGAGCATTCCAGCTCTGCTGTATTGTGTACATGAGGCACACAGTGTGTGGGGAGTATCCATATTCATAGAGAGTACGTTGGGCACAATTTTATTTTAGATTTTTTAAAAGCTGTCTGCTGGGGTCAGACATATTCTATTAACAATAAATAGTTTGATTTCTTAGATAATTTTGGAATGGGTCTGCCAATGTGTGTATAATACCCACCTAAGAATAATATTTACAATTTCTACCATGCAACTTCTGGATATGAAAGCTGGGATTCAACCAAGTACTTGAGGAAAATGCATAATTTTAAGCACACGATGAGTCCTTTCGACTCCAAGAAGAGTGTGTACCTGGTTAAAGTGAAGTAGGTGCTTCAGTGCTGTGTGGGAAGAAGGGCAGCATGTTCTGAGCTCTCTGAAAGATATTATGAGAAGAATTCAAAGGGGAGTTTATTTTAGCAGTGTATTTTGTGGGTGTTCTTCAGTAATGTGGCTTCATGATATTTAACTGCATGCTGAAGTGATAAGGTTTTCTCACCTCTCTTTGAAGTTCAAAAGCCATTAAGTACAGAATAGAAGAGAAGAGAGTGAGCCATTTTCAGTGAGCCTCCTCTGGGGAGGAGGAGGGGAAGAGAAGCAGGCTGGTGGGCATCATGTAAGTGCTGTGTAAGTGATTTTAGGTTGTGAATTGTCTTTGAGAGTGCCACTATGTCCAAAATCCAGCCTAGGAGCCACTCAGATGACCTGTGCAACTGGGATGTCGTTTGTTGCTTCTTCTGGACAGTAAACTCTGAGGGGAGCTTTGGCCAGATGGCTTCTCCATGGGGGGACCAGGTTGATGTTACAACAAAACAAAGCTGGGGATGCACACACCAAACTCCCAGTGCCAGCTTTCCCCTTGTGCTGCTCCATTACAGTCCCCAGGTGTAGCTGCCCACCTGTCCTTCACCCTGTGCCAAAAAGTGCTCCTTCTGTCCTGCAGACCAGCTGATGATGCAGTTCTCAGCTCTCTGTTAGGCTGGGAGTTGGTGATTTCCTGGGGTTGTGTCCTGAGAAGGGAGCCCAGGGAAAACCCTGTGTCCTGTAGGAAAGCAGCACACTGAAACAATCATTGAGGCTGTAAAAGACCCTTAAGATCATCGAGTCCAACCATTAACCCAGCACTGCCAGGGCCACCACTTGGCCATGTCCCCAGCAGAAATGTTCCTGGGTGTGTTGGACAGTCCTTGTGTCATTCCAGTGACATGGGGCAGTTTTGTCACTGTGCTGTTTGTGGTGCTGGACCTCCTGTGCCTGGTCCTGCCAGGCTCAGCCCAGCTGGGGATGACAGAGGGTCTGGGCTGTTGCTTTTGTCCACTTTTGACCTAAGCTGTCTGTGAACAAACTGAGGTGCTACTGACACCAGGGCACCCTCCTGCCCACGCCACATCCAGTTGTGTCTCACTGGAGTGTGCCTATATCTCTGTTTCTTCCTAATGCTGTCTCAGACCATTTTTCCTCAACCTCCTAAATTCCCTGGAGCAGTGTCAGGTTTCCAGTTTCTAAGCATGAAACATTTTGTTGCTAATAGAAATGTCAGTATCCATTTTCTCATGTTTGCTGGAAGATTTAATTCCATTTCCTAATCCCAGGGGCTATTTTGCATTCTGATATTTGTTCAATAATTGCATCAAAAATAAGAAAATGCTCTATTGGAACAGTTTTGAGCAACATCCTTTTCCAGGCAGCCTGATGAAACCCTGGTCAGAAATTCAGTGTCTTTCAGAATATCCTTTGGGGAGAGACTGTCTGGAGCCTGTAGATGCCAAGCAGAAGCTATCACAGCTGAACTGCCAGGCTGAGGAGAAATGAGCCTCGGGACAGGAGTGTCAGATGTGCAGGTCAGGGCTGAGAGAGTTGTGCAGGGAAGCCAGGCAGGAGGATGCAGCAAACTTCAGCTGCTGGGGAGGGGGATAAATAAGAGGCAATGTGGGATGCAAAGGCAACAGTTGCCCCAAGAGATCTTGCATATCACCCAAACAGCTGGGAAACATCTGTCTTGTGAGATACAGAGCGATCCCAGGTAGCAGGATCAGACTGGGAAGCAAAGACACTTCCCATGTGCAGAAATCCCCAGTGTGGGTAGCACTGAGCATTGAAACCAGCTCCTTAGCCTGGCAACAGCCATGGCTGTGGATCCGTGGGTCTTGGTTCAGTCCCTGACTGAGATATCCCCTCCTGGGGATGTGCTGGGGTTCGTGCAATCACAGCCACTTGCCCTGGGTGGGAGATCACAGTGGAAACTCCTGTAAGGGAGATTTAGAGTTCCTTGCTCCCCTAGGAAGCCTTGGGCACAAGCCCACGTGCTGTTCCCAGCTTTCAGCTCCTCTTCCCCCCATCAGTGTTTCAGACTGATGGTTCTGTTGTTAATGAGTGTATCAGCACCATTGATTTGGGAGTGAGGAGTCAGTCTGAGTTCAGGTGGTGCAGCGAGATCAGTAAAACTGGGATTAAATGTTGTGGTGATCTGCTATTGATTCTCAGAGACACCCTCTCGTATATTTGAGCTCTTCATTCAGCTGGAGTATGAGCTAAATAATTTGTTTGCCCTAGCCAGACTTTATGAAACAAATCATTATTTACACCCCAGCAATCCTAATTAACACCATGGCCACATCCCTTTCTCTAGCAGTGCATTTCTTGTGCAACAGCACAGAATGATACCAGTCTTGAGACTCTCACATTAATGTGTTTCAGGTTGGCTTTATCCCTTCTGGTAAATGAACTGGCAAAATTACTGTCAGTCTCCAGCTAATTGTCCTTCCTAAAGGAGTTTAGTGGGGCATGGGTGCTGAGTTCTCCCAGAAACAGAGGACAGTTGTAATTGCCATCAAAGTTTGGATCTGTATCTCAAGGCAATTGTGAGGTTTGATCAATTTTAAACGTATTTTGATCAGTTTTAAAAAGCTTGGTTGTTTTCCACTGCTGTTGATAGGTGGCAGTTATGGCAATGCTTCCCAGAGGACCTGCTGAAAGTTAGTTCAGTTGGGTGCTCCTGATTTCTTCTAATCAAAAGGATTTATTTTAACCAAGGGAGAGGTGGAGGAAGCAGAAGGGAATAGTATTTGCAGGACTGGAGCACTGTGATGATATAAACTGGTCAAGGTGCAGCTGCTCTGATGCATCTCAGGCTACAGATGAGAAAATGGAAACATGGCCAAGAGGGCATTGTTTGCTCTTTGAACTTTAACTTCACTGCTTTCATTCATTGGTATTGGGAAGTTGGGGCTCCTCAGCTGATAAAAATTGTCATAGGTCCCATGGAAGTGTTGGAGGAATCCAGATTTGCACCAGGTGAAGGTTTGAACCCTGTCCTTTGGGGTGGAAGTTGGAGGACTGGGATTATTTGACTGGTAATTCCCCAGCTGGGTGGGATGATCTGTTGGGTTGTAGAGTCTTGGGCAAAATTTTGGGCATATTAGCAAAGTCA
Source organism: Rhabdornis inornatus (assembly GCA_013397075.1). NCBI lineage: Eukaryota > Metazoa > Chordata > Aves > Passeriformes > Rhabdornithidae > Rhabdornis > Rhabdornis inornatus. The sequence goes on from VWZS01007819.1 coordinate 983,337, forward strand.
GTGATGGTCAGGGCTTTTGGCTCTGTTGGATTGTATTCCTGTATTTATAGCACTGTGGACTGGATCATATTGTCACTATTCAGGTGAGCTGTGGTTTATCCAGGTAGCATTTCTCTGAAGGTGCCTATTTGCTTGTATTGTCTTCTGTCAGCACCCTAAGGATTACTTGGTTTATGTGTTGTTTCCTATTTGTCTGCAAATATGATGGCAAAATAAATTATGAGACATAAAAGAACACCCTAAAATAGTAAAATGTGTTAATATGCACTTTCCATTCCATGAGGCTCTTGCATAATTTGGGCAGCAGTTTGAATTAATTTTCCCCTGCACTCACACAGTTGGAAGGAGCTCTGATTGCAAAGCACTGGAGAAAACACAGGGGACACAAAAACCTCCTTTCTCAGTGTGAGGAAGACACCCTTATTAGCTCAGTGTGACCTGCAGTGATGTAATGCAGTTTATTTTGGGCCTCATCAGACAAAACAGTGAGCAGTGTTGCAGTTAAAAGCCAATTATTTTAACTGACAGACCTGATCCTCTGCTGTCTCTTACCCCATTTCCTCCAGCTAGTGAGGAGCTGTGGGTGTCAGAGCAACACCAGCTCTGCTGTGGGTTTTTTCACAGCCTCAGAAGCAAATTACAGGGCTGAGCAGCACCCAGGGAGCAAACCAGTGCTAATGGCAGCCTCAGGGGGCATGGGGTTTTCTGCACATCAGACACCCCAAAGCACTGAGCAAAGAAATAAAGCATCAGCTTGAGGGCTCCTGGTGGCCTTTGAACACTCGTGGTCTTTAAGGAGATGTTTGTGCAGAAGGGGCTGTGAAGCCACACGAGAACAATCCCCTCCCCTTGCTCTGCAAGCACTTGCAGTAAAGCCCAGGGGTGGAGGTGGCCTGGGGACAGGAGGTGACACTGTGGGTGGGAGGATGGGTGGCTGGGGACAGGCAGGGTCTTCTGATCTGTGGGTGCCTGCAAGAAGACAGGGCGAGAGTGGAGAGGGCCTGCAGGCTCAGGGGAACAGGGCATCTCCTGTGCAGTCTGCAAGATTTTAATGCTGCACACTGTCTTCACACTGGGGGTGAAGTCCTGGTAGAGATGTGCTGCTCCAGAGAAGTGTTTTCCTGTCACATACACAGCTTTACCTGTGCCAGGTAATCACTGCCCTGCCCAGGCTGGGCTGTAGCTCCTGTGCTGCAGGGAAGGACAGCTGAACCAGAAGAGAAAAGGGTGCTGGTGAGAAGGTTTAAAGAAAGAGCAAAGACCCTGTTCAGGGCACTGTGGTGGTACAAGGGTTGTGGCAACAGAGTGTTCCCATATTTGGGCTCCCATGAGAGGTGCAGGAGAGGCAAAGGTGGGTTTTTGGGGTTTTTTCCCAATTTCTTGTGCTGGTTTATGATGTCTGAAAGTCTTTATGTGGAGCACTGCTCCATCCCACTGGACCTGCTCCATGGTCAGAGCTTCACCTCTGTGAGCAGGGAGAAACCCTGTGGGGGTGACTTTATAAGGGTGAGCACACTTATTGTGTGAAACCAGCTCCTTGCAAGTGGGGAGAAGTGCCATAGGTCCTTTCTGTAGCATCCTTTAACTGCTGACAAGACACCAGACCTGCATCTTAGAAGTGTTGAACCAAAACTCTATTGCTAAGGTGCTGTCAGCTAAATCAAGAGCTTCTTTTAGCACTGGGAAGGATTTGAGCCAGCTCATGTGTGTGGTCAGGATGGTAGCCAGCTGCCGTCTCAGCTTCTCTCATGCAGACCAGCAGGAAGATTTAGTTCACTGTTGTTTCTTCCTCTAGTGCAGCCCACATCCTTGGCTGATGTTCCTCATTATATTTCCACCAACTCCAGGGCAGCTCTCCTGGCTTTTCCCAGGTGAAGGTCTCAGCATGGTCAGGGTGATGCTGTGCTAAGCACTGTACAAACACAGAGCAGGATGGGGTATTATGGTTGGGGGTAAGGTGAGGACAGGGGGATGCCAGCCCCTTGCAGAAGGAGGGGCAGTGCCCCACCACAAGGCTGGTTCTGCAAAACAGAGATGAGGATGATTTTTTAAGCGTGTAAATTACCCCATTGCTTTTGAAGCAAGAAAGAGAGAGAAGTGTTCAGCAACTACAGGGAGCCACATCTGGCTGAAATTATCCAGGATGCTGAGAAGCCAGAGGGAGAGATAGATGAGCAATGCTCACAGAAGCTTTGGTTCCTTAGGAAACAGCTCACAGGAATAAGGGAAACCAGGAGATAAAAGCAAGCATGTTGAGGGTTGTCAGCAACATCTTGCTGGGCTTTGACCAGGCACTGAGAGTGCAGTGGTGCAGAGCAAGGTCACCTGCCTGGGTGCCCTGGGTGTGCAGGAGCATCCCACTGTCTTCCAGGGGGTGGGTGGCATTGCCATTTGGGGTTGGTGTGTGTGTGAAATGATCCTCCATCATCTCCGTGCTGTGGCTGCTGGGGTGAGGGTGGCTGTACCTGGCCACGGGGCAGAGCTTGTGCCTCCCTTCTCTGCCCTGACAAGGTACAGAAATACTTCAGCATCGGTTTGGTGGTTTTATTCTTAAACCTTTTCTCCCTTCCCCCAGTTCCTTATGAGCTTACAACATCTCATTGTGCTAAAAATAGCCTTTGATGTGGGAGTGAAGCCGTGGCTCTGCCTGCCCTTTGTTCGAGGGGCTGCAGCTCCAGGCTGGGGCAGCCCTGCCAGTGTCCAAGTGTCCCAATGTCTGAGTGTCCGAGTGTCCCAATGTCCGAGTGTCCGAGGCCAGAGCAGATCCACCAGTTCATGTCACTGGTTTTGCAGTGGCAGCTCAGAGTGGTTTGTAAATGGGCCACGAGCCCTCTGCTAAAGCAAATCAGTTTCTCACCCTGCTCCCTGCTCGGTGTTTGAAGCAGTGCTGGAATCTCTGCAGAGCAGTTGTGATGCTCCTGTGCCCAAACCCGAGCCATGGCCATGGAGGTATTTCTGCTGAGGGCAGTGAGCTTTGAAATGTCACTGTATAAACACCAGGTCGTGTTAGACTCTGAATACCACAGTAAAAGCTTTAGTGCCACATAATTTATAGTGCAAATTTATAAATGGCCTTCAAAGCGCTGGCTGCATTACGTGTCTGTAAAGTCAATAGTATCATGCAAATAAAGAGTTTATTTTCCCCTCATTCTGCTTTTTTGCTGGCATGTTTCCTGTAATGCCAGTGACTTGCCGCCTGATTTACACCATATATAGAAATGTAGAAAAAGCCTAATTATAATTGGCTCTTCTAACGTTTTGTGAGTTGAACTTCTGAAAATACTGGCTGCATCTTGATGCAAAGGTCTGACTTTTTCAGAAGTTTCTGCGAGTAAATCTCTATTTAACCTCAATGCAGATGTGGCTGATGGGCAAACAGCTGTCAAAAGCTTTAGCCGGCCTTGATCTTAGTCCATAGAGAGGAATTTTCAATATAAAGAAATAAGTTAATTTATTTCTACTTCATAGCCTCAAAAAGAAGTTGCTACTTGGCTCCAACTGCTTTTTAATGTCACTGTTATCTGATGCTGGTTGTAAATGGATTAAATTCTCTTCTGATGCTTGAAAGGCTCAAGTATTAGGGCAGGGCTTTGAGAGAAGCTCCATAATTTTCTGCTCTGCCCATCACTGATGAGAAGCTCTTGGTTTTGTGATTCAGGGCAGCAGTGTGCTCAGGAAGATGCAGCTGTCTCGGGATCTGTGGAGCATCCCTCACTGTGGGATGCTTTTTTGTGCTGTCTTAGCCTCTCTTCCCAATCCCTGTGAGAAGATTCCTTGTAGACCTAGAGATGGAAATAAAAAAAGTAATAGCAGCATGGTTAAAAAGCAGCAAAAATCAAGATAGCCTGGTATTTTGTAAAGAATTCATCTTGACTTTTGCAAAGCAGAGATTTGGGCATGGAGGGGGAGATGCTTTGTGGTAGGAAGTCATGGCACCAGTTCCCTGCAGTGCATGTTGGTGCTTGGTGTGCATGCTAGGATTGCATCAGTGGTGCCTTTGTTAAATTACCATTTCCAGTAAATTCCCAGCACTCGATTCTGGTGCTTGGCTGAACCAAAGCACCAGGTTTGGCTCTCACTGGATATCAGCAAAACCATGTTACAAATCTCTACAATCAGTCCTGCCCTTGTCTCTAAGGGCTTGGCTGCAGGGCCCCAAACTCTGGCTGCATTTTCACTCTTCCCAGCTGACACCAGGAGCAATTCCTCTGCTTGGCACTGGTGCACCCAGGCAGTGTGTGGTTGTACCCAGGACAGCTGAAGCTGGAATGATCTCTGGACAGGCTGGATTTGTGGCAGTGTGTGGTTGTACCCAGGGAGCTGAAGCTGGGATGATCTCTGGACAGGCTGGATTTGTGGCAGTGTGTGGTTGTACCCAGGGAGCTGAAGCTGGGATGATCTCTGGACAGGCTGGATTTGTGGCTGAATGAGGAGCCCAGGGCACAGAGATGCTGCACCTCTTTGGCATGGACCTCTGCCCTGTCTCAGTGTCCCAGAGGATGAAGAGATTTGGCATCACAGCCAGGCAGGGATTGTGTCAGGCAATTTGGCTTCTTGGCTGAGTTTTGCAGCCTGCCCTGAGCTTGGTGCTGTGCAGGTTCTGCTGATGCTTCTCTTCGTGGTTATTGGAGCAGTGGGGAGCATGGCAGGGAGAGATGCAGGATGTCAGGCTAAGTGGCAGCAGGGCTCTAGCCCTCTCTGAAAAGGATACAGCCTCCACTATTGGCTTTTCAAAGGAGCATTTTAGCATTTCAAGAGTTCTCAAGAGCATTTTGTTGCATCCAGGGCTCTGAGTGCTGGACAGATGCCCCTAAAAAGCAGCCCCTGTCCAGAGGCTTCCATCAGAGGGCTGGGGGTGTGATGCCTGATGGAAATTGCAAACCCTGCAGTTCTCCCAGCCCAGCACCAAGGTCACTGGAGGCTGATGTGCTGTTGTCAGGAGTGGGTTAAAGCACGAGCATCCCTCCAGCGAGCAACCTTGCCTGGCACAAAAACCTCCTTCTCATGCTGCCGAGCCACAGAGAGGCTTCTGTTCCCCAGCACTGACATCAGCTGCTGGCCAGGACAGGACGTGAGTCACGCTGGGAGCCAGGCTCGGGGAGAGCTGCTCCTCCCTCCCACACCCTCCCATGAAGGTGAAGCCCCTCTCGGTGGTCTGAGCCCCCCTGCTCCCCCTCACCTGTGCAGCACCTGCTGTGTGTCAGGTGTGATGTCTGCAGCCCCAGGAGCAGCCCATGACCCCAGCAGGGGTGTGTGAAGTCTGGCATCCATGCCTTGGCACTTGTGCTGTGGATTTTGGGTACAAAAAAGGGGGGTTAAGGTCTAATCTTTTTTTCCCCAAAAACCTTTTGTCTAATAGGGAGGAAGTGTTTAAGATGAAAGGCTCTGGAGAAAGGTTCAAATGGTTGAAGGAGGAAAGTCTACAGAAAAGTATGTTCAGCTGAAGCAGATGGGACCCCATTGCTGCTGTTCAGTCTCCTTTTCTTGTCTTCACTTTATGCATTTAACATTACACAGCTCTGTGTCAGGACTTGCTCCAAGAAACCTTTCCCCATCCTCTCCTTGGAGGTTTGAGGGAAATGCAGTCATTGCTTTGAAACAAATGACTGCTTCTTCTGCCTTGGTATGCCCTGGCATTGCTACCATGGGAAGTGGATGGAGGAGATGCCTTGCAGGTCCCTTCTGCTCTCTGCAGCCTCACTCAGAGCAAAGCAAAAACTCAAACAGTGAGTGAACAAATATTGAAGCAAATTGCCTTGGAAATAAATTTATTCATTTGAAGAAATCCACTCAAGAAACCAGCAGCAGATCTAACCCCCAGCCAGACTGACAGCATCCGCTGCAGCATCCTCAGTGGGTCTGGGCAGGGCTCTCCTGGAGCGCTGCCTGTGCTGGGTCCCAGCCTCACTCCGTGTCAGCAACTTCACAACGAGAATGGTGCAAACACCAAACAGGACTTTGCTGCAGTAAAGGCACATCAAAGGCCTGTTTAGCAGACTAAACTCAGGAGGAGGGTGCACGGGGAGATCACAGCATGGTTTGTCTTACCATGTTTTTTTCTTGTGCAAGGGGACCAGGGCTGTGGCAGGGACCCGCACGTGGCATCGCTCCCATGCCAGGATGCTCTGACATTTCCACAGGACTAGCATCATATGACCAGGAGCTGGAGAAGCCTTTCAGTGCCTTTCAGGAGCTGTTTGGAAGTGCTGATTCAGACTTGGTACAAACCCCTCCGAAAGAGCACTGCTGCCTCCTGGGGCTCTGTGGGAATCGAGGGAAGATGCTGCACCACTTCCAGCCTGGATAAGGAGACACCGCACAAAGTCACCACCAGAAGGCAAAGGAGAGGGCTCCAAATGCAAAAGCTTGTCTTTTAGAGTTAAATTTGGTGCTTTTTTATTTTTTCTATCTCTCTGAGCTATGGCAAGAAGCCAGCGACTGCTGTTATGCTTTCCAGGAAATCCATGAACATTGCAGTGACAAAGTGATGGGGCGGTGATGGATCTTACAGATAGCTGCTGTAGGAAGAAAAACATCTAGCAGAAAGAAATACTCTGATGTCTCCAACTCCCCTAAAGCAGAAAAGCATTTAGGCAGCCAAAAATTGCAGGTGAGAACCTGTGGGTCTGAACTTAAGGGAGGAGGAGCAGCCGGCCAAGTGAGGCATTGGCAGCGAGCTCTGGGAAGGGGGGGAGCACCACTGCAAGCTAAAGCTGGATGCTCACAGCTAGTTTAGGATCCAGCTGTCATTTTAGCAGCTGGTTCTGTCAAGCTGCCTTCAGTATAGCTCTGATCCAAGCTTCTATAATTAGCCCAGGAGCAACAGCTCTCGTGCAAGCAGTAAGGCAGCAGCGATGCTCGATGCAGGGGAAGCAGAGCAGCATGGGTCTGAGCCTTGCTGAAAGGGGTAAGGGCTGCCCCATGAAATTTTAAAATAGCTGGGGGTTGGTCTTTTTTTTTTTTTTTGTTCTCCATCAAAGGATTTTTTGCAAAATATTTCATTAGGGCTTTTTTTCCCCCCCTCTCAAAAAAGCACACCTAAGAAATGTTGTTTCATTTTGTGTCATCTTTTAACAGAAATGTTCACATTTATCAACTCAAATCAAAAGCATTGAATTTGTGGTCAGTTTGAGGTTGGTTGAATTTGCTGAACTAGTGCAGTTTCTCATGGGTGAGGTGGTCTGAGCCCCTGCAGCCTGTGGCAGCTGAATGTGCTGCCTGTGTTTTGGGTGTGCTCTGGATGCTCCCTGGGGATGCCCTGACTTGTTCCCAGGAGAGTCTGTCCAGCTGATGAGGATAGACTATAAGATCAATAAATGTGTGAAACACCCCAACTGTAATTATCATGACTTACACCTGTCCTTGAGCTTTCCCTGTTTGAGGTCAACCAACTTGAATTAGTGTATTTTGATATTGCTCAGGCTGCCTGTTCCTGTAACCTTGAGTTTTTGCAGTCAATAAATGGACCTATACCAGTTGGAGACAGCTGAAGAGAAGCACAAGGCTTTGTTCTCCATGTCTTGGGTGATAAACATTTAAGGAAAGAATAGGAGAACCATCCCTTTGTATTTTCTATGCTTTATGAGGGTAGTTCTTGGTGCTCCAGGTCTGGTGTTTCTCAGTGATTTTATACTGTGCACATTCACATTCCCTGAGTAATGACACAGGACCAAAAAGCTGGGGCATCTTTCTTCCACTAATGAGAAGGGAGTGACTAGGAAGCAACAGGATAACAAAGAACATGGAAAAGGCTGTTTTCATGGCAACTCATGGTAGTTTAATTAAATTTCCACTAAAGAAAGATCTGTTTTACTTTGGAGACCTGCACAGAGTCGGGTGGTTTCTATCTCTCACTAGATAAAGAACATTCTCCAGGGTGAGGTCATGTCTTTTTCTGGAGTTTGCCAGAGATGTAGCTGAGTTAGATCAGCCTCAACTCTGAAGCAGAGCATTTGCTGATGCTTCTTTCTTGCCAGCACCAGCCCACATCCACCTGCATTCTCCCCCTATAGTGAGCTCATCCGAGTTTTCACCTTGAAATCTCTGGTGCAGCAGGGAAGGCTGCAGTGGAGGAGCTGTCCACACCCCTCTTCTGGGATGCTTATACTGAAATGGGACAGGGAGGTGCTTCCCCAGCTGGCTAAATGGGACTGGTTTTACAAATGTTGTTGTTGTTGAGGTGCAGACACAGCAGCCACCTCCAGTTTCATAACCAGGGTAGCCCCTGAGGGATGGGTATATGGCATGGCAGTAACAAACAGCATATCCCCAAAATACCTAAAAGACAAATGAGGCTGCTCAGCAGGGAGTGGATTTCAAACTTTCGTGCATTGCAGAGGGTGGAAGAAAATTTTAGCCTAGCCAAGTCAGTGGGAATTTTGGTCAATGATTTATTGAGACAGAATTTAGCCTTGATTTATATAATTCCAGGAGTTAATTAAGTGGGATTATGCTGCTCCAGGGAAGGGGAGGGGATAGTTCTAGAAAAATCAAGGTGTGCAAATGTCCTTGTGCAACCTGGAGGTTGCGGCTGTGCTGCCAAATGCTCCTCCCTTGACAGCACAGCTGCCAGAGCATCGTGTACCAGCTGATTTCTGGGACAGCTGGAACACCAGCAGCCAGGGCAGAAATGAGCCCTAAATTTAAAAATTCTCCTTTCTGTATGAAGTTTTCACTGTAAATGTATTGAACACTCAATAAAAGACATTCAGGAGCCAATAGCAGCACCACAGCAGATCTGCTCGAAGCCATTTGGATTCCTCTTCAAAGCAGAAAAAGCGAGAGCTGCGTGCGTGTGAGAATGGCTTTCCATGATTTATGATTGTATGGAAACACTGCCTATGTGGGGGAATGCTTTATTCCAGGATGCCCCAGAACAGAGGGTCAAAAACTCATCTAAAGTCTGTGGTGAACTTCTCTGCTGACTTCTCTGCAGCTCTGTTGGGGGTTTAAATTCATGTCATCCTTGCTTGGATTGATCAGTGTGAGCAGCTGCCTAGGCTGAGGTTTTATTTATTGGTGTGGGGAAGAGATCCATCAAAAGCTCTTCAGGCTCAGAGATTATTTTAGCCTGATCCCCTAGGTGTGGTTTGAAGATGCCTGTGTAAAATCCAGCCCGTCAGGTGGTTCAGGTGTTTTCAGCTGAAGCCTCAGCAGCTGTAGGTTGGTGAATCCCACTGTGGTGCATGGGGAAGGTGTCAAGGCTCCTCGTCCTCTTTGTGTCACGTCTTTGCTTTCTGCATGGGCCATTGCAGTTGCATGTGGGGCTGCAGCTGGGTTCTGCTTTGCCTTGCAGAGGCAGGACCAGCTCTGTGTGGGCATCCCTGGGCAGGGGTGGTGATGGTGTGGGATGGTGGCAGTGGCTCCTCCAGGTGCAGGGAGGGAAGGCTGCAGGACACCTTCTGTGCAATAACTCACAGTGGCTGCAGCGAGGATTTTTTGGAGTGTTTATGTCTTGCCCAAGGAGGATCCTTGCCCTGTGGTTTGGGAGTGGTTTGGCTCTCAGAATTCAGCTCCTGAAGTGAGCTGCTGCAGGATGTTATTGTGAGTTAGTACCGCATGCCTGCCCTTAGAAACGATTTCTGGCCTGGCTTTCCAGCTAAATCAGGCTTTGAGTGCACTCAGTGCTGGTAAATGGATTGAACATCACACTGGGAACCTCCCACCTTTCATCTGCCTTTTATTATGGAAGACTGGCTTCAAAAGATCGAAACCTGAAGGTTATTTACCTGTAACAGGATTTTTTTCTCCAAGCAGCCAGAGGCTCCCAGGTGAGTGTTGCAGGGATGCCACTCGAAGAGGAAGCATTTGATTTCCAAGTAAAATTAGATTCCACGTTCAATTCTCAGCAATGTAAGTGCAAGGCTTCCAGTAAAAACATTTTCTGTAGCAAGGGGTTGTAACATCTCCCTGCAGATACAATCAAATTGTGCTTGCTGCAGCCAGCTGTGGTCTTATCTTTAATATGTAAACACTTGCTCAATAATTAAGTTTACCACGGAAGTTGTACTGTATCGATGGTCAATTATAAGATAAACTGATAAAAGGGAGGATGTGGCTGTCTTCTTTATCAAACCTGATATGCCTGCAGCAGTCAGGTGATGACTTGGGAATTGCATAATTTGGTGTTTTCTCCTGGTACTTGTTCCTATGCAGCATTTCAGAGGAGGTGAGTGCTCACTGGGGGATCAATATCACTCTACCAAAAGAAGTTTCCTCTCTGATGAGTGTCCTTTGCATCACCTTACCCTGCAGTTGCTTGCCCTGTGGCTGTCACCCTCTGCTGCCGTGATTTCCCATTTTTTATCCCTCTCCAGAGGCAGCTGTGTCTTGTCCCTGCTGCACTCAGTGGGCACAAGGAGCAGGGTGATCCCATCTGGGATCCCTCCCGGAGGATGAGTGACTGTGCTAATGTCTTTGTCACCTGGGAGCTGCTCCGCAGGGAATCATAACATGTGATTAAAGAAACCAGTTAAAAACAGCTTAGGAAGCTGGATTAGGTACATGATCTCTTATTATGGCTCCTTTTAGCTGACAACCCGGTGAAAGAAGGCGGGGTCTGGATTACATGGAGAAACATCAGACTTGACAGGGGTGTTTTCTGACTGTTCGGCTTAGTGGTGTCATGTACAATTTTAATCAGATTTAAATAGTGGCAAACATCACAGGCTTAATGGATTTCAGCTTTATTATTGGGGCTTTGCTTAGAAGCAATTTGGATTTTCAGCTGTGAGCCACCAATGCAAGTGTATTCACGATTAAGTGGGACTGGAAACCCAGGGATGGACTTTGCATGTAAATGCCACATGCCTGAGGGGGGGGACAGACCTTGTCTTCTTTCTGTCAGTCCCAGAGTCTCGATGTGTAGTTAAGCTCAGCCCCATGATCCTTCCATAGGGATGGTGCATTTGGCTCCATTTTCCATACTGATCCAAGCAGCTGGGGAGCATCTTTGCTGTGACAAAAACAAGATGAAGCAAGATGACAATATCTTTTCATAGTGATCTGGAGAATTGGTTTTCCGTGCTTGACTTCGGCCCTGGAGTTGTTCCTCACACGATCTAAAATGATCTCTGTCCTCTGCTTTAGGTGTCATGGGTTGTTCTTGACCTTCCCATGGTGAGGCTTTGGTCTCTGCTGTGCCAGTTTGGAATGATTTGTCTAGAGGAAGAACAGTCCCCGAGGACACTGACATCTGTATTTCTACAGAGACGTCGTCCTACCTCCAAACTGAGTCTTTTGGGGTGGTTTTTGTTTGTTTGTTTTGTGTGTGGGGGGGGGGTTGTTTGTTTGTTTTGTTTTGGTTTTGGTTTTTTTTGTTTGTTTTTGGTTTTTTTAGGTTTTTGGGGTTTTTTGTTTGCTTTGGTTTGGTTTTTGGTTTGTTTTTTTTTACACTGTGGGAGGAGATGCTGTGGAAGAAATCAATATGGAAGGTGGTTTTGTAAAACAGCGTTGACTTTGCTCAGAGGACTGGATCTGACTATCAGAGGCAAGTCACCATTTCAGGACATGGTTGGTCATTGAGGTCTGATCAACTGCTTGGTGCTCCGGGCCCTGCACCAGCAGGAAAAAAGGAACATCAGCCAGTGCAAGTCCCCTTTTATCAGTAAAGGGAAGTGTTCCTACTCCCTTGTGTTTTCTGTGCCGCCTCACACCAGCGACGTGAGGTTTCATCTACTTCCAGCTCTGAGCTGAGCATTAGTGAAGATGTTTTCCCTTAGAAGGCCAAGGAGATGTCTGTGCAATGTTATCTGAATCATCCACTAAATCCTGGCTTTCTGTCTGCTGTAGCCATTCAGGCGCTAATTGCCTTTGATTAAGTCGATCGTTTGCAGAGTGAGTGGGTTAATTGGGTATTGTGGAAGCAATCAATCTCATCAGCTGCTGGCATCCATAGCTCAGGCGACAATGCAGAGGGACAATAATTGTTTTATGAGCTCTTGGAAGGCAGCAGAGGCAGACTGGATGACAACAGGAAACCCTTCTTTGCAAAATGGCCTTTAGGAAAAGTAATTTGGATGCTAAGTGCTCGTAAAGAGAGGACAGATTGATTGGGAGCTGGGAAATTTTGCGCCTCTAAAGCGTGTGTGCACGAGAAAGTGATGTGGGTGTCAGGGTGCTGCACTTGGGAGTTCTTGGGCTCCTTGGCCTGGCTGGATGAGATGTGAAGAGGATGTGATGTCCAAAACGGGGAGAAAAGGTTGTGTTCAGGGAGGTGAAGGGAGATGATTCATTCCCTTCACAGCTAGTGAGTGTGAGCTGAGACACGCCAGGCTCCCACCTTGCATTGAGTGCGCCAAGCACTGAGCTCCCAGCTGTCCTGGGGGATCACTGAACACATCCTCGTTTTCTATTTGCTGAGGCTGTAATTTCCAAAGAACTGATCTGTGCAGGGGCAGCAGCAGCTCCTGGTGGCTCCTCACCTGGTCAGTGCAGGAGGATCCCAGGGGAAGGATTCCCATCTCACCATCAAACCTCCCAGGTCCCTCCTGCCATGGGGATGCTGAGACATCTCCAGCATGACTGTGTCTGCACTGCTCAGTGTGGGACAGCAGGAAATTTATTACCCAGAGATGCTGCAGAATTATTGCAGGGAAGTTCTGAACTCCTCAGCACAGCTGCAAACAAACAAACAAAAAAAAAACCCAACAAAAAACCAGGCAAAAAAAGCAATCTGCTGGTGCTGTGCAGGGGAGCAGGGTGCAAGCTCTGAGGGATTTGAGGACCTGGATCCTGCTTGCTTCTGGAGGTTCTGAGCAGAGAGTGATGTTTTCATTCCATGAGCAAACTTAGTATTCCTTGGTTTATTACTTTTATTGGAATGCAAATTCTTAAAGTATGCAAATTGAAGTAATTGAAATGTCTTGCTTAGGTGGTGGCTGAGTGCTACAATAAGCAATGTTACAACTTAGAGCAGTCAAACCAAACCACTTACATTGACATGGCTGAACAAGAGGTGCACAGTTGTTTTTGCAACCCTATTCGAAGTCCAGTCTGTAAGGAAAGTATAGAATATGCCACCTTCTCTCACTGTGGACTGTGGGGTTTATTTCAGAGGAAATGTCCTTCAGACTCTGTTTAAAAAGGAGGCTGTAACATGGGGTCAGAGGTGATGTGTGATGCCAGGGATTCCACACCCAACTGCTCCAGGTAATCCTTGACCTCTCAGAAGAGGTGGGCACACCATGTCCAGCGAGTGCCTATCCCCTGTCCTGCCTTAATTAACACCTTACAGTGCTAATAGAGCAGAGTGCTCAGCTTTGACACACAGAGGAGTGGCAATGCACACCCTGTAATTTTAGCAGCAAAGTGAGGGAGTTGGATTTGAATCTTTTCCAAGGCTCTGAATTGGGGTCAATGCACTTTAACTGCTGAGAGGAAGGAAAAATGGCTTCTGTAGGAGGAGGTGCCCTGCCTGAGCTCTGGGAAGATGTGGTTCTCTTGGATTCCATGCACAAGTACATTTTTTTCTCTTATTCAGCCCCCCATGCTTTGTCTGGCAGTGAGACAAGAAGGTAAGGAACCACACGGTGCATTTGTGTGCTGTTGGATACACTCAGGTTTCTTCTACAAGCCTGGGACCAGACCTGGTTTTACCACAGCCCTAGAAATGTCATGGGAACAAGCAGTTCTCTTGACCCTTCCTACGTGAAACTGAAATAAGGAGCCAAAGAAATTGAAGATCAGATGTGGTTTTAATTCTCAGATTTTAATGCCTAACTTAGGATGACAGAAGGAAAAGTCCATGCACGTTGGTTTTTGCGGCCCAGTGGATCTGATTGTTCTCCTTGCAGGAGGGATTTTTCTTCTCTTAGAACAAAGGGTAAAACTGAACAAGGAATTTTGGGTGCTTCCTGTAATCCACATTCTCAGAGACCAACCCCCCATCATTAATTAAGCTCTGTAACAGCTTTCTGAGGTGGGGAAGTAGCAATATCCCTCTTCTTTCAAATGGGGAACTTGAACCAAATGCTGGTAGAAGTCAGATGGAAAGATGGTGGCTACAACAGATGTTCTTGATATAAAATCCTCTCCCTTGCTTCCTCTGCAGCCTCAGGCAGGGGAAGGCAGGGCTACACTGGAGCACCCAGTGAATGCTGCAGGTTTTAGTGCCTGAAGGAGCTGCAGCCACCAGCCCACCTGAGCTGGCACAAGGCTGTGCATGATCTTCTTTACAGTCAACCAACCTGGTGACTCTGTTTGCCTTGCCCCCAGAGTTTCAGCTGTGAGGATGAAGCGGGTGTGGAGGTGCCAGTTCCTTGTTTTACCTTGGAAGCCATGTACCAGGTCATAAATACCCTGGGCTGTGTGGTTGTATTGTGTGCCATTTGCTGGCTGACTTTGACACTACTGCTTGGTGGGGCTTTGCAGGAGCCACAGGTTTGTGCCAGAGCAGTCTGCAGGAGAAAGCAATTGATTTTGCTCCCTGGCAGGTGGCAGAAGTGGTGCAGGAAATGTGACAGCAGCAGCGTTAGCAATGTTAGTGGCATTTCTTCAGCAGGGCTTCCCCAGGCAGTGCTTTCTGCACTCATGGTTGGGTGCTGGTGATCCCTGGGATGATGGCAGGTGGTTGCATCCCTCGTTCTGTGCCTCAGGAGAGGAAGCAAATCTACTGGGGACATGATGCTGTGTGGTCCACCACCAGCAGTCAGAGGTGTAGGACTTGTGGTTGTTCAGCTTCCATCTAAGCAGAAGAGCCCTCACAGAATCACAGAATGGTTTGGGTTGGAAGAGACCTTAAAGAACATCTCATTTCACCGTGTCGTGGGCAGGGACACCTTCCACTATCCCAGTTTGCTCCAAGCCCTGTCCAGCCTCACTTTGGACACTTCCAGGGATGGGGCAGCCACAGCTTCTCTGGGCACCCTGTGCCAGGGCCTCAGCACCCTCACAGGGAAGAGTTTGGTCAAACTCATTTGTGTCAATGGATTACCAACATTCCAGAAAGCAATTTACTGCTGGAAGTCAGTGAGGGTTTCAGCTTCTGCTTTTCTGCAGGGTGAAACCCTACCTCACATCATGATCACAGAGAAGATCACCCCTGAGGATCTGAATGTGGCCAGGTGCCTCTAAATACGAAGCTGTTGCTAAGATAGTGCAGCACACGAGGCAAGGAAGAGAGGGTTTATTTGCTGTCTCCAATGCCCTCCAGTGTGAGATCTGTTCCCTGTTCAGCCTCCTGCAGTTTTGATTCTCAGCACCTTCTCTGGCTGTTTTCACAGCCCCTTAGATCAGGGCTTTGAGGACACTTCTTGCTGACACACAGTTTGCCTGGGGAACCTGTGTGAGTTCATGTTGGGTTCAAGTGCTGTTCACAGTGGTTTGCACTGATGGGTGTTGACAGGGGTTCAGGTTTGGGCAGAGCAGAGGAGCAGCTCCTGAGGATGCAGCCTGAAGGGAAGAAAAAAGAAGCAAGAAAAATCTGTACCAAAGTGCACTGAAATCAGCAGCTGGCTTTGTCAGAGCAGCCAGGAGCTCTTTTGCTGAAGCTATTGGCCTGGGAAGAGCCAACATGTGAGCCACAGAATGGGATAACTCTTGGTTGTGTTGGGTTTTTGTAATTCTTCCTTGCAGTGGAATTTGGATCCTGTATTTTGATACAAGAAGTAGGAAAGTGAACATCAAAATGATGAAATGTCCAATGTGAGAGGGCAGGGAAAACTGGATTTCCAGGCTGACTTTGACCCTGGCTCACAGCCTTGTCCTGGGCAGCTCAGCAAACTTCTCTGGGCTTCCCTCTCTTCATGTACAGCCATGATGGTGCCCATCTGCCAGGAGTAGCAATGATTTGAGATCATCTTTGGGAAGACACAGGGTAATTTTATTCTCCATCCCTTAAATGCTAAAAAGTGGGTGTTGTGGAGGGGAGCAAGTGTAATCAGGAATGCCTGGAGCATCCTTCACCAGTCCTGTGTTTGGAATGGATGAGTGAATGGATGAGACCCACAGGCAGGAGCTGCTCCAAGGTGGGGCCACCACGAGCTGAGCTCTGTGTGCTCAGTGTGAGCCACATGAATTCCAGTGGGGACTCCTGAAGGAAAAGATGGGCTTTCCTCCTGCATCACCCCATCTTTGTATTTGGAGATATCACTGTCCTGTCGTTTGATGTCCTTTCCTCCAAGCCAGTTCTCTCCAGCCCCCTGTGAGATGTCAGCATTCCTCAAATGCCAGGCACAGAGAGGCTCTGAAACCCTCTCTGCTGTTCAGTGCAATGAATAACAACAGCTTTTGAGATCGAGTTCCTGCTGCTCCAACTGGCTTGGCGTTAAAACCCAGCACCTTTCAGGAACAGAAGCCACTTGTCCTTGGTTCCCAAACCACACACTCTGAGGAAAAGCTGCTCCATGTGTTTCTGTTCAGGGAACAATTGGCCATTGCCAGCTGTCAGAGCCTGGCAGCATCTCTGCTTTACCTGAGCAAACCTGCCTGTCAGAAATGTGTCAGCTGGGCAGCCCCTCCTGCCACAGACACATTATTCCTGTGCAGCTCCATCGTGTGCCACAGGGTACAGAGGGGTTTGATGGTACAGCCTGGCAGGGAGCAACACCTGCCTCTGCCTCAGAGCTGTGCTTCCCTAGCAGGGCAGAACTGCTGGGGATACAAGCACAGCAGCCTGGGCTGCTCCTGCTCTGCTGGTGGATGCAGCTGCCCTTGGCTGGGCTTTGGTGGCTTTCTTGGCTGCTTCCCCTTGCTCAGACTTGGGGTAATCCTGCTTCCTGTGGGTTCTTCTCTTTCTGACACTGCCAGTGCCCTCCAAAGGGGCTTTTTGCAAGGAAAGTTCCTAGCAGTCCATAGTGGGTAGGGTTGAATTGATGGACTGTATGAGCTGGGTCTGCTCCTGGCTTTAGGGAAGATTTTCCCAAGCTGGATGGACGGACCACAGGAAAAAAATGAGCCTTGTCATTCCCCTGATGTATCCAGTGTTGATTCCCTGGGATACTGGACTGGTGCACACAGGTAATGATGCTCTGGTGACTGGAGCACTTCTCATGCACTAGAGGGATGGAGAGGGCTCGGAGGTGGAAGGATTAGGTGGACAGTGGTGTCATCCCCAGTGCTGGCTGTGGCTGTGGGATAAACGAGGGTTTGGACCATCCCATCTGCACCTCCAGGCTGTGACAGGGCAGGTTTGTGGGAATGCAGGCAGTGGGGGCAGCTGGGGCTCACGGGGACAGAGGGGCACCCTCTGCCTGTGCTGGCTCAGCCCAGGACTGAGCTGTAATAATGCACGAGGGGGCCCTGCAGGCAGTCACTCCTTGTCACAGTGGAGATGTGTGAAGCACAAGCTGTTGGAAAAGCATGAGAGCAGAGTGAGAAGGGCAGATCTGAAGGAGAAAGCCTGTCTCATTCATGTCCTCAGAAGAACAGCCACACACTTGCTTTGCTTGGTTCTGAAGTCTTAGTTCTTTTCTTTATCCCGACTCTCTTTATAAATACAGCACTTTGTCCCTGGTTCTCAGTCACTCCTTTCTGCTGCAGGGTACCGAGAAGGGTTTCTGTGGAAGAGAGGACGTGACAATGGACAGTTCTTAAGCCGAAAATTCGTGTTGTCAGAGAGGGAAGGTGCTCTGAAGTACTTCAACAAAAACGATGTGAGTACCTGGGGTTGCTGTGTGCAGATGGGATTGCAGCTGTGAGAGCATCCTGGAACATGTAATTCCCAGGGCACCAGTTTATTGATAGAATTTCTGTAAGCACTGAGTCCCCAGCTGCTCCAGGAAAGAGCACCAGGCTCAGCTCACCCTTTCTTTAGTGGGGTTTGCCCTTGCTCCTCCACCACAGCCATGTAGAGATGCCCCACAGGCCCCTTCACACATTCCTGCTCTGGTGCCCTTTAAAGTCCATAGGGCTTTTCTCAAGCCACCAGCGAAGGAGTTTTTCTCAGCTCTGGCTCTGCATCATCCAAATAACATGAGTTTCATATTAATGACCAGCTTGTGATGAAGGTGTCACCACCTTGCAGTGGTCACTGGGGTCTGAGTTCTCCTTTGCAGGGCATTGCATGCAATCCAGAGGGAAAGCTCCCTGGTTTTCTCTTCCAGTGTCAAGTAGTGTGGAAGTATTTGTCGTTTTCCCCAGAACATGTTTCATTATTGTGAGAAATGGAGCTCTTACCATGAAAATCACATTTGTGATGAGTGGATGGACACTCTACTGTTCAGCACCACGTACTGGAGAAAGCCAAGATGTTTTTTCTGACCTTTGAGTCTCTCCTGACCATCACAGCTGAGAGCAGCCCAGGCTGAGCCACCAGCCAGTTTTCCCAAGCAGTTGGTGCAGTTGTGGTGTTGTGATGAGTCAGAGGATGGGAACATCCATCCTCACTTCTCCATGGCTTTGCTGGCTCCATCTTCCCCTTCAGCTTGGTTTGTTATGGTGCAGTTGCATCTCATGGAAAAGAGAGAGCCAGTCCTTGCTAAGGGAGAAGTGAAAGTCCCAGCAGTTCCATTCAGTCACTCTTGACTGCTCTGATAGTTTAAAGCTGCTTTGCCACGTTGACCTCAGCTGTGGAGGGAATGGTGCTGTCTAGACATCCTCTCTGCTGGGATTTCCCCACCAGGGCCGTGTGTCCACAGCAAGTCCCCAGGTTCCCAAAGCAGCACTGACACCTCTGCACGGTGCTGGGACCATGGCAGCACCCCACAGCTCCTGCTGGCCCCTGGCCCTGCTCTGGTGTCACCAAGGGGCTGATCTGTATTTGTTGGGATGTTTTTTTCACAGTTGCTGTTTCACTTCTCAGTGCAGTCCTGGAGGGGTGGCCAACTTCTAGAGACACTTTGTAGGAAGATGAACAACGCTGTGGTGCTGCCACTGAGGGGGCAGGTGGGGCTGGGTCAGCCCCTCCCAGGCTCCCTCCTGGGCTAACCCACCCTAGGCTGTAAGGATTATGTTTGTCCCTCTGAAAAGAAAGTTCCCAGTTCAGAAGGCAGGGGCAGGAGCAGAGTCAGCAGCCAGTGGAGAATGGGACAGATGGGACATGGACATAGTGATTCCCAGCTGAGCACCCTGGTCTGTTGTTGGCAAAGGGGATAACCATCCATCTTGTGGGACAAGGATGAACTATCTGTAGGTGCTGGAGAGTCACAGAGCATCCTGGCCTGTTAGTTAGCAATCTGCCTTTTCTTGTACCCCTGCTGAATTTTGCAGAAGAACAGAGCATTTTTCCAGGCTGGCAGGATGACATCTGAGCAGAGTCTTGGATATCCCATCACGAGATAGTTTTGTGAGCTGGGATTCAGGTGTTTTTAGCTAATGGCCTCAAAGAGGCTTTTGTTCTGAAAGCAAGAATTGAACTACTTTCTGGTTTGAAAGCCACTTCTCAGGTGTTTGCTCACTCAGCTGTGTTTTGCAGGCAAAAGAACCCAAAGCAATTATGAAGATCGAGCACCTAAACGCGACTTTCCAGCCTGCAAAGATCGGGAACCCTCACGGGCTGCAGATCACTTACTTGAAGGACAATAGCACAAGGAACATCTTTGTCTATCATGAAGATGGCAAGGTGAGGCCGTGGAGGTAACGAGGTTTGGGTTGTGGTGCTGGGGGCTGCCCAGAGCCAGCCTGTGGCACACCAGGCTCCAACCGAGCTGGAGTCACTGGGAGGGTGGAAGGGGTGCAAGGTGCACAGCCAGCTTTGACAGTGTTTGTCGTGTTCTTCCAAGCACCAGGGGTGGCAAACTGTGTTCTAAGTAAACAGATGCAAATTGAAGGAATTGGAAATTTCTTGTGACTTGGAGTAGAGGATTTTTCAAGGCAGGGTCCTCGGTACCCAGAGGAGGAGATGAGGTGGATGGAGCATTGGAAGATGAGAGGACTCAGTCCAAAGACTTGCAAAAAGGGAACAAACTGGAATGTAGGAGAAGCAGGGAACTGTTGTGGTTCTGCCTGTGTCATACTTCATAAAATGCAGTTATTCATATTTGTATTGAAATAAATCCTCTTTCTCGGATGTCTCTGAAGGGAGGTGTGAAGGAGAGGGCCAGTGGGTCTGGGGTGGTCATTTGTGGGTCCCAGGGAGCTGCTCCAGCAGAGCTGCTCCCAAACTTCCCCTCTATGCCAAGTGCTTGTCAGCAGGTGCTTCTTTAGCACAGCACAGTGTCACTCGAGCTGCTCTCAGTTGCTCTCTCCCCTGCTGCAATTTAAACCAGAATAATAAGAAGCAGCTCTTTTGTGGGAAATTGCATCCCACTGTTGTGTCAGTGTCTGTGGTTTGCTGGGCTTTGGTGGTTTGCTTAGCCAAGCTGTGAGGAATGCAGTCAGGGCTGTGCTGGCTTTGGGGTTTGTGTTTCAGCTGCTGAGGTTTCTGCTGGGGCTGGTGGAAGGAGCGATTTCACTGGTCCCACGCAGGGCAGGGTGTGCTCTGATGAAATCTGACAATGACCCGGCTCAATTCCTCTCAACTTCCCTGAATTTGGTCTGTCTCCTTGGCTGCACAAGGGCTGCAGGAAGATGAATGCCCTGGAGTAAACTCCTGCCCTTTGGGACTGGAGGCTGCCCTGGGACTCAGCTGTGGTCTCTTGCTGCCCTTTGCTGGCCCTTGTTCTCCCCCAGCAGCCCCAGTGTGTCCCCCGGGACCCCAGGGGTGATGCCTCTTCCTGATCTGAAGTGGTGGAGCCTCATTTGGGCTCCTTCTCACATTTCATAGAATCACAGAATGGTTTGGGTTGGAAAGGACCTTAAAGATCATGTCATTTCAGCCTGCCATGGGCAGGGACACCTTCCACTATCCCAGTTTGCTCCAAGCCCTGTCCAACCTGGCCTTGGACACTTCCAGGGATGGGGCAGCCACAGCTTCTCTGGGCTCCCTGTGCCAGGGCCTCAGCACCCTCACAGGGAAGAGTTTGGTCAAACTCATTTGTGTCAATGGATTACCAACATTCCAGGAAGCAATTTACTGCTGGAAGTCAGTGAGGGTTTCAGCTTCTGCTTTTCTGCAGGGTGAAACCCTACCTCACATCATGATCACAGAGAAGACCCACAGGTAAATAAATAAATAAGTATGTAATTACCCAATTGGTGGCTGGATAAGATACCAAAATTTTAATATTACAGCTTATTGTTCATTAGCTCCAGTGTGGTTTGGTCATCCTTAACTTCAGGAGTGATTTCCTCTCGCTGATCCTCTTTGTGGTGCTATCTGGGGTGTCCTTAGCTGCTTAGGGTAGGAAAGCAAGTGATAAATGAGTAAAACCTCAGACAAGTAGGTCAGAGTTTTCCAAAACATTGTTTGTCTGTGTCCTGTTATGTTTTGGGGTTTTTTCCTTTCAACTTTAAGTAGCTTAACAAACCAAAGCAAAGGTTTTTAAATATTGGGAATGGTTATTTGCCATATTAGACCATTTTTGAGATATCCCCAGTTCAACTCCTTAAAACTGAGATTTCAAAATTTCATGTGAGCCTTTCCTCCTTAACCAGATAATTTCTAAAGCATAAAAAAATTTAAATCCTAGTGAAGGCCAACTTCTCCTTTGATAGGGTACTTCCTATATTCCAGTGACCTCACCTGAAAGGGCTGACAGTGTTTATTTTGGGATTAAGTCTGGCTCATTGACCATGTCCCTGATCTGATGTGTGAAGCTTCACATGTGTTAATGACAGCAGGACAGCTCAGCATCCCTCTCCCCGTGCTCAGCATCCCAGGCAGGGCAGCTCTTCATCTCCCTTCACACAGTCTCAGACCACAAGGCAGTGTTTGAGTGCTCCCTGTGTAGAGCACTTAAAATTAATGTGGTGTTTCTAAGCTAAACCTTCAGAGACATACAGCACAAGCTGTTGGGTCTTACCAGAGATAAATGAATACATGAGTTTAAAACCAAAGAAATCATAAAACAATTATTCTGTAGGAGGAAAAGAAATTGAGAGAGATTTTTGCCAAGGAAAGGGAGAAGTACCAGAGCTTCTTGGACTTCAGTATCACTGTGGCTGTCCCTAAAGGACTCACAGACACAGCTGATAGACTGGGATACAAAGATAAAGAGATGGTTACCTACTCTTTTAGCAAAACACTGAAGTATGTTGCTGGAATTTGGGTGGGATGCAGGTGCTGCTCAGGTGTCCTGCCGGAGGGGCTGGGGACAGGGGTGGGTGAGCAGTGCACCAGCCAGCACCAGCCCAGCCTGTTGTTAGGGTCAGCTCAATATTTCAAGTACTCTTTTGGGTCTGGTTTTGCCATTTCAGAGATGTTTAAATCCTCCCCTCTGCAGAAAGCCCCTCCGTGCTCACTGGAAACTCTGTACACATCTAGCAGCCTGGAACAGCAGCTGAATGTTACATCCTTCACCTTTTTTTGCTGTATTCTGTGTTTTTTTAGGATTGCTGCTACATTGTGCTCTGTCACTGGGGCCAGAGCGATGGGAGAGATGGAACACAGCAGGATCAGGTTATTTTGTGTGCAGGCTGCATTCCTCACTCTGCTTTTCTTCCTCATTATTAGGAAATAGTGGATTGGTTCAATGCCATCCGGGCAGCACGTTTCCATTACTTACAAGTGGCATTCCCTGGAGCCAGTGATGCTGATGTGAGTGTTCCTGCAGCATTGCCTGGGTGGGGTTTTCTTCCACTCTCGCTCATTTTTAGCATCCTGTTAACAAGCTGGAAGGCTTGGGGAGTGCTCCATCCTTCGGAGCCTTCTGCAATTACCGGGCTGAAGTGGTTGTGGTGGGATGCTGAGCCCAGGAGCAGCACCTGCTCCCAGCATCCAGCCTTGGACCCTGTGCACACCCAGGGGCTGTGGGAGGAACTCCAGCACTGCCACTCCTGCAGGAGCCCTGAGCATCTGGCTCAAAGGGTGTTCCGAATTAACAAAAGCCAAAACAAAGGCTGCAAGGCAGGAAAGGTGAGGGCAGAACGATGTCAGTGCCCTGCCTGAGCTCTTCTCTGCAGGTCAGTGCAGCCTGGCTTATAAATGCCTGTGTTTTCCGGGTGCTGGAGCTGCTAATTGTGTTACCCTGGGCTAATGCAATTCCAGAGGCTGCTCTGACTGCTGTCAGCCAGGGCTGTGTTCTGCTCCTGGGATGTAACATCGCTATGGTGGTGCTTCTTGATTACTCCCTGCTACCTCCTTGGTTATAGATTTTGAAATCTAATTGCATTTCCTGCCTTCTACCAATTATCTGGGGTGGTCCAGCCATGGTTCTGCAGGGTGGCTCTGTCCCTGGCTGCCCTGCACCCTGAGTTTGGGAGATTCACCTGGGGGCTGCTGGCTGTGCTGGGGAGCTGCTCCAAGGTGTTTCATGGTTGTACTCTCCTCTTCTGAGGAGGAGCAGGACTGCAGCTCTCAGGCAGAGCCGTGGGGTGGGCTTGGGGCTGGGGGCCAGCTCAGTGTGGCTTTTCCTTCCAGTGACCCCCAGCCCTGCCCAGCACACCCAGTCCCCTCCATCTGACACTGCTCTTTTCTGTCCTCCTTGGTTGCTCCAGCTGGTGCCAAAGCTTTCTAGAAACTACCTGAAGGAAGGATACATGGAGAAAACAGGGCCAAAGGTAGGATATGAAGCATTTTTCAGTCCCTCCAAACATCAGTCTTGCTCTGTATGTCCCTGAGAAGGGATTGCTGGTTGCACAAACCAACCCTTCCCAGAGAGGCAAAGCCGTCACTCTGGGAATATTTAATGCACTTTCCTCACCTGGGAGCAAACATTAAAAAAATCCAAATGTACATCACAAACCCAGTGCCCCTTCCTGGTGCAGCTGGCCCAGGCCCTGGCTGTGGTGGCTCGTGATGGCTCAGAAGCCACCTGTTCCCAACTCCCCCAGCCCATCAGGCTCCTCCAAGTGCTTTGAGGCTCCTGGGCCGTGTGTGGTTAGAGAGAAGCTGTGCTGTTTCAGTGTGTGATCTGGCGTTTTTTGTCTCTTCAGCAAACAGAGGGATTCAAGAAACGATGGTTCACCATGGATGACCGACGGCTCATGTATTTCAAAGATCCCCTGGTAAGATGAAGGTGCCTGGGCTGCCTATTGGGAATTAGCTACAATACTACTAGGAGTAATAGCAGTAATAATTACAGTAATGATCTGCAGTGAAGTGCAGGCTGGTGGGCGAGCCAAGAGGGCACGAGGCTGTCACTGCTTGATGGCTCTGCCTCGTGTCCAGAGTGCCCTAACCCTGTGCATAGATACCAAAAACCCTTTAAAAGCCCTGTCCACCAGATATTCTGCATCTGGATCTTGGCTCCCTGGTGTAGGTGCTGTATTGTGGGTGCCCCTGGGTGAGGAGCAGGGCTGTGGGGATGCCTGGTGCTGTTGGGGTTTGGCTGATGGGCTTGTGGCTGCTGCAGGACAACCTGTGCTGGCTGCCCAGGATGCAGAGCTCCCTTCACACTCACCCCTCCCTGACTGCTCTGCTGCTCTCTCATCCTAGGATGCCTTTGCTAGAGGGGAGGTTTTTATTGGCAGCAAGGAAAACAGCTACAAGGTGCTGGAAGGGCTCCCACCATCCACGCAGGGGAACCACTGGCAGCACGGGATCACCATCGTCACCCCAGACCGCAAATTCCTCTTTGCCTGCGAGACAGAGGACGACCAGCTGGAGTGGATCACCACTTTCCAGAAAGTTATCAGCCGGCCCATGCTGCCTCAGGAATACGCAGGTGTGTGCTGGGGAGGGCTGGGTGTCAGCCTGGCCCCGCTGAGGCTGGGGTGGCTGGAGGGGGTCTGGGGATGCAGGACACTGCTCCCTCCTGTTCTGTGTGAGGCAACTCTTCACTGCCCAGGGGATGCAGAGGCTGTTTGAGAGATGGGCTCACCCTGGAAAGAGGAGGAGGATGGGATCCTTCCCTCTTCATTACCTCTGGTGTGATGTCCTTGCTGCTGTAAGGATCAGTCATATGGTTATAGGGGTAATTGAAGCCAAGAGTCACTGTCAGGGTAGGCTTGTGCCAGGCTGTCACCACCTGCCGGTGCTTGTCCTGCTTTAACTTTATTTTCTCTGTTTTTTCCTTTCAGTGGAAGCCCATTTCAAACATAAACCTTAGCTGGGACTGGCTGGGCAGACCTGAGGAGTGAGCTTCTGTTTACAACACAACGTGGTTTTATTTGAAATGTTAAAAATAATTCATAATAACAGTAGTATTAATAACAATAATATACTTCCCTTTCCCCTCATCATTCACTTGATCATGTTGGAATGGCGGCAGTGGAACGTCAGAGAAGATCCTGATCCAACTTGAAATTCAGCTCTGTGGCTGCTCTGTGGGATGGGACAGATGGTCCTGCCACCCATCACCCCACACCTGCTGGAAGGGACATCCCACCCAGCTTCACCAGGATGGCAGAGACTGTTGGTGGCACATCCCAGGGGCAGATGGGACTTTTCCCCATGCTCAGGTCCCTGGGTGCTGGAGCTGAGAATCCCCACACTTCCAGATGGCTGCCAGCCCTTTCCAGGGGGGCTGCAAGTCCCCAGGGGCTGACATCCCTGTGGGATGGGAAACAGCCTGGAAACACGAAATGTGCTGTGCAAAACAGCTGAGCCTGCTGTGGTGCTGGGGTAAATGATAAGTAGATTATCTCCCTGGGGACTGGTGGTGATGCTGTACCTGGAGAGGGTCAAATAGGATTTAGAAATAGAGGAAATGGGCATCATCAGTCTCATTAGGTTAACGAAGGACAGGGAGGAGGGGGCTGCAAAGGAGACACCAACCCGTGAGGTGATGCTGGGGGAGCAGAGGTTTGGGGGCCAGGCCTGTGTTCAGCTCTCTGGGTCATCCCTGTTCCATGGTCTGGGGGCCTTTGCCCCATTTGGGGAGCCCAGTATGAAGCTGGGGTTTGAGCTTTATCTGCAGTTTTGCTGATGGGCACCATCAAAGCCTGTCCCAGCTCACTCCCTGCAGGTACATCCCTTCTACAGACTTGGTGGTTGACTTCTTCCTCCAATAATTCAAATTTTTTTGGTTGATTTTTCTTTTCCTACCTAAAAAAAAAAAAAGAAAAAAAGAACAAGCTGCTTGAAGTGACGTTTCAGCGCGGTGTTGAGCACTGTAATTCCTGCAGTCAGGGCGGGCGGGCTGGGACCTGCACACCAGGTGCTGGATTTTTACCCAAAAATGAGATTTCTGGCATGGCCTGAAGGCCCAGCCCCAGCCACGGACCTGTCCGACGTGTTTTTAGGTTGGTTGTGTATCTGAGAGCATCTCATCGGCTGTGTGCATTCGTTCTGTCACTGGTAAGACAACTGTGGTACTAAATGTCATTCGAACCAATAAATTATTATTATGTCAGAGCCGTGGCTGTGTGGTGCTGGGGCAGGGGAGGGAGGTGGGGTTAAAAAGCAGCAAATGGAAACAAGGAGGTGCTGGCAGAGCCCCAGGGGTGTGGGACACCCTCAAAACCATCTGCCCACCCTGGCACACAGTGTGTATTATTTGATATATTATTTGTGTATATGTGTGTGTGTTATAGTGCATATTCTATGTATTTTCTCTATAATACTTCTTTATGTGTGCACACACGTACACAAAGGATAGCTGGTTCTTGGGAATAGAGGAATAAGCTTTATGAAGGGATTGTTGGCTATTCACAGACAACTATAAACTGCATAGTGGATAGAGTGTAATATACAAAAGGTGTGCGCATGTATGAGGTGTTCATATGCACACATTCATGTGTAGATGTAGCACTCAGACATACTCAATTTACAAATATATAAGCTAAATGTATTTCACATACCTGTATATGTATAGAGACATTTTTATACTTTGTTTTCTAAAATATGTAATTATATACACACGTGCATGCTTTATATACATATAATTTATAGACATATTCACAAATTTAAGGTGAATATATTGCATATAAACCTACATATATCTGCATGTATATGTGTATGCATAATTATATATTTAACTTATATTTAAAGTATTTATAAGTGTATGTTACCCACACACTGCCACTCACACTTACTTACCAACCCAGGCACGGCAGAAGCAGGGAGAGGACAGACTGGACTCCTTGTTTATATTTATAGGTAGCTGTAAAAAGTGTTTTGTGTGCATGTATAATTAAGAATAATATATTATACATGACATGTCATACAAGTATATAATTATTATCTATACAAAAGGCTATTTATGTGTGTGTATATACATGTATTTTAAATTCCTGGGTATATATTTTATACACACACATAGTTTCTTTATATACTGTTGTAATTATTGAATATACGTTTTTATATCCACCTGTGGGTGCCCCAGTCCCAAAGCACTACCCTCCTGTCAGGGCTGGGATTTTGGGCTCACAGTGGGGGCTGCTGGAGGCTGCAGACAGAGCTGAGGCAAACAACCTCACATTGGGTCATAATGCAGGACACAGGAGGGGCCATGTGCTGGATGCCTGTGGACACCTTGCACTGCCTGAGGCACATTCCTGGCAGCCAGGAGCAATGAAATGATGCGGTTCTAAACCTCTACTGCCATCCCAGATGATTTATTAAATGTCTTCAGCACCATCCTGGAGAGGGAGCTCTTCCCTTAACCTGCTGCACAGCACAGCACAGCAATCCCCATCTGCTCCAGATATTCCAATACCCCAAGAGAATTATACCTTTACTGCACAGAGGTGAGTGAAGCTGCAGCACTGAGGGCTGGATGACCCACAGTCAAATGCAGAGTGAAAAAACCAGCAAGGAATGTAAAGCTCTGCTTGAGAAACTCTTAGAAAGCAGCAGTATCGCACATCCTGGTATAAAGTGTTTATTTGAGACTTCACAATTAACACAAAGTCTTCCTGTCAACGCCTTTTTTTCCATACAGTCAATAAATTTGTATTAATCCCTCCCCCATGCATGATTGCTGTTTATTAATCTAAGCCTTTTTATTTTCATAGTGAAAAAATAAAGCGTTTCCCCACCCTTTCACCTGTTCCCTGTACCAGACTATGCTGCATTACAGAGGAGATGGAGAATGGCTATGCCTAATGCTGGGGGTGAAGTTACTCCATTATTTATTGATTTATTATTTTTTAAACAGAAAGTGTTAAATGAATCAATCACCCAAGAAAAATAAATATATCATAAGGAACCAGAAGCTCTGCAGTATCCCTTTTCCTGCCATCCAGCCCAGTTCAAACACATCTCTGCCCATGGCAAACCACTCCGCTCACAGCAACACCGCCGCCTGCACGTACAGCTGGGTACTTACACTGGAAAAATCTCTTCCAAAGTAGAGCCACAAGCCACAGGAGGCATTTTAGATGCCAAATTTTTACACCTAGGCAAGAGAAATCCACCTGGAAGCCAATTAACTGCATTCCACTGCTGGGCTTTTACTCAAGAGCTATTCAACCTTGTGCTTTTCAGGAAGTATCAGCTAAACACACGCATGGGCTCAGCCAGAGCCTGGCCTTGGGGAGAGGGGCAGGCAGTATGAAGGGTGTGCATGTTACTCATGGCAGTGGAAGCAAGTTCTTGTATCAATGTCTCTTGGATGTGCATCTCAAATTATGCTGCTTGGCTCGTCTCGCAGTACTTTTGGCACCAGCCTCACAAATCAATTATTCAATTGCTCCCCCTGCCTTTGGAGATCTTCCTTGGAAGAGGGCAGAGAGGAAGGAGGCTTTCTCAGAACAGAGACCGTATTGGGTAGGCCGTGAAGGACAAGCCCCATGTTTATGGTTTATTGAAAGACTGTGCAAAAGGGAATACTGCATCGGAAACCGCAGACTATGTGTAATCAGTCCCCAGCCGCTGGATCGGAAACCCACTAACAACCGCTCCGATTGGTTCGTTTGGCTACTTTTTGTTGGTTTCTTTCTTTTTTTTTTTTTTTTTACATAAATAATATAGACCGACAGTATAAACATTTCAGCAACCATTTCTAAAAGACCAGAGGAGCCCTTTTAGGAGCCAAGAAACAACTGCAGGATTCAAATTCCAAAAGTGTCTTTGGAGTCATCGAATCATCAGATTTACACAGCACCCAATGACAACAACATTCAGTCGAGCTCGATAGGACTGCTGTCTTCCTGACCATCTTCTGTGTCATCATCTTCCCCAGTTCCCATCAGACTGTTTAAAAGATTTCCTAGAATAAAATACAGGACAGTCAAAATCATTAGTTTTACATTCTCATCTCAAAAACTTTTAACTAATGTTCCATCCTGCTACAGTACAGATTTCTGTAGCAAAAAAACCCCAAGAGTTTTGAAGTAGAAGAGTCTCACCAAGACATCAGTAATCCCACTCTGGTTTCCATTATGAATACTGATTTGGGAAGCCATACACGCTTAGCTGTACACTGATACTGTTCCTTCTCTAAGAATACACTGGAAAAACCCAAAGTCAGGTATTTATGTGCTACAGTTGCACCCTCAGAGGGAAAAAACCCCAACCAAAAAAGGAAAAAAACACCTCCAGCAGTGAAACTCTCAAAAAACAGCCACAGTCTGCATCATGCTGTAAAAAAATTGTCCGAAACTCAGAGGCATCAATTTAAAGGTGCCTGAATTGCTGAAAAGCAAATTAGGAATGGTAAAAACATGATGTTCATGTTTTTCATCTAGCTTTGAGTATCAGTGAATTGACATTTGTAGGTAAAGCTTCAAGTCACTTCACAAAGAAGCTTAGTTCTCAAGAAAAGCATTAATTATAGTCACATTTTATTCAAGAGGCAGGAAATGAGGGCTGAATTTCTCTATTCCATTTCAGCCCTTGTAGAAGGGCAGTAGTAATTTCAGAACTTCCTCTTCGGACACGTTCACATTGCATCAGCACTGATTAGATCTCTACTGAAGCCCCATACTTAGTTTAAGAAAAACCAGCCACTGAACTCTGAGGCAATTAAGCTTTAACACCAGTAAGATGCTTCTTTACATTAGGAAGCTATACCATAATGTCAGAAATTAAGCATAGGAGTCTTTTTAGTGCTTCTCCCCTTCTCAGTGATGAAAAGTGTACAAGCTCCCCCAAACTACTTTCACATGCAACCCATTCACCTTGTATTCTAGAGCAGGGGCTGTTCCTACAGGCTATGAAAAGAATTATAAATTCCTGAGAACAGATTATCTGTTTCCAGCACAGGTGTTTTATCCAGGTCACTGATCAAAGCCTGGAGGTAGCTACAAGCAGAGCTTACCTAGCAATCCCCCATAGGACGAGGTCTGCTTGGGCGGAACTCCGAAGAAAAGCTGTCCTATTCTATCTAGGTACTGTAGGGACACAAGGTGAAAAAAAAAAGTCATTTATTTCATTTACAAGTGGAAATACTATGGGCACAAGGTAAACCACCAGCTCTTATCTACAAAGCTGGAGGCAACCAGCCATTATTTCACTAATTCAGTGAGTTTCAGTGAGAAACAAATCCTGTTTATGAGTAACTCACCTCATTATACATAGGGTCTCTTTTCAGCGAAGGTTGATACTGTTCACACAATACTGTAAATACTGTTAATTTTCCTCTAGAAAAGAAACAACCAAAAATGTAATCTCAGTTAACAACTGAAAAGGAAACCAAGAACGACATGACAGAAATCAGACTGTACCCATCAACTGCCAACAACAGAAACCAGATGAAGTTTAGCAGTGGTTGCACAAAGGGCGGACCCTTCTCTATCGAAGGATGTTTCTGTGTGTATGTCGTAAAAACAACTGATGCGCTGGTCTTATTTTTCAAGCAGAGAAATCTGAAAAAGGAAAGAGAATGAGGCAAGTTAAAAACAAAGGGCAGAGAAATGGTTTCACCACAGAAAAAGGGAAGCCAAAATCTATTTCACTTGTGCATAGAGGCCATCTCAGGCTTGAACTGATGGCAAAACACAACTGGTAGAGATGGACATCTTTGGGGATGGTTTGGCCATCAGCTAAGGAAGGGGAAAATCACTACTAGAACACACTGTGGAATAGGCAGCTTGGGAGGAAAAACGAGACATTAAATATTAATAGAATGAGTTTAACCAGGATCTAAGCAGATTGTGCAGGATGGTTACTAAAAGAGCATCCATTTTCAAAATGTGGAATAACTGGCTACCCTGTAGTTCACATTAACATGATATTGCATATACAGGTCCAAGATTTACTATGCTGAGTTAAAAACTGCATTAAAGGCCCACTGATCCCCAAACACATCTCCTTTTAGTAGCTATCTGTCAGTATTTGTTGACTCTGTCATTCTATTCCACCTCAACATAATGTGGCATCAGGACCACTAATAGCTTGACACACACGCCTAAAAGTCTCATAATAAATGTACTTTGAGCTCCCGAGCCATTTGTCCCCCACAGATCAATCCCCAAACAGATCAAAACCTTGTTCAGGTCCAGTTAATTTAACTGGCAATCTGTGCAAGTCCCATTGGCCTAACAGGCCTTTATCTGGGACAAATGCTGTCAGCAAGCACCAGGAAGGCTGCCACAAGCCATCTCATTTTTGATCACAGGCTGGCCTCTAATTCTGCACCCTCACATGTGCAAGGGCTTCAGGCTGTTTTGCCTCACTGCTAGCAAGGAACTGCAATTATTTCATTAGAGAATAAACTACCATGTAAGAGGGTCTACACAGTATTTGATATATAGGCCAGTAGAGGATGCAGTAGAAGTGCTGTATAAACACTGAAAAAATAATCTTTTAACTTCTCCACAGAATTTCTCCCCATAAAATTGTTTGAGTCCTGCACATATTGGATTTCCATAAAGGATTTGCTATTGCTCAAAATCACAGCAATCTATAGCAACAAGCTATGGAAAGCAAGACAAATCTGACATGACAGCTCACTGCTGCCAAAAGAAAGACAAACTTGCTCTCACCTCCTCCCTCTCCCCCAACACCTACTCTCTCCCTGACTCCCTGCCACACAGTCCTGTCTCCACCTCCTCCTCAGACTCCTCCGTGAGCTGCTTTCCCTGCCTGAAGAAAGCCATCAGCTGATTAAACACAGTAAAATTGGCTTTGTCAACCTTCATTCTACATGAGCTCTGCAAAAGCACACAATAGCTTGCATTCCTACCTCCTACAAAATAAATGCCTAAAATGAGAGCCAGCAGCAACTCTGTCAAGGCAAGAGCCATCAAGCTGCTGCTCACAGACCAGGCTGACCATGACAAGTTGGCTCTTAGGACCTGAGTGAGAGCAAGTTCTGTGCTAAATACAGGGCATGCTTGAATCCAGTATTCGTAAGAACATATAGATAAACCCTAACTAGACATAAAGTGGTGTTAATAAAGCCAAGAATTGTGTTTTCAGGGTTAAACAGATTACATTCATTATTGAGGCAATTAACATAATTTCAGGTTTTGACCTCAATATATTACTTTATTTTTTTTTCTCCCCAGTCTGACAAATTTAACACATCAGTTTTCACACGGTTTTCTCCTGTTGTTGCTCTGGCCAGTTTCACAGTTTCTTTTGCAAAGGCTGTGTTGTTAAATTAGACTGGTCCCACACATGTCATCTCAGCAAAATGCTCCAAAAGAAGTTTAACACCTACTGTAGTACTGCCTGAGCTACAAACATGTCCACCTCACTGCGGTATCCGCGGGACGAGGAGTATTCCACCAGCATATTTGCACAGCCCTCACCATCTGTCGAGTGCAAGAAGTGATACCGAGATTCACTATAGTTTTGCTCTAGAAAAAGAAAAAGGAAAAGGCTTTTAAGAAATCAGTGCAGAGTACCTGAATATAAAAACCAATTTATCAGGCTTGTACTTTATTAGCTGGTAAAAGAACAAGAGTTACGGGTGTGGTATATAAACAAGACAGCTAGTAAAAAGTCTGTAAGTTACAGACAATTTATAAAGGGAGATAATAACAAATTTTACCCTAAGTACATTTGAACAACTGCTATTAAATACAGTTTACTCAATTACAGCTACTGCTGGGTTGAACTTTGGTCATATCATTCTAAGTGAATGCTGACACCTGATGTGCTGTCACCAGTGTTTAGGACAGGAATCAAGAAATTCCGTATTAGACCACGTGCACCAAGAAGTCAAACAGCACCTTCAGCATCTTTCTTTCATTTCCTATTTTTAGCTTAGCCCACTCTTGCTACCAAAACTAAAATCACTCCCATATGCTGAACAGAATAGCAATTATACAGGGAAAATGGTGTAAGAAATGGCAATGATTTGTTAGAACCTGAAGCAAAGGATTGTGCAAAATCACTGCAATGACAAAACTGGATAGCTGCTAATCTTTTGAATTTGAAAGCTTTGTTTTAAAAATCTGAGCCTTTTGTGATGAAACTCAAAAAGCTACAGACTAAGAAAATATAGGCATCTTGCTCTTCAAGAGACAAGTGAGCACGCGGCTACAAAATGGGGACTTTTACTTTCAAAATGCAACTGTTTCTTATCCTAATTGTAGCAGCCTCTAACTTGAATGCAGTGAGAAAAATTCTCCCTTTCTGGCAGCAGCCATCAGACTAACATAAATCCCAGGAGAGCAGCTAGGGAATTGCCTATGGCACGAAGAGAGGCTGCAGCATTGACCATTATTGGGTCAGGGTTGTTGCATGAAACCACTGTCATCACTTGGCAGCTACTGAAAAATGAAAATAAACAATCATCTTGCACAGTTATCCATGAGAAACCACAGAAAAAATGGCATGTGTTCAACAGTTCTCAATCACCTTTCTTATGTTTTGAACACAAGACTGTAAATACTGGCTATCATCCATAAGAAAAATAATTATTTAGAGCATTTTGTGTTTTTCTTACATCCCATCACAAGTGATAAAATGGCTCATAAATCAAAGGCAACAGCATTCATTTTGAGATAACCCTGCTGGCCAACTTCTCAAAAAGTACTTAATTACAGTCCAAAGACTGTTTTGGATGCCAGGTGATGTATTTCAATCTTTGTCATGTTTACCCAGGATTTAAAAACAAAAAAACTTGCCAACAGAACATCTTTGCTCCCTGGCAATTTTTCTCCTAATGACACAATCAAACTACCTCAATGTCTAAAGGATCAACCTTTTACAGAGAGCCTTACAGCAGCTATGTTTTGGAACTAATATAGAGCTACAGACCCATTTTTTCTCCTATAACATTAAGAAGACATTAATGCAAAAATCAGATAATAGCAGAACTCAATCAATCATTTCCATCTCAGCTTCCTCAGATTATTCCCAAAGCAGATCTCTTATAACACCTTGCTTTCAACATCTTCTAAGGAAAACACAGAAAAGCCAGTTGATTTTTCTTGATTTTTCTTACCTTTCCACAGGGTAATAGCTAGTAACTGGTGTAGTTTTGGATGTCCAAGTTTTCCTGATCCCCCACTGGACCATTTTAGTGCTCTGGATACGAATGCCACTCTTTCGGGAGAATTTGGATCCATTAAACTAAACAATTTAGCCAAGTTTTCTAGAAGCAGTAAGATTGAAAAACATTTAGCATTAAGAAAAATAAGATGATCTGCTGCTTCTAATACATCTCTAAAGTCCATCTTTAGGACAGGCAGCAGTGTAGTTCCAAGCATGCCCACAAAGTCATCAGGAACCCATAATTCTCTAACAAAGTTTCCCCCAGTCCATTCCTATGGGGAAGGTGACCCTTTGCCATGCTGGGAATGCATCCAAGAGGATTGCAGCTTTCAAGACTATTAACAAGTCATTGTGAAGGGAAAGCACAAGTAAATGCCACCAAACCAAGAGCAGAGGTCAGCTCACCTAAAAGGTCTTCTGCTACTTTCGCATCCGACTTCTCCAAAGACTCCAAAACCAGCATGGACAGATCAGCAGCACTGTTTTGCTACAAAACAGACACATACTGGCAGTGATGAATGTATTAGGGCATAAAAAGAAACATCAACCAGAATTTTGGCAGCAGCAGGTTTAATGCTTTTATCAACATCTACAGCTAAGGCACAGTATCAAGTCTCAGCCTTCCTGATAAAAAAATTATAGTAATTTGATGGCATCAAAGAGAAGCCTCTAGGAAAGCAGAACACTGGCATTGTTTGGATGCTCATAAACACTACTGCTGCATGTTCCAGCTTGGCATAACCCTTCTTTGTGGAGAAATGCTCAACAAAGAGCTAAAACAAAAGATTACAAAGCAATTATCCCAAACATTTACCAGTGAGAATTCACCATTCATCTCTCAAAATCTTGGGAGTAACAACCCCCTGCCCCCAAGCCCCACACACAAAACCAGTGACTTACCTGGTTGTGACTGAAGAACAGTAAAGCCCCTGAATACATTAGTTCTCTTGCTTCTGCATGTTTTCCTTGTGACATATACCTGAAAAAAATACCAAAGCCATGATAAAAATTACCACTAAGTTAGTTGTGTATGCTTAAAGTTACTTATATTTAAAGGATTAAAAGATTACTAAAATTTAAAACAATGACAACAAGGGATTTATTTTTAAATCAGGTTAGTTTCATAATGATGTAGCTTGAACTGCAAGCTGCAATTACTTTTCTGCTCCAGACCTGATGGAATAAAACGGAGAATATCAGGATGAAAATGGAGTTACAAATATGTTTGGGGCTGGAACAAGGAAAGGGAATGAACCAAAGACTTCAACTGAGCAAAAGATGCCAATGTACTTAGCCTCTACCAAAACCACCTCAGTGAAACAATTTTTGGAATACCTCCTGGAGAGCTCAATGACCTTTCCACTGGTCTAAGTCTCTCTGATCACTACAACTCTGCCAGGGGACATCAGCCTGTCCGAGTCCTCTGCTGAACCAAAGGAGATTGTCTCTCATGGGTCTGAGAGTAAGATAAGCACAGCCAGCAAGATTCACCACGCAACACTTTAAAAGAAACAAAATATAATGCTTCAAAACACACCTTCCACCCTTCTCACTTAAGAGTTAACAAAGAAATACGGAATTAAAGAATTTGCTCCCAGTGGTTACCTCAGGACCTCTTACCATAGAGCTGTGATTGCAGCTTCCTGCACATCATCACTGCCAGTAACTACAGCTCTTGGAGAGTAGCTTATAAACACAGCATTTCCCATAAAAGCAGCTTAGGTGTGGCAGAGTTTCCAAATTCCATTTCTCTTAACTGCTACTCAAAAAGTCTGTGCTCTCAGTAGCTGACTTGCTCATCTGAGCAGAGCTAAGTGTCAGCTCTACCCTGCTGCTTTAGCACCTGCAGTTTGGTTTGTCCTCTGTGTCACACCTGGCTGGGCTGTGCCTGTGTCACCCCTTTCTGTTCCCAGGGCTCAGGGCAGCCCCTCTGCTCCTGAAGCCCCAGGCTGTTCCAAAGCCCAAAAGTGCTCATGGCGTAACAGAGGAGTTGGTGGTTCTGGGGATGAAGCAGTCAGGGGGCAGTGGGACAGCAGGACAGCATGGCCATGGGGGGGGTCACACCAACCAAAGGGACAACCAGAGCATCCCAAACCTCTTGTGCTGTGCCCCAGATTCCTGTCACATGTGTCCCCTCCGGGGACAGGCCCTACTGGTAACATCACACAGACAACAAACAAGGGAGGAGACACTCCTCCCACCCAGCTCATCAACTCTCACAAACCCCAATTTCTTTTATCCAAAACACAACTGAAATAATGGGAAGCACGACAAGAGTGTTTTGGAATAATCCTCAACAACTCGGATTTGCAATCACCATGGTAAATGTGAGTCAAATGAATCTGTAGCTCCAACGTTTTTATAGTTGGGCTCCCATCCTGGTTTGCTTCTAGGAGTTGGACTCAGCATGGATCCACTTCCACAAATGCTGCTTCCAGTAGATTCCCAATGCTACATGGAAGCTCCTGAGAATTATTACAAAAGATAATAAAAGATGCTAAAACAATTTTACAGTATAAAATGCATTTTAAAGAGCTGGGTTTTTTCAAATAACTTTTATCAGAAAAGTTGCTTAATAAAAATAAATATTGATGACATTGCTCTAAATGGTATTTGAAACAAGAGAAATCCTGGAACACATTATTTATACCAGAAAAATGACCTACAAGTATCAGTGAAATAGAAATGCATGTAACAAGGATATTACACTTTGAAGAGTGACTCAGTTACCAAATCATGAAGACAGAAGAGTTCAGCCCAGCCAGCCTGGGGAGTAACAAACACCACCAGCTCAGGTATGTCCAGGGAGCTCAGGGTTACGCAGGAACAGCAATTTTCCACCTGCTCTGTGGATCATGGAGGGATAATAAGTCTGCAGGAGGCAGGCTTATGGTAATCTTTCCTCCTCCACTTCTTCCCCTCCTCCACCCTAAAATACATCTCAGTACATGAAACTGAGTCAGGATTTCAAGTTTACCCTCTGACAGACGAGACAAATGTTTTACAGGCCCATGTGTTTAAAAGCACTAGCTAACCCAATTACAGTTCCAGAGCTCAGGTCATCCCAGTAAGTGTTAATGTGTCTGAAAAAACGCTGATTTTTATCACATTTTACAGAGAATTGACAAGACTACCCAGCCATGCAAGTGTCACCTTTTCATTTAACTGAACACATCCTTTCACTTGTATTTAAAATGGAAAAGGCCGGATCTTTGATTCCAAATTAATTCAGCCTTGAGTATGCGAGTTAATACATCCAGAAGACTGGAGAAGCGACCTCCTGAGCCAAGACTTCTCATACCACATCACATAATCCCTACTATAAAATAGGCCAGGCTTTGTCTTAAATTTAGATTTATTCTCAAATACAATTTAAGTCTTAAGGCCTGGATGGTGCCTCGCTGATCCCATCAGAGGGGTTATGGAAGAACAAACTGATTTACTGTGATGGTGCTGGAACACAGGGCAGGGCAGGGCACGGCAGGACAGACTGTCTGATGTACACCGGGAGCACCAGGAGGATTATGCACAGAGGACTTTCTTCTCCACTTGCTTCCATGACTGCTATTTTTCTGTGCTTACTCGTAGGCCTGTTCTCATCCTAACAAGACACAGGACAGAGAGGGTGGTGCCCAGTTCGTGACCTCTCACTTCAAGAAAGACACTGAGAGGCTGGAACATGTCCAGAGAAGGGCAGTGGAGCTGAGTCTGATGAGGAACAGCTGAGGGAGCTGGGGGACTCAGCTTGGACAAAAGGAGACTCAGGGGGATCCTTCTCTCTAGAACATCTGAAAGGAGGTTGGAGCCAGGTGCTCTTCTCTCAGGCAGCTGTGACAGGATGACAGGAATTGGGAGAAACTTCTTGGCAGAAGGGATGGTCAAGCACTAGAACTGGGCCCAGCGGCCCAGGGAGGTGGTGGAGTCACATTCCCCAGGAGGTTTCAAGAAACAACCAGATGTGGCACTCCACTGTCCAGCTGACAGGTGATGAAAGATGAAAGTTGGGCCTGATGACATCAGAGTTCTTTTCCAACCTAACTGATTCTGTGAAGCCAAATTTCCATGCTGTCCTCTCCCAGCAGAACCACAAGTAAACAAAGCTGGGACTAAGTGAGAAAGCCCCCAGAACAAACACCTCCTTCTGTGATCCTGCAAGCAAGGGCCTACATGTTAAAATCTGATGAGAGAAAGAGTGACCCTGGCAAATTGCAGTGGATGTGAAAAATGAAGCCTAAAAATGCTTTGCAATAAGAAGAATTTCCTTATGACAAAAGAGGCAGGAGTAACATTTCTGAATAAATGGCCAGGCCTGCTCTACTTAGTCACTGTCACGTACACAAGTACTACACCAAGCAGAATTTATTCCAAAAAGCTCCTGCATGCAGGGGATTCTGGCCATGCTGAGCGCTGCCCCTTTCGGACCGCGGCACCAGGGTGACTGTGCTGTGCAACAAAGTAGCCGCATGTCCCAGCAGAGCAACAATCAACCTTCAAACCCTGAGACCGCCACTGCGCAGCCACCTGACATTTACACTGAGCTGGCAGAGCACCGGCCGTGCAGGGCTCAGCTCCAGGATG
>VWZS01007819.1:1022140-1053405 GCA_013397075.1 Rhabdornis inornatus
CTGACTGAGCCGGCGGGGCCGAGAGAGGCGACGCGGCCGGGCCGAGCCTGGGGCCGCCACTGTCCGGCCCGGCCCGGGCCCCGCTTGGGCCGGCGCCGCGCCCCCGCCCCACCCCGCCCCCCTGTGGACCAATCACGAAGCGGAGCGCAGAGATGGACAGGCGCGGCGACCAATGGGAAGCGGCCGTGGGCGCGGCGGGCGGCAGCGGGGGGGAGGGCGTGGGAAGGCTCTGGAAGGCCGGGCGGGGGGGGGGGGGCGCGGCGGGGCNGGCTTTGTCTTAAATTTAGATTTATTCTCAAATACAATTTAAGTCTTAAGGCCTGGATGGTGCCTCGCTGATCCCATCAGAGGGGTTATGGAAGAACAAACTGATTTACTGTGATGGTGCTGGAACACAGGGCAGGGCAGGGCACGGCAGGACAGACTGTCTGATGTACACCGGGAGCACCAGGAGGATTATGCACAGAGGACTTTCTTCTCCACTTGCTTCCATGACTGCTATTTTTCTGTGCTTACTCGTAGGCCTGTTCTCATCCTAACAAGACACAGGACAGAGAGGGTGGTGCCCAGTTCGTGACCTCTCACTTCAAGAAAGACACTGAGAGGCTGGAACATGTCCAGAGAAGGGCAGTGGAGCTGAGTCTGATGAGGAACAGCTGAGGGAGCTGGGGGACTCAGCTTGGACAAAAGGAGACTCAGGGGGATCCTTCTCTCTAGAACATCTGAAAGGAGGTTGGAGCCAGGTGCTCTTCTCTCAGGCAGCTGTGACAGGATGACAGGAATTGGGAGAAACTTCTTGGCAGAAGGGATGGTCAAGCACTAGAACTGGGCCCAGCGGCCCAGGGAGGTGGTGGAGTCACATTCCCCAGGAGGTTTCAAGAAACAACCAGATGTGGCACTCCACTGTCCAGCTGACAGGTGATGAAAGATGAAAGTTGGGCCTGATGACATCAGAGTTCTTTTCCAACCTAACTGATTCTGTGAAGCCAAATTTCCATGCTGTCCTCTCCCAGCAGAACCACAAGTAAACAAAGCTGGGACTAAGTGAGAAAGCCCCCAGAACAAACACCTCCTTCTGTGATCCTGCAAGCAAGGGCCTACATGTTAAAATCTGATGAGAGAAAGAGTGACCCTGGCAAATTGCAGTGGATGTGAAAAATGAAGCCTAAAAATGCTTTGCAATAAGAAGAATTTCCTTATGACAAAAGAGGCAGGAGTAACATTTCTGAATAAATGGCCAGGCCTGCTCTACTTAGTCACTGTCACGTACACAAGTACTACACCAAGCAGAATTTATTCCAAAAAGCTCCTGCATGCAGGGGATTCTGGCCATGCTGAGCGCTGCCCCTTTCGGACCGCGGCACCAGGGTGACTGTGCTGTGCAACAAAGTAGCCGCATGTCCCAGCAGAGCAACAATCAACCTTCAAACCCTGAGACCGCCACTGCGCAGCCACCTGACATTTACACTGAGCTGGCAGAGCACCGGCCGTGCAGGGCTCAGCTCCAGGATGGCCCTGGGACACGGGGCGAGCCCCGACCCGAGCGCCAGGGGAAGCCCGGGGAGACACCCCGAGCCCATCCCGCCGGCCGGGGGGCCTCGCTCGGCCTCGCCGGAACGTGGGGCCACCGAGAGGCGGTGGGGGACGCGGGGCCGAAACTCCGCTGTGCCCGTGACCTCTGGGCAGTGTGATGCAACATCCCCCGCGCGTCACCGGTCAGTGCCCGGCCGGCGGGGCACGGACCGACCCGGGGTCGGGATTGACCTCCAAAGGCCGGTGAGCAGCGGCTTCCCCGCCGCCCCGAGCCGCTGACTGAGCCGGCGGGGCCGAGAGAGGCGACGCGGCCGGGCCGAGCCTGGGGCCGCCACTGTCCGGCCCGGCCCGGGCCCCGCTTGGGCCGGCGCCGCGCCCCCGCCCCACCCCGCCCCCCTGTGGACCAATCACGAAGCGGAGCGCAGAGATGGACAGGCGCGGCGACCAATGGGAAGCGGCCGTGGGCGCGGCGGGCGGCAGCGGGGGAGAGTGCGTGGGAAGGCTCTGGAAGGCCGGGCGGGGGAGGGGCGGCGCGGCGGGGCCGGCGCGGCCCTACCTGAAGAAGAGCGTCCGGTACATCTGGTGCGCCTCGTAGTAGTCGCCCTTCTCGACGCTGGCGCGCAGCTTGCCCTCCACGCGCTGCACGCCGCCGCGGTTCCTGCCGCCGCCGCCTTTCGCGGCTTCCTGCTCCGCCGCCATGATCGCCGCCGCCATCAGCGCGGAGGAGGGGAGGGGAGGTGGGGGCCGGGCGCATGCGCACGGATCTCCGGCGCCCCGCTGCCCGGCTTCCGCCCGTTTGGACGGTGGCCCGCGAGGCTCAGCCTGCGCGGCTGCGCGCGACGGCCCGAGTGGTAACGGCGGCATGGGGGCTAAAAACGGCGAGAGGAACCCCGGGACTCGAGCCGGGGCACGACTGGGACAGGAGACTGCAGAATAATTAGAAAAAGTAATAAAAATCGAGGAACGGTTGAGGGAAGGACAGGCAATCAGAGTGGCAGAGGATGGTTCTGGCTCAGGGATCCAGGCAAGGCTGAGGGAGCAGGAATTAAGGCAACCCCCACCCTTCACTCAGCTGAAAATCAGACAGCAACGACCCAGGTGTGCTTCTTTTCCAGATCTCCACCTCTGATGTTTACCTACCAGCCCCACTGCGCCCCGTAAAGCCCTTGTAAAAGCCTGAGTAAAATCGCCCCTGCCCCAGCTTGGGGCAATTTTGAATTCACAGTCTTTCCTCACTTATTCAAGCAGCTGGTAAAAAAAATACAGAAAAGAGGCTTTATTTCTTGTTTCAAGTATTACATGCACTTTTAAAAATTAAAACTCTTTATTTAAACATCTCAATAGCATCTTGTCAGTATGGAGGCAGCGAAGAATAACAGACATTTTGAAAAGCATTTACAAAAATACATTGCACAAAGTCCTATCTTGCTTTTTTAAAAATAAGTTAGTGTTATTCAAAATATTCCCCCCCCAGCTACCTAACTTCAATTTATACAGGATAATTCTAATTTTAAATACGTAACCTGTAATATGAAAAGACCTGTACATGTATGTGTTCATCTACCACTCTGTGTAGGCCATAGGTTCTGTCTCTAGGTCGAGTGAAAAACAGTTCTTCACATGGAGACTTTTTGTATTTTGTATAAACATTCGAGGACTGTTGTGCAACATACATAACCCAATTCAGAAAACCAGTCAGCAGGTCCATGTGGTAACAGTTCTGTGTAACTACAAAATGCACTAGAACAGCAAGATAAAAATTCTGCATACAAGTGAATTTCAGGAATCTTTTCCGAAAAGGATCTTCAAAGCAGCAAGGCTAAGGGGGGCAATAAGCAGTTTCATCTCGTTCTACGTGGAAACGTTGTTTCCAAGAGCAACTCTACTCATCTGGTACCCGACTAAGGCTTGTGGGGAGGATCAGGAATGCCCTTGTTTGTACACAGCAGCGCTGAGCTCGAGTCCCTCTTGTAAGTGTGATGCAGCGAGAATTACTTCAGGCTTATTTTCCACACACCAAATTCTCACAGTACATTCATGGAGGATAACAATCGACCAGTCTAAGGAGATCTTGTCTCAAAGAGATCACTTTTGACAAACC
This sequence comes from Rhabdornis inornatus, assembly GCA_013397075.1. Taxonomy (NCBI): domain Eukaryota; kingdom Metazoa; phylum Chordata; class Aves; order Passeriformes; family Rhabdornithidae; genus Rhabdornis; species Rhabdornis inornatus. Next base: position 1,025,775 of record VWZS01007819.1, read on the forward strand.
AAGGTAGTGCAACTGCTGTATAGCAGTGTTTACTGAACAATTCAGCAGGCTTATCAGCTCCGAGCCAGTCAGTCAGTACATCAAGGTCGATTTGGGATTGACACTAAAAAAAGAACAAACTGGCCAAGTTGCCATGGTAAAAACCCTTAAAATAACTTCAGTTACTTAAAGTTATCCCTGACTTTTAGAGCAATTTGCAGCCACAAATTACAGTAAAGCATTCTCAGTCGCTGGTGTTTAAACTGGTTTTGGTTGTGTTAGCTTTCCCTGACAGTAGTATTTATTATATTCAGTACGTAGCAAAGAAGCCCTTTTGGATCCACCAAAAAGGTCAAAACCAACTGTCAACTGAAGGACACCTTTAGCCACAGACAGTGTTCAAAATGTACCACAGTTTTTGGCTTATGGTGCCAAGCTAGCAAAAGTATGCAGTTAAGTCCTGGATTAAAAAAGAACAGATTCCTAGTTGCAGAAAGTGTGGTTTATTCTTTTAAAAAAAACCTATACATTCATTTGTAATAAAATATGTGTCACCTGTTTGCCAACTGGGCTTTATGAACCAGAGCTGTTTGCATGCATTATTTCTCTCAGCATGGACACAGAAATATGAAGCGAACTGGCAATTACAAGCTGAGCTTTAGAACAAATAAAAATTGGGGTTTATACATTTCTGCTGACAGTCTTCTGCCTTTACCAGAGGATCAATAGTTCTGCAGCGTGCACCTTGCATCCTCGTCCTTTGCAGATTCCAGTGTTGTAGGCTTCCCAGTATATACAGATTAGGAACAAAATGTACAAAGCAGCCACCCCCAGCTGTAGTGTGAGTTACTCGGCAGGTTTTCCGTGCACTCTGAACCGATAAAGGCAGGTGTACTCTGCATGGCCCCAGTTAGAGAAAATCCTCAGCTCCACTATTTGGAATGCGTCTTCATTTTTCTCCTGGAGAAGAAGAAAAGCAAACACACAAATCAGTGTTAGTGTTTTGGCATGAACAGCTGCAGCTTTCTTAGTTATTAATGACTGTTGGTACTTGTAGGAACCTAAGTTATGTCTTGGGAATTTTCTGTTCCTCTGAAGAGAACCTTCCTTGCCTTACAATTATTTGTGAAGCAGCATGGAACAGACTCTTCCCATGTTTAGCAACTTCCCGTAATTTGTGTCCACATAGCAACAAAGCTTCCTCCATTCTCATCCATTTAGGCCAAAGGTTTTGAGGCAGAGGTAGGCAGACAACTTTCTACCTCAGCTTCTACAGTGCCCAGATGAGAACAAGGCATTTTCTCTTCACTGCTTATTGTATACAAGGGTAAAAAATAAAAGTAACTTTCTCCTGACACTTCAAAACTTACAATCCAGACTTACCATCACTGGAAACATCTGCAGTGGTTCTCCATCTTGATCATAGACATACTCTCCTAGAAGCTTGCCTTCTTCTTGATATTCATCATCCAGACCCTGTAGCAACAGGATAAAGATTTTTGCTTCCATCAAATTTCCAATCAAACCTAAACTAGAAGCACACCTACACAGAGTATCAAGAGACAGCACTTGAAGGTCTATCAAGCCAGGATCAGAACGTTTCCCATGTAATTTAAAGTTCAAGCACAGCTCTGTATTCCAGTTTCCTGCCCTGTAGTTGTGCTGTTTACGTGTTTTCTTGGTCAAAGCCTTTAATTTCCATGGCCAAACCCGTATCACATTGTACAACATAAACTGCTCAGGACAAACAATGAGAGAACATCAAGGCTGAAGGCAAGATTCAGATGCTTGCAGGTGACAGTTTAAGCATGTAGAGAAGCTGGACAGAAAGTTCTCAAATATCATGACTGCTCTCTGATATACCCTGTGGTCTGTTCCAAAATCCTGCTGACACAACTGTGGTGCTGGGTGAAATGAATTTTAAAAATTATTTAAGGCGCATCACAGATGAGGTGCAGAGACAAAATGGGAGGGACAGTGGGTGGAGAGAGGGAGGATGAAACAGTGTGTATGAAAGAACTAGATCAAATAAAACAACATTATCTCCCTCCAAAAGTGTTTGCTACTGTATAGAGCAAGAGTAAAGAAGTAACTCACCCAAAATTAGTTGCAACACTTCTTATTCAAAATCTCAAAGTTCAAAAATAAAAACAATTTTTAAGAGCAATGAGTCAAACAGTTTATGATCTTCTTAGCTATTCTCCATCAAGTTACTATTTTCCAAGGTATGGAACACAAATATTCTGCCTGTGTACAAATATCAACTTAAATTCAGAGACAGACTTACATAAACTGAAAAATTCCTAGGAGCACTGGTGATATTTCCTGTTGGTGAAAGAGTTTTTGGTATGTGTTCCAGTGTAAAGGCAGTTGGATAGATCTTCATGGAAAGTCTCACCACAAGGTAGCCCTGTGATCCTTTGAAAGCCCAGCAGTTTCCTGGATACATGTCTGGCTGCAGAGAAGGAAGGTGGAGACAACAAGATGGGACACAACAGTAAAAACAATGCTACAGTTGTTTTCTAATTTATTTTTATTGTAATAAATAGTTGTTACGAATTCTGAGTTTTTAGGGACAGTCTTAAATAGTAAGAGGCAGAATTTATCTCCTTGGTGGAATTCTTGAAGAAGACACCATACCCACCTGAGCTACCAGTGGTGTTTTGAAGACCTACCTTGAGATTAGTTCTCAACAGGAACCCTTCCAGCTCTCACACTTTGCACAAGCCCAATGCACCTCCCAACCTTCCTGTGAGTGTCAGTTTTGCTAGAGTAGGACTTAAGCTGTGTCCAGGGACTGCCAGAAGAATCCCGCTCTTGGGAACACAACTCAAAGTACCTGTGCCCCCAAAATATTAGAGATACACCCAGCACCCAGAGAGCCATCCAAACCACTCAACACAAAACAACATTGCTGCATTTGTTTACTTGGCCTTTAATTACCTGAATCACCACTCTGGGAGACTGAGAGAAGTACCACAGAGGAATTCCAAAGAGGCTAATTAATGCTGTCTTGGTCTCATAGGTTTCAGAACAGCGAGTACTCAGAATGCTGCCACCTCAAAAAAGATAGATCAGGTTAGCAGAAATAAAAGTCTTCAAGAAGGAATGAGTAATTAAGGCAGAAATTATATAAAGTTTAATGAATACCAGATTAAAGATATTGTTAAGATCTAATAATTTTCTAATAATGGATACAATGCTTCTATCACCTACAATGTTATTTTAAGAACAGGTTGAAAGTTTTTAATTTCTTTCTTATCCAGTTGTAGACATGTTGAGAACTATTCTACTCCTGTCCATGCACACCTAGGCTGTGTACAGCCCTGTAAACACCATCACAGATTGCACTGATCTGATGATCAGGCAACACACAAAAACGCTCTACTAACCCTTACTCTCCATTTTAATATTTCTAGTAAATACTACTAAAAGCATGAATAGTAAAAATGGTGTTTCCTCTACTATTTACCTCCAGATTCCAAGGCGAAATCCACCATCCCAGTCTTGTCTTGAGAGTAGAGTTTCAGTGCATTATTTACAATAATCTGTGCTTGCTAGAGGTGTATACATACAAGAAAGTGGAAGGAAAAATATTTTAATAAGATCAAGTGATAAAAAAAAATATTTACATATCTGTGAAGTTGCAAGCAACTTTTGGAGATGCTGCACTTCATCACAAGCCTTTGAAGGCCTCTGTCAAGACAGAGGCTACTTTTAATGCATGGAGGCCACTTTCAATGCACAGCTGTCTGTCTTAAAATACAAGTTCATACTGCGTCTTGACTGCTGTTCGATGTCTCCTAAAATCATTAACACTTATGTTGACAGTCCAGCTCCACAAAATGCCCACAAAAGAACTCTTTCCAGTTTTAGTTGAACTTTTGAGACTGTAAAACTCACTCACCGCTTCTGTGATCCCAGAAATCCCTGCATTAGTCACAGCACTTGTAACTACTTCAGATGTTACTTTTTGGTTTGTTACAGACATATGGAGAGTAATATTCTTGAGGATCTGCAACTCAAGATCCCGCAGCAAAGTCTGTAGATCACTTTTGCTCACAAAATTGGAGGTAAGCCACTGGAGAAGTGATTCAGGAAAGTCTTCTTGTTGATCACCAAAAAGCATTAGCTTGACAGATTCTTTGACCTGGGCATCTACCTAGTAGAAGCAATTAATCATTATAATTAATTATTAGTTTATATATATATACACAACAGGCACATAACTAGACTGTTATCACAAGTCATTAAATAAAAGTTGATAATCCCATATCAATATTGCAGTATTTTGTTGGCTACATTCCAGTCAGACCTTTTAAAAGGCTTCAAAAGAACTTGGGCAGGATTTTTCAGAAATAACTCTCAGAAAACAAAACTAACTTGCTTTTATAAGAGTTTCTTTTCCATATTTCCATGGGTTAGCAAAATACATCAACAAAGTGCTGTACAGAGAACTGCTACCATGTCATAACTTACAAGCAAACCCCTGCCATTGTAGAAAACAAGCAATAAACTCCTCTCTAGTAAAGTGTTATGCACTACTGGAAAAATTCACAGTAACCCTACATACAAACTGTCACTCTTTCAGATTAACATTTCCCCCATGTTACTCACTGCAGTGCACTTCAAGAGAGTTAGTGAATAAAACTAAGTACTACCAAATTTTACTGGGACAGTTAAAGAAGTTGCAGAACCTACTTTTTCATGAATGACATCCATTTTCTCACAACTTGTCTTCACACTTTCCCCAGATAACAGCTCCGATTTCATAGAAGCCAGCTCTAGTTCTAGCTTTTTAATTCTGGACATAAGTAGATTGTATTGATCATCATCTCTGACAAAAACAAGGAGCCAATCATTAGGAAAAGAGTAGTTGGAACCATTCCATCAAATTCCAAAGGTGTGAGATTATACTCGTCTAATACAAAGTGCTCTCCTAGTTGAATTGTTCACCACAATACACACAGTGAACTTGCAGTTCTAAGATGTTGTTACTTAAGGCATACTTAGAATTAATATATTCAAAGCAAAGTATTTTGAAGTAATGGAAAAATCCAGCAGTGATGACTTCAGATTATCAGCAGGCTGACAAGTTACCAACTCAAACATACACAGATTTTGGGGAATTTAAGGGCTTCTGGTAAACCAGTCAAACTTTGTGTGAGTTTGCCACTGGTTAGAGTGAGTCTCAGGCTACCTCACTCAAACCAGAGTAACTCCAGAGGCAGTGTTGAGTTACAAATAGGAGCTCATATATGACTAATATAGATCAGTGTCTAGTGAATGCTATGGAAAAAGGTCTCAACCATCATTCTAAAGCCATTTCACATTTAATTCTAATTTAAATGGCAATTCAGCAAATAAGCCAAAAAACAAGGGACAAAAATTAGAATTGATACAGTACAAGAATTTAAATATAAAGCCCATCAAAAGCAGTTACTGTATACTTCACTAAGTGATCTGAAGGACAACTAAAGCATTTATAAGAGGATGAGAAGTCTCTCATTTTCCTCCACTATATAAATAACTTTCTCTAATGAAAGCGTAGTTGTAGGGTTGCCCCCACACCAGAGGAGGGTCCTGTGCTGATGTTCAGCATCACAGTTGAAATCCAGTACAAGACAGAAGTGCTCTTGCTGACAATAGAACCTCTCAGGGTCAGTTAACTGACAGAAGGATCACTGTCAGTTGGCATCAGGAATGAAAAAGCAAAATATATTTGAAAAATGCTTATACCTCACTGATTTTGATTTGGCTAGGTCGAACTCCTTCTGGATATCCTAAAAAAGACAAAAGTTAAGATTTAACATGTACAGAAACATATAACATATAAAGAAACTCAAGTGACAGAAAGAGGATAAAGAATGTTATATGAAAATAAATTTTAGCACCACCTGTATGAGACTGTGCTCACATTTATGTTTGTGCCTCTGTACAACAAGGTTTCATTCCAAACAGAACCTGCCTCAATGGTCAAGGAAATAATTTTTAAACTTTGAAATGAAACCCTCTCTAAGAAGGGAGGGAAAAAACACAAACAAGTTTTGAGACTTAGGGAACTGTAATAAGCAGAGTAAAGGAAACGGCTGTTTGGGACAGCAAATAAAACTCAGATTATTTTACTAACAGATTACAAGTAGAATAAGTCAGCAAATCTCACTGTCAATACCTTGGATTCAGCTGAGAGTTTTCTAAGAAGGTCTTCCAGTGTCTGGATGCGCAACTCATGTTCTTTATGTAAAGCCAGGAAGTCAGTCTTAAAAAACAGGGAAGAGAAAGAGAGTGTATTTTCTTTTGGAGCACAAATACCATAATTGATATTTTCTGTAAAGTGCAATTTTCATTCCATTCTGTGAATGTTTAAGTGATTTATCCTGCAGGTAGTGTGAGAAATTACAGAATCTGTAATAAATATAGAAGTCTAATTTAGCTGTAGTAGGGGTTATATACAGGGAAATTTACCACAAAATCCCTGCTTTGTCACTAGTCCTTCCTATAGTCTTCTTTATAGGCCACCTGTCTGGAATTAATCCTTTGTCAGCAATAACAAAGGAGGAACAAATGCCCACAACTACTCCCTATTGCTTATTTCTAGAGCAGAAAAAGAATCCTCCAGTCAAATTGCTCACAATCTGCACTAGCAAAACAGAACACTTCAATCAGTATCAGGAAACAATGACTGTCTTACCTTTTCCTCCAATTTTATATCTTTAAGATATTGACTCATCACATTTTTTATTAAATTCAATGTTTCACTTCTGTCACTCATTGTGGCAACCTGATCTTGAAGATTCTGGAGTAAGCTCATCACTTTGTTATACTCGTTGTTTCGGTCACGGCATCTGTCAGACACGAAGGCCATTTGCTTTTCCAGCTCACTTATGCGACCAAAGTCAAAGACATTTATGGTATCCTAAAGTATAAAGACAATGTTTCAACTTATTTACATTACTCTTGTGCAGCAAGTAGTCATTGCAAAACATTGAAGACATAGGAGTTAAGAGGTCTTAAAACAGACGCAAGTTCTTCCCTAGACTGTTCTCCCATACCTTTGGGGGTTGCACAGAATGAAAATAATCATCTTGTGGTTCAGGAACACGAACAGAATCATCTGTTCTCTGTATTGCATCAATTCTTGTCCAGTTCAATGGAGGTATTAATGAAATGAAGCCATCAAGCCCCCAGAACCACCAACCTAGAACAGAAACAAAAGTAACATGCTTTCAAAAGAATTCTCCCTTCTGACTGCTTATACCTACAAATGGTCTTTTTAAGGACACAGCTACCTTCAGTTTGCAAGGCAGGTGCCACACAATGGACACTGCTCTAGTCTAAACAAAAATCACCACAAGTCAGCTTTAAAATTTTTAAATCAAGCACTCAAGAATATTAGGGAACATCCATCAGTTCCACTCACACAGTTGTGAGGCAGGCAACTTGCACTTACATATACCGTGGTACAAGCCTAAACTCATACTACTGCCTCCCTGGAACCTTGGTCACTTTTGCTGATTAAGATAGGCCAGGTTTTCTGAAGGCAGATGTAAATGCTGTTTTTTATCTCCATGGAAAATATGTTGCATTATACACTTAGTAAATATTACATTGCATAACAGCTAATAGAATTTGGAAGTAACTTAGGCCTCCATGGAAATAAAAGAGCATTTCACAAGATTACACTTGTTTTTGCATTATCTTAGTGGGAAGTAGCAGCAGGGCAAATTCTTTCCTTGTTCACCCTTACACAGAAGACTTTGAATTCCCACTTTAAGTTTCCAAGAAGCTTCATCTTCTCCACAAAATAGCTGCAAGTTTTTAAGACCCACAAAGGCATGAAACTGCTTTTCAGAAATGGCCCAGCACTTCTGGGAAATACTTCAATTTGTTTCATTTCAAAGTTGACAGCTGGCCTGGAACACAGTCTACTAAAGTCAGCAGTATCTTAAGCAAGTAAAACATGCTCCAGAGCAAAGGAAAGACTTTGGATGAGTTGGTGAAAACTTAACCACACTTCTATGGAGACTGACAAAGCAATCAGTACCCAGCCTACTCTTCCATTGCTACTCCTGTGAAGGGAGGAAAAGATAAAAAGGACTTCAGTGCATTTACTTACTCAGCCACTCCTTCTAAAGAGCTCTATGCAATTAAATCAAGGATATTGCTTTCATGACAAGGGGAAAGCTTGCTGACTTGTCAGCTCCCTGGAAGTTTGAATTACTGCCGTGTTCACAAACAAACTTGCTCTTTTTCAGTTCTGCATCTTCTTCATGAATCAACTCAAAATGCTTTTTTGGAGCAGCTGTAGTAAAAACGCTGATTTTTATTATAAGTGAACAACTGACATACCTAGTAGAAGCAGGAGTGGGATGAGAAACAGTAACCACCTGTAGTTCCTCAGAAGGCATCTAGAGAAAGAGAGGAAAGTTTACAAGAAAGAACACATTTACCATAATTGTTTTGTATTATAACTGGGTTAATAACTTGCTCATAAAACAATTATTTCTGAGGATACACACCTTCTTACAAGAAACACCTTGAGCAAAGACATCAGAGTAACAAGTTGATACCATCCAGTTCTAAGCAACCTGAACATGCCAGAAGCTGCCCTCCCTGGAAGACAAAAGGTGGGAGTATGAAATGTAATTACTGCAGTGCATGTTCAAAGAAACCAAGCAGAGGGACATGCAGCTGTGGCCGACAATGCTTTTGCAGAGTGGAGAAATGCATGAATAAGGCAATGCATGCAGCTTATTGACATCTAGATATCACAAGTATGACAACATTGTAACATCAGCTACTCAACAAGGTCAAAAGCCATGCAAGGAGAGGAAATGCTCATTTGTCAGGACAATGCTAGCCTGCTGGAAATTCAGTATTAATGTCTGAACGTAAGTTATTACACACTGGAGACCTCAGTATACTCCAGGAAACACATCAATTAGCAGCAGCACTTTTTGGTAAGAGGAATACCAATATAGCAAGTGACTGCCAAACCAAACACACCCCATTATTCTTGACACCCCATATTCAGTGCTATTCACACACTTGTTCCCTTATGAAACTGTCTGGTTAGTCTCCTGCAATGCCTGTGAACAGAAATACACTCTCTCACTAGGCACATTTTGGTCAATAAAGTAGCACATGCATTTCAAGACACAGAAACTACAGCACAAGCACAGCTCAATTAGTGTAAGCCTCTGCAGTCCCTCACTTGCCAAAAGGAACAGGCAGTGCACACACACAGATTAGAATAGTAACCTGGAGAGAGAATGGCCAGCCAAAGTAGAGACAACACCTTCTGTGACACAAGCCATCCCGTCGCTCCCACTGTTCGCAACACGTGAAGCATAAAGTAACCTGGATTATAACAAATTAACTCCATATTGGTAACAGACACAAAGGAGCTCAAGGTTCTCTTCAGTACATGCAGTAAAACAGACACTCTGTCCCCTTCCCATTACATGTTCTGCAGCATTTTAAACCATACTTTTCAGTAATCTCAAACTTGGTTCTTCACTACTTTAAAACAAAGCAAGCCACTAATAAATACGAAGTCAAGTAAAATCAAGACAGTTTAGAAACTGAATTCTCATGGACAGAGATAAACACACTGAACACTACCTGTGCAGTTAGAATATCACTTTTCCAAAATAAAAGTTCACATTTTGTAACATGTTTATCTAACAATGCCATGCGAAGTGTACCAGAGAATAGCAAGAGTACTACCACAAAAACAAGCTTTAAGCACATCATTACTTTGAAAGCATCTTATTTGTTCAAAAATATACATCAAGTTCATTATCTGGGTTATTGTGCAGAAGCGAGAAAAATTAAAAATTTAAAATTCCAGTGATGTCTAATAAATATTGATAAATAATACAAAGTATTCCCACCTAAAAATTACAAAAATTACAGTAAATTTTCATTAACCTGAGTGTTCCCAAGGATGTTCAGTAGGACAGTTTTGTATCTCTTTAAGAGAACAAAACTACCACTACCAACCTCCCCATCCAATGCACTGTAATAAAATGCTGTAACTTATAGCCTGCTGAGGCCAACAATTACTATGTCCAAGACTAGGACCAATCTTTCTACAGAACAAACTACACCGTATATGTTTAGAAAATAGTCCTACATTTTTAGATTAGCAGATATGTCTGGGTTAATCTGAGGGATTATAGATATACCAACCCAATGTTTTGCAAATCATTTAGTTGACTGAAGTGTCTCAAATAATTTTCCTTTGCTGAATAAAGAGCACTCAATAGATCCTTGATGCCTCTGTCATTCAAGCTAGGGAATGCTCATCTCACAGGGTAGATTCTATCCCTATATAAGATTCCTGTAAAAATCGACTACCACTAGAACAAAAATAAAATGTTAAAACCCCTTTATTCAAATAATCTGCATACCAGTATCTCACACCTTGCTTTCATTTAAAGTCAGCTTTTCAATCTAGCAAGCATACAGATCTCCCCAAAGTGCAATAAACTAACAAACAATCTCATTTGTTCCTTCTAACAGATGAGATACACATTACCCTACACCTTGTTTTCACTAATAGGTAAGCAGCCTGCCAAGCTTGTACAAAAGCCAAAGTCAGAGCAAGAATTCAGACAGAAGATGTGTTAGGGAAGTTAGCAGTCTAGGCACTTTATATTTTTACCCTACTTGATAGATGAAGGAAGAAAAAAAGCCCCAAACACAAAACATGTGTGATTAACATTGTGAGACTGTGATGCAAAATAAAAGCAAACAAAAATGTCCAAGTCAACCTGCAGAAGAAAAGGTGTGCCAAATGGTCCTTGCTACCCTTTTAGCCCATGAGGACTGCATGTGGTCTGTGGTGTATATTTCAAGATGTTTCTTCCCTTTACAGTCATCACCTGTTGGTTGTGGTAATAGTTGATTAATGGGATAAAGCCAGGATCAAGTCAAGACTGTTACAAGATAACTAGAACAAGTCTATCTCACATCATCAGTTACCAACCCAAAAACTGCTAAGCAGACTTCAGGGGAAAGGAAACTTGGTGGGGGATATACTACAGCAGACCAGGGTAATCACCATCCCTCCCACATTCAAGTTGCAAACTAAATATTTACTTTGTAGCTTCCACAGTGTCAGGGGCTGTCTGGTACTACAGAAACAACCTGGTGTAGAGCCCAGGACTGACACTACAGCAATCACTATACTTACATATTGATTCCTCATTCACACCAAGATGACGATCTTCTCTGTAGAACTCCTTTACATTCATGCTGCCACAGTAGTCTGAGTGAGCTGCAACACATCCAAAAAGCACATATGGATTCTAATTCTCAAGTTCAAAGCCTTTCATATACACAGATTTAGCTAAACTGGCTTGGTTCACTAATAAAGTCAGATTAGTCAAAGTAAACCTGAAAAATTATTGAGGAAGAAGCCTACTCTGTGCAATCTTGTTCTTTCTTCTTTAAATATCAGGGGGCCTCTTAGTCCAAAACAATCCTTCTGCTTCTTTTCAGCCAGCAAAGTTTGTAAAAAATAAAAAACACAAAAAACCAAAACAACAAAACAAACAACCCAACCAACCCTAATCAAGTAAGCCCCTGTTCCCAACATTCCATCAAATGGGTCAGCCATTCATTACATATTTGTGTTGATTTTGACAAACTTGTTACAAGAAGAAAGCATTAGCAATTTTAAGGCTCTGAGCAAAGAGGAAGAAGAGAGTAAAGTTCTACTCACATGCAAAAATCAGCTACCTTCTGCCTATGGCAATTTAACTTCACTTGTAGAGCAGGTATTATAGAAGAGAAAGCACCAAAGAAGAAATGAATGTTTTCAGGGGAAACAAGATGTGCTCTAAAGTAGTGCAGAGTGATGAGAGAAGTTTGAGTTTTGCAAGACAGATCTAAAGAAGCTTTAAGTGCACAGCACATTTAAGGGTGATAAGAAAGACCTAAAGACATTGAAAAATTAGAATTTGACACTATCACCACAGTTTTTAAAAAATCAAGTTTCTCAATTCAAAAACTACTCTCTACAACTTTCCAGTAAAATTACCATGTGGATCTCATATAAAGGAATCTTGATACTTTCAAACAGAGGAAAAGTATAAAAAGTGTAGCACAAGTGAGGTAATAATAAAAACTGAGAAAGATAGGAGCCAGCCAAAAGACTATAGAAGAACACCACCATAGTGCCAAAGATGAAGTCCAGAAGGAAAAAAGAAACCCAATACATATACTCTTTGTTTGCAGACCAAGGAAGACAACTGAAAAGGTACCTTTATATTCATAACCCAGCTTCAGCAAAACCATTTGAAATAGTTGCACTAATAGTGAGGCAAAAGATGCTGCAGTATTTTTGACCAATCGTAGAATCTTACTCACGTAGAAATACATTCCTCCTATTGAAAAAAACAGTGTGAATACAAATTATTCATCCATAGAAATATGTACTTCTGTTCTCTGGTCACCATTAACTCGGGTAAGAGTGAGGAAAAAGTAGGAAAGCCTTTCTTTAGCCAAGAGAAACTTCAGAAAGTGTGGTATGAAAAGTCTGTGTGTATTAGATACTGCATCAAAGCTTTTGTAAGAACTACACACCCTGGATAAACGACTTCAAGGCAAAATGTGTAACTTCAGCAAGAACAGCTTTGCTTAGCAAGAATGCAGAACTCTAAAGAGCAAATAATTCCTTGCTTAACTCAGGATTCCTCCCTGATGTGAAGTGCTGATCCTGATTTTGGGGTCACAGCTCCAAAAAGACACTACAGAATTATTCTGCATTTGAAGGAGTGGGGACCGTTTACCATCTTCCCTGCTGTTACATCAGAGGAAGTTCCTACAGTGGCCTGCCTGCATTGCTAGAGACACACCCTTCTCCAGAGCCACAGGAACAAAGCCAAAATCCACCACTGCCACTGTCCTAGACACAACCACACCTCAAAAACCTGCCATGACTGTGTGTGCCTTCCCCCACTCACCCCCAAAGTTTGACTCAAACCTCTAGATTAAAGTTCAAAGGAATGCACAAAGATGAGGAAAATTCTCTCATGTGAATACAAATTCAGGAGGTATGGGAAGAGTTTTCATGCAGTGCCACTTTAAGTAGTTGACTGTTCAAGTCAAAAGAATTCCACCCTGTGCTACACACTAACTAAAGAGAAATACTTAACTCAAATATTTGAGGTCACATAATATAGCTCAAACAAACTAGTTTCTTTTTCTTGTACTGAAAACAAGCTTCATTCAGGACTAGCAAACCAACAGAATTCCAGATTTGGCTCCTTTCTAACTGAAGGTCATTAAAGAAACAAATCCTTTGTGGTTACTGGGGACTACCAGTAATCAAGAAAGTCCGGGTGCAAGAGGCAGGCAGACACAGGCAAGACAATGAGGAAAACAATCCACTGAATGGAAATTGTCTTGAAAAAGCAGAACTTTATTTATACAGACTCAATTTTTCAAGCTCTTGGAATGTAGTCACTAGACTGACTATTTGGAATCAGTTTTTCCCTTTGGAGTTCAATTTTTCAGGTAGTTGAGGTTTAGCTTTTAGAAACATTATAAAAAGCTGCAAGGTTAAAAGAGGAGAAAAAAAAGAAGCAGGAAGTTGAAAGCCCTCTCAGAGATTCTCTTGATAGCATAAGCACTGCAAAGTAACAATTTTAGTCAGTCTTGAAAGTTCTAATCATGCAAGGGATAAAAAAAATTATAAACAAAAAAGCACAGAAAGTTTGTATCTGAAAACCATGACCAAATATTTCATAGGCAGGGCCACTCAGATGTGATGTCAGATTAGGAGACTTACAATCAGTGCTGGCTGGCCAAATAATTTTATAATTTAAGATACCAGAGGATTTTAATTTCGTAATTGTTTGATTCCTATAGCAGCACCGAAAAATCAGCAGATTATTATATATCAGGATCTGACAAGTACATAAAATTTCAACTGATACAGAAAGGTTATTCCACATAACTGATCTCTAGAATTCAGTTATTGGCAAGTTCATCCGGGTAGGACAGGTGCTTAAATAACACTATGTAGAAATGAAGCACAAGAGAAAGTAACTTACTAGATGCATGTTTCTGGCTCCTGTCCCTAGTGTAGATCCTGGAGGATGGCACGTGGGAAGCTGAGTAGGCAGTGAGGACCTCCTTCCTCTCTGACAGCATGCTGCAGTCACTGCACGTGTAGCCGTTCAGCGTGGGCTGCAGCTCTGCTGCTGCTGCCATGCCCCCGTTCCCCTGCAGCAGCGTGGTGTCACTGCCTGGAAACACAGAGCACAACACCCAGCACACCCATGTCAGCACTGCCAGCACTGTGCCTGTCACATAGAAATGATGTGGAAGGAAAAGCCAAGTGTAGTTACCTTTGGGGTCACCTTCTTCATCAAGGCCTGCAAATGAAAAAAAAAAAAAAATTGGTCCCAAATATAAGAAAGATATGAACTGAATTACAATACCTGACAAAATCAAGTTAGAAGTCCCATTAATTTTAAGACTTCAAAGAAAGTCTCTTTATGGTTAGCATTTAATATATTTTGCAGCCCATCAGAGAAACATCTATCCAGACCTTACGGTAGCAGGGTAATAGTTGTGACAATCATCCCACCACAGAAGAAGCAGGCAAAGTAACATGGATGCCAACTGCACCTTGACTTAGTTCCCACCAGACATTAAACCAGTAATTATAAGCTTACAATGCTTCTGCTGCTTGGTAACTACTTGTATAGTACTGTATTTAAAATTCTGTTTAAAGAGCCAAGTCATCTAAAATTCAGAATGGGTTCTACCAGGACTGACACAATTCTTCCCATTAGGACTCTGGGAAGGTCACAAGTATTCTGACTGGAAACAAAGTCTGAATTGGGAGATATAACAAATTGCTGGTCTGGTTCTACACAATACTTCACATAGACAATACTTTATGTGGACAATTTTCATATTTTCTTTTCATTGAAGAAAGAAGGTTCCAGAAAAATACATTTTTATATAGCTAAAAAGACAAACCAGCCAGTCACATACAAAAACCCTTTTGGGAAATCCTGAAATGCCACTAATTTGAAACTGTCACATAAAGATATGTTATGAAGAAACATATTTCTGCCTATAAACAAATAATTCTTTTCCTTTGGCTTTTCAAAAACAAATTACATGCTTACCATTCTTTAAATACAGAACTCAATGTACGTTTTGAAGAAAGCAATGATAGGAGATAATTATGGCACTGCATCACAAAAGTGTTTATGTTTGCTGGCATATTAAGTTGACTGTGCAATGTCTTGACATTAACCATGCCAGTAAATCAAATTTACACACTGGACCATGAATTTCCAGTGGGCATCTTAGCAAATAGATCCCTAAAGCAGAAGTGCAAGTGCACACACATTTGGGGATAGGATGAACAACAGGTGGGGCAAAGATCATAAATTTATACACACCAAACCAAATAGCTTGCACAGTTTGATACAAGCAATAGCAATTATTACCTACCCCAGAAATGATCAACTTCTGTCTGTTCCCGAATCAGAGACTCATCCAATATAGTGGATATCATTGATGTATCACTGGCATGGCTATTGAAACTGCTCTGGCTAAAAACAGATGAGCTGGACAGATTTTTCCTTGGCACATGTCTTCCACTGCCAGACTGTTTGGTCATACTTCTGCGTTGCTTCACCATCCTAGGAAACAAAAGCAAGTAAGACATAGCACTAAAGACAGAAATTTCTGTTACTCTCTCACTTTTTTAATAAATGAATAAACAGTTATTTCAACACTGATGTGACTAAACAGAGCAAAGAAGGTTTAAAAGGAAGTCCTCGCCTTCAAGCACCTACGTCAAAGATTTTTGTAAAAAATTGTCATTGCAAACCACATACTGAACATAAATTTCAGAGTACGGCAGTAAGCACCAAGAACAAAATATAAGACCTGTAGGCAACCATTTTGCATTATTGTGTGCAAACAGTAAGACTCAGGATTTACTTGAGATGACTAAAAGTGCTTACTTAGACTGATCCCTGAAAGACATGTTCCCAGCGTAAGAGCTGTCATGAAGGGAATCACTCTGTCCATCATCTGCTTTACTGTATCCTCCAGCAGCCAACCGTAAACTACGCCGCGACATTCTGGGTGAATCAAACACTGGATCTATTTTGTTCTCAGTCTCAAAATCCAAAGCAGATGAAGAATAACTCGAACTGCAGTAAAATAAGAACAGCAAAGTTACTGGGAGAATTTTCAACCTGGTAACAAACACATCCTTTAAGCTAGTCCAAGTCTCCATTAAATGCAGTTTATTTGGGGTTATGGTACAATCCCCACAAGATATACCAAATAACCCAAATAATCTAGATATATGTAGATATTCGAGGTTCTCCTAAGCAATTCATATTACAAGTTCTACAAACGAAAGCAAATCACAAAAGGAAACAACCACCATGGAAACCACAAGCAAAGTTTAGCCAGAGCACTCACTCATTCTTTTGGGACCAATTTGAGAGTGGAAGCCATTCATGACACAGTTTTTTCACCATGCCTAGCAGCAAATTAAAAATTACATGCTCCAAGTTGCAAGGTAAAGATTAATTTTCAGTCTAAGTTTATTTTTGTTGATTTTCTGTTTGACAAGTCCTTGTTTTGAGAACCGAAGATCCATATGCCACATTACCCTGAATTTCCATCTCACAACAAGTAGGAACTTCCTCCCTTTAAGAGACTTAAAGACTTCCCTACTTCAGCTATTTCAGTTTAGCTACCATTACTTTTTTTTAAAAAGTGTTCTAAAAACATTGCTTAATTTAATGCAAACCATTAGAAATATTTAACTCTGAGCTAACAAAAAGTGTTTAGAGACTTCAATTTGTTTTTCTCCTCAGAGACAAGTTTACACATAGATAACCTTCACATTGTTACCCCAGGAACTCCACATTTTGACACGTCATTCTCTCAGAGCCTCCCTGAAAACTTACAGTGAAGACAAAACAGCAACGCAAGGCAAATACAAACAGATTAAGCTGAGGAGTCTGTAAGAAATATATTTACCAAAGCAGAAGTTCAGCCTAAAGCAGAATTCTCATACTTACAACCAACAGAAACATTCAGTTATGTAAGTGAGCGGAGGCTGCTGGCACAGGGCACTGCACAGCAGGTCAGGCTCTAGAGCTGCTCAGCCCTGTGACCCACAGCATCCAAATGCTAAGTGCTCTGGGCCAGCTTTCACAAGGACTCTGTCCCTTCTTGGGCCACAGGGATATACAGAGATGTAACAGCACTTCAGTACTCCTGAGGGTTTCATTTGGTTTTTAGAAGAGATAAGCAAATAATTGTTTATGGCAGCAGTTCCTTCTCCCCCAAACAAAAACAAACAAGCAAATTAGATCTGAATGAGTAGATTCAACTGGGCAAACCGTATTTGAAATGGAAGCTTTCCCTTTAAAAAATACATACAAACAGCTACTAAAAAACGTATTTGTCTAAGAACGATTTAATGGAAATAGTCTTCTCACACCATCATTAAAGACCTCAGAACATTACAAAGTAATAATGTGGTACTGTGTTGCTTTGGCATACAATTAAGTTAACACCAGAAGGCCTTGAAGCTACACTTACAGTAATGACATCATTCTGACAAGGTGGTGCTTTTGAAGTCAGTTTCTTCACTGCTCCTCAAAGCAAAGTAAAGTATATAAGATGGGGCTGTCAGATCATGTCAACTGCATTTATTTTGGCTAAAAAAACTAACCCAGACAACACACTGCCTGAAAGCATCTCATAGCTCCAGCACCAGCTGGGCATTCAGCCCATAAGACCAGACCAGAGTCTGTCCAGGTAACTGCTTCTATTGCCCAGAGGAGCACAGATTTGATGGCAGGGCTTTGGTTCTGTGTGCTGGATCTCACTGGTCTGCCCTGATAATGCTGGCACGTGCAGTGCAATCCTGTGCAAGGCAAGAGCCCCAGAATAGCTTAACAAACCCAGCATATATTACTAAATACATTAGGCATGTTAATCCTTGCTTCCATTTGGCTGGAAAAGGGAGAAGAAATAACACATTTTTTCATCTACTTAACCAATTGTAGACTAAAGAGTTTAATTTCCACAGTTTTCAAAAATGCTAAGTATAGATAACTCATACTCTGACAAATGTGAAGCGAGAATATGGGTTAAATGTAGCTCCTCTTGCTGTTATTCTGAAAGGGTCAGAGCCACAACAGTTTTCTGTTGAGTCCCTCCCTAAACAGTTGTTTCGGAACTCAGTTTTGCTATTTACATTTGCCACTATGCATTTGCTTTTCCTCATCTTCACCCCGCGTTTCTTACAGATACTCAATTCACAAGAACACAAAGTACACAGAACAAGCTGACAGCTGTGACCAGCCTCAATTTGTTTCTGTTTATGAACACTTGCTGTTACCAAGTATCTCAATGAGCATTTATATCAATGTGGATTGAATAAATGGCTTGAAGCTGGGCTCCGCTCCCTAAAAAACCCCAACAAATCATCATAGAATCTTTTCCTTTTTAACAAAAGGGGCTTGTCTCTCGTGCAGGGTAATAATTATTTTCACATTATCAATCCTCTGGCAGCAAGACAGTAACTAGAAGTCTCCTAACTTGCCATCTCACTTTCCATGCTTTGGAATGCAGTCTTTTTTCTTCTACAGAAAAGACTACAGTAAATTTAAAAAACCACTGCCTTTCCTTTTAAGGGCCAGAAATGAACCAGCACATTGATACCCTCCTATGCAATATGTACAGCTAACCAAGAAACACCTAAAGGTGGGATGCAATTAGCATACACTCCTGGATAACCTCTGCAAACAGTGCAGACTGGTTCCTTCCCCCAGCAACCAGCTCCCATGGCTGCTGGCAGAGCTGGTGACTGAATCTAGTCTTACGTTTCCAGCTTCTTGAAACCTCCTTCACATGAGCTTCTACAGAACAAGAATGTCCTACACTTCAGTGGGTTATTTTTCAAGTAAGTGGAGTGAGAATGAGGTCTGCCAATTTTAGTATGCCTATAGCTTGTCTGAAGGACCTTAAGTGTCATTTATTTTTAAATATTCCTTGGAATGAAATAGGCAGTGATATTCTTGACTATTCAGGATAATAGTCACATGCAATACACCTAGAGAAGTACAACTGAACAGACATCTTCCAACATGGACAGACATATAGCCAATACAAAAACATTCACAGGCTTTCTAACCAGGAGGCATTATTTACATTAAGTGACCCAGGACACTACCTTGAATTGTTTAGTCATTTCCTCAGTCAGTTCCAGCACAGTTAAAAACCTCAAAGGATTTTATACAATTACTGTGCAGAAAATTACATCCCAATTGAATGCTCTGACACAGAAAAAGAAAATCAAACCAAATACTTATTGATTTAACCCACATTTGTGAAAAAGTGTTAAAGGCACCCAAACTGACAACACAATTCAAAAGACGCTGGTGACTAAAAAGAAAGATCAGTCGTAAGAGTGGGGTGTAAATTACATGTTGACAGGTGGGTGAGATTCACAACTTTGACTTGCATTTGGAGGAGGATAAAGATTATTTAGGTATATCAGTTTAATGTTTTTCTGATTTGAGCTGGAGGAGTAGAAGCACTACAGCTATGAACATACAGTGGTTCCAGAGAGTGTTAATACAAGTTCTATTAATAAGTCATGGCCAACTCTATTAATAGCTTTGTGGTATCAAACTTCACTGCACTGCTTTCTGCAGGACTACATCCCAAGCCAATTTCTTTAAAGAAAAGATTCAGTAAAGATTGAATTGTCAAAGGCAGAATAAACTGGATCTAAATACAAGTAAAACAAACACAGGTGAGGGGGTAAGAAGGAACAAATTTCAATATGAAAATATTTCTGATTAGCAATTCTCCCTTTCCTCAGAGTCTTCAAATATTGTTTGACCCAGAGGAGGAAGAACTACAATAATAGATGTCATTCTGCACATATACAGCAAGCAGAGGCACAGCAAGAGTCTGCACAAAGAACTGTAGTTTACTTTCTTGACACCCTGAAAGCAGTGTCGTGTCAGTGTACCAAGTAGTTTTCCCCTAAAGTAACTAAACCCACAGAGTAATACAGACGTGAAACTGCTGCTGGATACAAGGCACAGAGATCACTTTCATTGCCCAGCATGCTTTTCTTGAAATTGGAAAATGCACTTGCATTTAACCGATATTTTACCAATAGCTTTTCATAAAATTCAGGAAAAATTGCAGTTTAATTAATGCAACATAAAATACATCACATTTTGCAACACTACTGACATTAGGCTATAGCTAAAAAAAAAAAAAAAAAAAAAAAAGCCATTATTCCCAACAGAAAATGGAAACATACAGTTTTGGAGCACACAAAAGAAGAGTATTAACTCAGTAATCTCTTAATGCAACAGTTTTGCCAACTTCTGTTTTATTGGCAAGTAGCCAAGTATTCTCCAACCTCTATACTGGGTTTTAATAACAATACATAATAATGACTAATAGAGGGAATAAAAAAGCAAATCTCATACTGCATCCTAACAAACAATCATTTTTTAAACTTAAACTTAGCTAAACAAATAACTCAGGTTCACTGATATAGTTTGAAGTACATATCTCAACTCAACAGCAGGAAAAGCTCAAAAGATTAAAACAGCAACAATCTGTTATATTAACACTAAAAAGCTCAAAATAGGCATCACAACACTTGTTCTGATACATAATACAGTAACTTCCAAACACTACAGTTAGTTTTTAGAAAACTGAAGTGATTTAAGAAAAACAAAGATACAAGAAAAAAAACAAGATCATTAGAAGATACAGGAAAAAGATACAAGGAAAAGCAAGTTCATTAGAACACAGATTTTACATTCACCCAACAAGCAGCTTTGCTAAAAGAAATAATCAATACGTTGCTTCCAGCCAAGTCCCACACTAGCGGCAATGAGTGTGCAAAAAATCAGTGTTTTATAGTGAAAATGGTCCCAAGCCACAAAAGAAAGCACACACCAAAGTTACACAGCACAAAACATCGAAGAATTTTGAGGACATATTTATAGAAATCTAACAGCAGTTGTAACTAGGCGGACACAAGTTATTCATAGCAACTAATAAACACTGAGTCATTATCTTAGTCATTGTCCTGTTAGTTCAATGTTTTCTTTCCTCCAGTTAGGACACAGCACTTGTTTTGAAACCAGGCTAGAAAAAGCCCACTTCTTCAAAGAAGTCAGCTACTTACCATGAAAGCTCAACTCTCCAGGATTAGCAACACTGAGAGAACAGACAGTTTGTCTACAAGAAGAAAAGGGTTCTCACCTGAGTGCATAGGTATAGCCAGTGTTCTCTGGCAGACATTGGGGAGGGGTGTACGTGTGTAGACGTGAAAAGTCCATGTTGACAGTTTCAAATCATACTGTAAAAGGTGAAAATAAAGTAATGCAATGACTTAAAGTTACATAAAGTCAATCTAGGAGCCCTTGCACTGTTCAGCCTGTGTTATCAAGCATTGAAATAAAAGATCTGTTACCAGAAACATGGAGCTCTCAGTAGTGGAGTAGTATTGCTCCTAGTGCCAGATATCCCTTATCATTACTACAGGAAGCACAGGGTATTTCCGACTGTGACTTCATGATAC
Organism: Rhabdornis inornatus; assembly: GCA_013397075.1. NCBI lineage: Eukaryota > Metazoa > Chordata > Aves > Passeriformes > Rhabdornithidae > Rhabdornis > Rhabdornis inornatus. The sequence continues at coordinate 1,047,385 of VWZS01007819.1, forward strand.
TCTATTTTCAGCTATTTCCAAGTTCTCTGGAACATGACAGTTCTGAGCCAAACTCTTATCACAACCAAATTACAATACTTCCACAGGAACTACGTTACGCTGGTATCCCCTAACAAAGCTAAGTATAAAAAGCTAGAGAACTACACAACCATGTTTCAGAGATCTCTTCAAAACGTGTTTTGCTTTGAGTGCCCACTGAGCAAAGCACAGGCTGCTCTTTGCACCAACTAAGGATAATGCAGATGAAACTTGAGAAAGTTTTTGCATATAGTCAAATTATTTTACTCTAGCACTTCTGAATACCATCCACTAAGCAGCGAGGGAGTACCCTTCATTTCACATAAATTATTCCTGCCATTAAAACCACTGAATACACACCCTAGCAAAAGAGCCAACCGCAAAGTGACTCATAGGGTAGAATTAGGCACATTTTCCAGAGTGCCATCCACTTCCAAAAAAACAACAAATCCAAAGCCAAAACTACCAAATCAAAACCACCCAAGAAACATCTAAAACTTTCCATGGGGTCTTTGAAAAGTATTATAGCTTTCAAAAGAAAATAAAAACTGATGTTGCCATATCAACAAACTCGCAAAGCTGCATGGGTGACTACTTCTGGTACTATGAACAATTTGACTTTCAATTTCAAAGTATTTGCAAAAAACCTTCAGCCCTTCTCAGTTTTATTGGCCAAGAAAATTTATAATTTTGTGGAAAGGATTCTTGGATGATAGCTTATTTGTAGTTAACAAATAGGGATTTGGGTATTCTGGATTTGCATGGTTATCAAGGCAGAATCCTGGCTACTTTCAGATTATCTATGGCTCCTGTTTCAACAGCAGTAAAAATATTCCGCACATCTGTGATGACCTACCTAAACCAGGATAAAAATATCCCCAGCTAATTTTCATAATCATATCATCAAGCGTGTTATTTTGGAGATACACTTTCCTATGCTGAAATAAGAGTTTTCATTTTGTATAGCTACACATGCATAAGAAATAGGGACAAAAAGCAGGTACAGGCAAAAGCAGCTCAAAAGAAATCGGTACACATAACATTAAAATGCTCTTAGTCAGTCCACCTGTAGCCTCCAAATCCTGAGGTCAGTAAGGCAGGAGGATATTTCCATTACTACTGAAGACTTAAAAAAATTAAAACTTCTGGGCCTAAGCATCATAGCTTCCTGAATCCAAGCACCTCCCATGCCAAGTGGGGTTAATGAAAAACAAGGTCTCTTGCGATTTACTTTTTTTTTTGTTGTTTTGTATTATAGAGAACACATTTCCATTAAGTGATCCTCTACGTTCACTTCATTTGCCCCAAAGCCATAATGCTTTCACTAACTCGCGTACAAATTTGTTTGTTTACAGGAAGCCTAAATCAGTAGTGCGGAAGTATTAGCAAAGCAGTCTCATTCTTTTGCTAGAATGAGCAGCAAATTCTGTTGGAATATGTAACAACTGCTGCCTTACTTTATCAACAAACAGGAGCTCAATTTAGCACACAGGAAACGGGGACCAGAGAGCAATGGCTCCCCAGGAATGAAAGTGGAAATACAGTGATTTTCAACATGAGGGATGCAGATAACATCAGAGAGCACTTGTATTAAAGAACAGCAAAACAGGTTTCTCAGACATATGCCTACTGAAATCGAAAAATATTATTAAGGTTGATCTGTTTGAATTGGTTCATCCCAATAAAGATTTTTTACCCCCAAGGTAGAAAAATCTTGTTTAGTTTCCACTGGACTTGATGTGCATGCTTAGCACACATCATTTCATCATAAAACCTGTTTTCTAACTGGCAACTCAGTAGCTAATCCTTCTGACACCGGGTATTTTCCCACATGGAAAGCTCAGTTATGCCAGTGAGCTTTGAGTAGCTCCCCAGCTCCACCCTGTCTCCACTGCCCATATGGGCAGGGCAACAGCCGAGTTTGAAAAACAACACATTGGCTCAGTTTCTTCCCTGTTCTTTTCCCCTTCATCACCAGTTCTCTCTTCATTTCTGAATAAATCAAATGCTAGAACATAAACAATATTTCTTATTTGATAAGGTTTTAATTGTATCATTAAGTTATTATAGATAAAATATGTGCTTGACAAAGGCAGTGCTAACTGCAAAGCCTCGAAGGTACTTAGGCGTAGGTCTATTAATAGCTGGGTTTCACAGCACCAGCTCTCCAGTGAAGATATCAGGTTTGCCATCTAAACACCACACTTAGAAATCACTCTTAGAAGATTTAGGGGCTTGGTTTGATTCACTGCTTGTCTGATGCTCTAAAATTAATTCTGACTCAAGAGGAGAAACCTCTACTCAATTTTTCAAAGCAACAAAACAGGCTTAACTGACTTAAACAGAATTTGAAAATCATCTTTACAGATGACCACCACCATTTGCAAAAATGGGCATCTAGAATTTCCTATGAAATTGGATTTTTTTAAAAGCCTGACTTTTAGTTCAAGAGCTTAGTGATCCACCTCTTCAAAACAAATGATCAACCCAATTAATTTATAAATATTCTACATCCTTATTACAAAACAGATACAGGGTGGGCGGAGGACATTGACTCACTCATTTAACAGCATTCCACTTTTCATGTATTATCATTCTTCTTGCTTATGAAACTTTCATACACAACTGGAACTGAAACAGACATGCTAATAAAATATTTTCAAAAATTTAAATCACAAAACTTGGCAGAGAACCTGAGAAGTAGGTACTGTACTTAGTTCCAGTTTGAACACTTCTGGGTGCCCAACACCTTTTTGCCTTAGGTATCATAGATCTGTCTGGACTCAGTTTCATGTTGACTTTTACTCTCAGCTTTGTTGCAAGATTACCAGGCCCAAACTCCAAAATAGCCCTTTTCCCTTTCGTAGAAGCCCATAAACATCTGTTTCTAATACTAAGGGATGTATAGTGCAAGTTGTATAAAACCCCGAAGTAATAAGAACACTTTGATAACACAGCCTACAGTCAATTAAAGGGAAACAGACAGTTCTGCTGGAATGCAAGCAGACACTACGTGGGCCTCAGCTTACAAGCCAGCTTCCATGTTCCTGCAGAGGAGACAGCTGGATTATTTGCCTTGTTTTGGGAAGCAGACACAACAGTCACCCTAAGCATTATCTCTCCCTTGCAATTAAACTCAATCTATGTTACAATAAATCAGCACAGCAGAAGGGCAAGAGAAGACAGATTGTGACTGTCAGAACACAAGGAAACTCAGGGACTCCTGTAATCAGTGTGGCAGAATTTACCTTCACACAAGGCCCTTGGCTGTCTCCAAAGGGCTCTGAACCTTCTGAGTAACATGAGGCTGCACCACTAGCTCAACAAAACCCCTGTCTGACAGTCACTTTCACAACTAGCCAGCCTCCACAAAATCCTAGCACCACGGCAGCAAGCTTCCTGGCTTCCAGGGAAGATGATGAAATGCTCCATGAGTGGCCTTTATGCACAGAAGCATCACAAGGCAGGGGCAGCAGCACCAAACACTGACCATACACTACAAAACACCTCACAGGGACAGAAACAAACCCTCACTGATGGCTTTTGGGGCACACAGACCTTTACAAACATACTGTCCAGGCAGTTCCTCATGAAAACCCTTTGCAACAAAGGAAGTGGTAAATTGCCATTTCACAAAAGAGACCCTGGCAGAGTAGAAATATCTACCAAAGTCTGTTAGAGAATGAGAAAATTCCCAAGACAGCATGTCTTAATTTTTTATATTACAAGGGATAAAAAAATCATACAATCTTGGATATTGGTACTACTACGTCAAATAGAACCTTTACTAACCTCATATTTTAAAGCCAAGTAAAGTTTAAGTCACTATGACTTAACACATTTAATGCCACAAATGCTAAACAGATTTAGGCAAACTATCAATAACAATGAAACTGGAACAGGCAAACTCCATCAGTTTCTGAGAGCAAGCCATATTTTACTTGTAATTGCAATTTTTATTCAGAATAACCAATAAAATCACTGTTTTTGGTTAAAGAATGTAAGTTCCTAAGTAAATATACTCCACAAAGGATGTTTCACCATAGCAAATTAAGTACTAGTTTGAACAGGCTGAAGAGCAAAGAGCTCCAAGCTAAATCAACATTTTATTAAAACACACATTCATAAAACATTATTCCTTTAAAAGAGCAACCCAGAAGCAAACAAACAAAGAAACCCCATAAGTAATAAAATTAATATTTTATACTAGATGCTACCATTGAGCATTATGGCACAGATCCCCAAACACAGGTGTCAAACTACAGCACTAACAACAAAACCCAGGTTCATCACAAAGCAGCGACACTGCACGGTCACACTCTGTACCTCTCGAAACGCTTTATAAAGGGGGACTGACAAAACCCAGCGGCGGTGCAGCAGTCAGCGTGCCCGCTCATTGTTTACACACAGCTGGCAGCACACAGACGCCGAGCCGAGCCCGGGCCCGCTCGCTCCCGCCGCGCCGGGGCCTGGCCGGGCCGCGCAGCCCGAGCTCCGCGCTCCGCTCGCCGCCATCCGCCGGGCCCGGGCTCGGCCACAGCCGGCACACGCCGTGCCATCGAGCCCAAAATGGCTCCCGTCAATGGCCCCAACAAAGCCCGGCCCGGCCCCCGCGCTCCCGTCACTCGCCCGGTTTGAATTCACTGGAGGCGGCGGCCCGGCCGACCCCACCGCCTTAACCCCTGCGGCTCCGCGCCCCAGCACACAACAAAAGGCGTGTTCTACCGAGCCCGTCACGCTCCCGAAACGCTTCACCTGCCCGACAGAATACCCCCAAATTAGCCATGGAATTAAACCCCGACATCTTACTCTTTATAAGCGACACCTGAATGCCTAAACGTCCACACCTTATAATCACCAAACTACAAGCCAGTCACGCACCGCAGATTTAAAGGTATCTATACACCACCACATTTACTAACAGATCAATGTAAAAAGCCTGCTAAGCTTGTCCATAAACCCTCGGTCCAGCCCACTCACGACAAAGAACACCCTGCAACTCACTTCCATAACACTGCTATGAAAATCAGTAACAATCAATTCACCCCCATAGGTAAAGGCAAGAATTAGACATTAGGATTCACTGGCAAATTCAACAGAAGCGTTAGCCTGGAATAATCAGTTGCAACACACTGAAACAGAAACTCTAAAAAATAATAATAAAAAAAAAATTAGCAAATATTTAACTTCCTTTTTGCATAACTTTAAACTGAAAACCAGATGGTGGGATGGGAGGGCCTGCAAATGCTGCAGAAACCCGGAATTTGCAGGCTAGTATTTTCCTTCCCTATAACATACTATAAACAATATATTTTTTAAATGTATTTTGTTGTAATGTAGGATAACGTTAAATAAGGAACATAAAATAAGGCAAACCAAATACTTTTTCTTCCCAGCAGATATAAAACTTACTGGAACTGTCAGAAAACAGGTGCTGTCTCCAGTGTTTCTGACACTTCTAACCCTGTGGTCACTGAAGAGCAGCCAAACGTGAACATGACATAAGGACCTCAGCACTATCACTTCAAAAGGAGCACAGCACTAAAATAGCACGTTTTGCTGTAAAAACTCACTCGGCGAGCGATGACAAACTCTTCTACAGAAAACCCGTCTGTTGAACAACACTTTCCGCACAGAAGCGGCTGCCCCGAGGTGACAGCCGGGGGACCGCGAGGGCAGGTTTGTCTACCGCAGAGCAGAGCACAGCACCCATCTCAGCACGTTACCTTTGCACCAAGGCTCAGCAGCCGCGGCGAGCGCCGGCACCACCGCGCACCTATCAGCTCTTTCACAATCAGGGCGGAAAGCTGCAGGTTATAGTTTCTTCTGACAAGGAAACCCTCCAGACGCCAGGCCCAGAGGGACCGGGGCAGCTGAGGTTTCTCCCTCCTCCCAGCGAGCAGCGACGACCGACAGAACTCCAGGCTACCCAGGGGTCAGCGCCTGCCCCACGACTCCAGCCCGCAGCGCCTCACGCCCCGCTGCCTCCCCTGCGCTGCTGCC
>VWZS01007819.1:1053432-1088597 GCA_013397075.1 Rhabdornis inornatus
TCAGCGCCCGCCCCGCGCGGCCCCTCACACGCGGGCACGGGGCTCCTGCTCCGCCTCCGCCGACCCCGCTCGGGGCCGGCCCCGCTCGGGCTGCCCCCGCCAGCCAGCGGCCCCCGCCTGCCTCGCCTTCCCCGTCAGTGACATAGAGCTGTGCGAGCCTCTGGAGCGAGCAGTGGAGAGGCGAGGAGAGTTAACTCACATTTTCACTCCGGCCTCTATTGCTTGACTCACTGACTTTCCCTCCCAGTGTTTCCGCTGTTTCCTTCCTACACGGCCTATTTGGGATTTTCCTTCCTTTTGACTCGCTGTCCTCCGCTGACTTTGCTCTGGCACAGCGCACCCAGCCCGGTGGGACTGGAGCTCTTTGGCTCCGTGTGGTGCCCAACCGAATTCACCAAAGCCAACGTCAGGCCACGGAAACCTCCGGACAGCCACACGGGAAAGAAATCAGAGAATGGTTTGGCTCGGAGCTAACCTTTAAGCCTATCAGTTCCAGCTCCCCTGCAATGAGCAGGGACGCCTCCCACGACACCAGGTTCCTCCAAACCCTGTCCAACCTGGCCTTGAGCGCTTCCAGGAATGGGACTGGTTCTTGGCAGAGAAGAAACAAGCCCCATTGTTCAAACACCCAGAGAACGTATGCAAATACGTTCAATGCGGAGCCTGTGCCTGACTGACGTTTTTTTAAAGCCTTCAGTCTCGCCAAGTCCACAGTTCTCTTGCGGACCCAGCTGTAGGCAGGAATGGTGCAATGTCAGTGAATAGAATACAGAACTTGTCACTTGGGAAAGACTAACCAGGCCATAAGTTGTTATTTACCTGTGTGTGCAAGAGAAATGACTCAGCTTGCTGTGAAAGACTGGCTAATAAATATGTAATTATCAAATAATCCAAATGTTTGGATACAAAATGAGAGAAGGCAGCTAATCCTTAAGAAACAGAAAACACAAGATAAACACATTCACTTAAGGTATTAGCTGATATTGATGTAGCACTGATTTTGGGCAATTCCTGTTTCTTTTAGAAGTGCTTTGCTCCAGCTACTTGACACTTTTAACATGCTGCAGCCAAAATTGAGCTGACCCTGGTGACACTTGGAAGCCAGTGCCTGATTTGGTCAGATGTGCAGCCCTCCACCAGTCTTCTCCTCCCTGCATATGGCTGAGTATTTTGCAGAATCAGTTTTCTGGCCACTCCTTCTCTTTCTGTACTTATTTCACACCTGTTTTCCTGTCTTAAGAGTAGATAATGTTTAAAGGCTTAAGATACTCAGGGCAAAATCACCTCTTAGTTTAAATCTCCTTGAAATTCCTTGGTGATGTGAGGCCAGTCCCTCTCAGAGATGTTTCCCACTCTGTTCCCCTGGAGCCCAGGCAGGGCAGGCAGCACTCAGCTCTGGCAGGACAAGGCATGTCATTCTCCCAGGGTGCTGCTCCAGCTTCCTGGGCTGCTCTGACTTGTCCTGAGTAGCTGTTTTTCCACCACAACCAGGCCAAGAGGCTGGATGGAGGATGATAGCTGAAGCTCAATGTTCCCTCCACTCCTCAGGTATGAGAAGAAATAGAGCTTTTTTTAAGTTTCCAGGTTTTAAGGGGAACTTGGTCAGATGTCCTGGTTTTGTTAAAACAAGCTGCTGTGTACAGGGAGTTAATTTTTCTGCGTTTCAGAAGAAACTTCTCTGAGGCAAACAAGAATTCCTTCAAGGTTTCTCAACATTTAACAAGTTCTGAATGTAAAATGGGATGATAATTTTATTGGCTAAGTTGAAGAGTAGAAAAATGAGAGAAAAATGGCCAGGAAGAAAAAAAATTGACCATATGAAAAATGTTCAATTTTTAATATTGTAGAGGGCAGTTAAGAATTTAGAGGGAAAAAAGCTTTCTTAATTGACACCAGGTATGGGGAAACTGCAATACAAGGCCAAACCAATCCAAGGACCACACTTGTCGAGTTTTCCCTTCCCTTCCCTTCCCTTCCCTTCTTCCTGCATTATTGCTCCCATCCCACTATGATTCTCATTCCCAGTGCTCTCCTGCAGCCACACCTAGCAAACCAGTTCTGATCCACATTCTGGTCCTTGCTATCAAAAGGGGCAAATCCCCACAGTGATTGAAGGTACAGACTGAATGTGGCAGAAATCAGAGCAGGTGTTTCTGGCTGGTAGGACTGGGCGTGGCATGCTGCTGCACAGGATAGGAGTGGTGACCTTTGTGTCCATGGCTGGGCAGACCATCCTATATATGTCGTAGTATGAAAATCACCTGAAGTAACTGTAAATCTGATTTCTTGCTCATTAAAGAGAAGGTTTCTCACCACCTGCATCCTTTTATGGTTAAGCTCAGCAGGGTCCTTTCCCCACACCTCTCAGCCAAAGGCAATGGGTGCTGCATCCAGAGCAATTGGGTTATCAGGTAAAGGGGGATGCAGAGCACTTCAGATCAGTTTTGCCACTAGATCTCCGTGGTCCTGACTTACAGGGGATTTCAGACATTAACAAGAAAAGCCGATTACACCCAAGGCAGGCCGGCAGAGCAGCCGTTCTCCTCACGGCTCTCATCTGCTGCTTCAGCTCAGCTCCTGCTTCTCTGGGGGATTGATCCCAGTAAATGGACACAAGCTTGTTAACTGTAATTTTTGTTGATCCTTCAGCTGCCTAATCATGAAGATTTTTTCCTTTATTTTTCTTTCTCTCTTTTTAAGACATGTTTAGAGTTTCACATGGAGGGCCTGAGACACATAGCAGTCCATGATGTATCCAGCAGGACCAGCTCTGATCCACGCTTCTAGCAAACAGTTGCTCACCTTACCTTGCAGGGATCCTAACACAGATTCTGCAAATGAAACAGAAACTTGGCTGCTCTCAAGCCAGCAGTTGGCTTTCCAAAGCCAAGGTGTTACTTTATTTTTGGGGCAGTGCTCTGGTATGTTTGTGTGGTGCAGGCAAGGGACTTCCCCCAGCAAGATAAAGCCTGTGCATCAGAACTCTAACTTCTCTATATAGAACTATTATAGTACAATTTATTTATAGTAAATAAATAAATAACTTCTACCATAATGACATAAATACCTATTATGGTTATATACTGTACTATAACTGGATAGTTTTATAATAGTACAATGTAGTAAAACAGTACTATGGACTATACTAATTCTTTCTGGTTACTCCTGGATTTAACTTATTATATATACCTTAATAGCTAAATTTCTCTGTGTAGAGATGAGATTAGAATAGAGCTGTGATATGTTATTTCAGCCTATAATAACTCTGCAGTTACAGCTGGAGGTCAGTGTCTGGCAGCAGACTGCTGATGCAAGCAGAGAGGTGCATTAGTGCACCTTCCCCATGGGCTCACATGACCCTGCAGGGCCGGACACCTGCAGAGTGTCTGCAATCTGCCAGAGCATTCCTGAGGAAATCTGGACACTGCCTGGGTGGACCCACATGGATCAGAACTGGATGGATCTGAAACACACTTAACCACCAGCCTCTCCTACAATGCTCTCTTATGTAGACCCTGTCTCAAAGTTCAGTCATCTCATTTGTCAGTGTCCTCTCAACATCTAATTAATTGAATCTATTTAAGGTACTTAACAAATATATAAAAGATTCTATATTCAGTTAGATAAATGCAGGTACTTACCTAAAAACATCTGTTTTGCTGAGAAGCCAAGTCCCAGGATCCTCCACAACAGGTCTTCTGGCTTACAAGAACGAAGACAGAGGCACAACTGCTTGTCACAGGAAGGGCAGGGCTAAAGGCTGCTTATCTAAAGTGCCTGAAAGCCTGAAAGTTTGAGATAACAGCTATGTTCCCCAAAATTGCCCTTACTTAAAAGTGACGTAACGCATATGGTGCTAGTGACATTCTGTAATGTGCACCAACTAAATCTAGAAAATATAAGAGCTGATCTGGCCAAACAGGAAAAAAAAACAAAATATTTTAGTTGAGTTCCTACTGAACCACTAAAAGGTTGAACCCGAAAGCTGAGTCTCAAGGAAGTCGCTTTAAAACCCAGACTCATAAACCATTCACAGGAGACTTAATAACAGTAAATTTTTGTGAAGAGATTTAAGAAATTTGAGTTATGTAAGTTGAAATATGGTAGACTACAAGCAAGGTTAGCACATTGTCAAGTCCTACACCCAGAAGACCTAATAAAAAGATGTAGTGGCAGATCCCCAGTTTGTCACACACACAAACAAGATCAAGCTGGTGTTTAGCATGTCTCTAGGACTGTTAGAATATTCATTTTAACAAGCTCTCCAGGCTCTGAAGGAAAACCTGGTTTGTTGGATAATGTGGAGATTTTTCTTTGTGAGGCATCCCACAACGGACTGCTCTGAAAGATAACAAAATGCTCAACATATGGAGGAAAAAAAAAGTTCCCAGCCTGCTGAAGCTATCAAGCTTGATGAATACTTCAGCTCTTACTATTTGTGTGCCAGCTTTAGAACATCTTGAAAAACTTTGACTAGATTCCATGTCAACCAAAAATGTTCTCTCATCCCACATTTGAAGCTGGGTTTGCAAACATCTCTGCTTTAGATCACAAGAGTAATTAAAAGCACTTGACCAACATTTGTACTGCATCTATCATGAAGCTGTTATTCAGTGGTAAAGAATCTAAATTTTGTCAACATAATCTAAAAATATCATGTAGTAGTATCATTAAGTAGGATTTATTTAGGGGACTTTTAAGGGAATTTCATCATAAGAACTGGGTTCTTGCTGAAGTAAAACTTTAGGTTGTATTGTAAGAACCTGCTGCTTTGCAGTGCTTTGAAAGACTATTTTGAGAACAAGGTCTCTGCCCAGATAGTTGTAGAGTCTATTTCCTATCAAATTTAATTAGCTTTTTAATAATTGATTAGACTAAGGAAACAATTTCATGGAACCACAGAAGAGTCAGGCTAGAAGAGGCCCCTGGAGATGCTGTATGCAGTCCCACTCCTGCCCAACAGGCTCAGGCAGAACAGGTTTCTCAGGGCTGTATTAAGTCAGATTTTGAATATATCCAAGGCCGGAGACTCCACAACCTCTTCACTCTAATGTTTTCTAGGGATTTTTGCTTCACTCATGTTCTGTCTTATAAGAATTTTAGCTGCCCCTCCACTTACAGTGAATTAAATAGTTAATAGTTTTTAGTCAATTAAAATGCTGCTCAGTACAGGAACAGCTGTACTTCAGCTTTTCATTACAAGAAAGCTGAACTTCAAAGACAGTACAAAGGACCTAAAATGAGTATCCTATTCTACAGGAATGGACAATAGCTTTTGGAATAAGAAACTCCTCAACTATTCTGTATCATTAGTATTATTGTCCCTCTCTGGAGAATTTTCAAAGCAACCCAGTGTTTTGTGGAGAAGTGGCCAGAAGTTTGACTTTACTTTTAAGCTAGGAATAAAATTTGTCTTGTGTGTGTAATCTGTCTCAAATGTGTCTTTGGGAAGGCAAGTAGACATTGCTGTAAACAGATCACGGGTTGGTTAACAATTATGTCACAGGCCTGAAAAGGTAAAGTTAGGTCAGATGGACAAACAAACATGAGCACTTCCTACAGCATAAGGAGCATGAACAACTCCCACTGAGTTTGTTTTTAGACTTGACACAAAGCCAAGGCACTTGGGAATTAGAAGCCAAAGAGCACTTTCCGTCTGTAATACAGACAATTTTTAAAACCCACATCAGAATCCTGATTTTCCATGATTTGTGTGTGCAAAAAAACCCCAGCACCCTGCCCCACAATGGTGTAGACAAGCACCTAGGAGCTCCCTTATTTTATTACACAGCTGAGAATAGATGATGACACCAAAACTTACACACTACAAAGTTATTGAAGAAAACCCCAAAGAAGCCAAGCTTTAACCTAAAATCACAGAATTTAATTTCAAAGCAATATGCAAACAAATGTTGCTTGCTTTCCAAGGCACAATGGTATAAACATAAAATCTGTAAATGACGTATCTTTAGTACAAAAATATAAATACATTAATCTAAATGACAAAGCAACACATTTTTTCCCATGTATAAACCTTAATTTAAAAAAATCAGCTTTACTCTCAGTCCTAAAATGTAATACAAAAAAAATAAAAACTATTCTTTTACTGCCACCTACTATGTTCCTATTATATCAGCATAAATATGAATATTCAAAACATTATACACTTTGCTGCATTACAAAAGAGAAGTCTGGCTGCTTTTTTTTCCTAATAAAACTGGTCATCACATACCTGACTCTGTGAAGTGTGATTTTATCCAGTTTGAAATGCTTTTTGAAAGACTGAATCCTTGCTGTAGTACATTAGTAACTCTGACATTAAATTATTACATTATTAAATAATCCAAAAATTAAATTCCTGAAAAAACATTTCTTCTTTAAACCTTGTATCTGAAAAACCAATGCAAAGTGAATTAAAACATTGTTTTATTGCTACGAAATACAAAGAACTGTTCAAACTGCAAAGAACATAGAATTGTGCCAATTTCACTTTCAAATGAGCCAACAGTGAATTTACACAGAAAAAATAATCTATTTCCAGCTCAGCCTTTCTTAGGCAAACAAAAATACAAAGATAATCCAGGTCATACAGATTTCACATCAGTTTCCTGAACAGAATCTCAGCAGTGATTCATAAAGCTGATTCCTTGGCTGACTGAATGTGATGTAGCAGCTGATTACAATAGACCGGTGTTTGATGCTTATGTACAACCCCTTCAATTTCTCTCACCAGCAGATCTGGATATAAAATGCTTCCTTCCTTTAAAACTTCTGTAAGACAAAAATATGTTTTATAAATCAGCAGCTTTTTTGTGTTTCTCTACCCAAGTTGCCTCAAGGTAGCTGAAAGCAAACCTGGAAATTGTTCCACAAGTGATGCAGTGATGACAACACAATTCCCCTCTCCTCCATTTGCTGAGGTCTGTATTTTGACATTTGTGTTCTCTAACACAGGCTGCTACACTAATAAATTCCAGAGAGCCCCTCCAGCAGGCTGGGATATGGTCACACCCTGCAGTGGTTGGGCTCTGTGCTCCATATCCTGTTTACCATCTATAAAGTCTCTGGTAGTTCAGCTGCCCTGCTACCTCCCCTGGGGAACACTGGGCAAAGCATTCATTCTGCACATAGGTAAAAGGTCAGAGCTCATCCACTGAAACCCAAAGGAAAGCTCCATCCTGGCAGGTTTATCCTCTACCTGTATGTGCTGCTTTCATCAACACTCAAAATGATGATTTAAAAAACATTGTTAAAAATATACATGACTGAAATTCTCACCTAGGACTGCTTTTTGGAGATTTTCATCGGGGTCATCAAGATGTACCAACAGTTCTTGGTACAGAAACTCAACATGACCTTCCATTGAGGATTTCACATCACTGTCCTTTAAGCACTTAAACCAATTAGCCAAGGTGTGAGCAGCTGCCAGTCGTACATCACACGAGGCATCATCCAGACGTTTTAAAACCTCTGAAAAGGAGCAATGACCAAAATGCTCTGTGAACAGAGGAGCTGACTTTTCCATTTGAAAAAAACAAATGTATTCTGTCAACATTCAAATTATTGTTACATTTCTGACGTATTTTTGTCTTTTGAGCATAATCGATACATGTAGCACACTGTTCCTAAAAGCTCCTCATTCATTGTTATTGGATGATGTTGTCCAAACATTAATAAAAGATATATACAGAAACATTTAGATTAATTGAACATTATCTAGCACTCCTTCTAACAAGTAACTATGAATGCCTATGCATTACAGAACAACAGAGTTTAAATATTTCTATGCTTTATAAAGCACAGCATTTCTACTAATTAGATATTAATTAAAATATTAAATAATTATTATTTAAATTATTAAATATTACTGTTTCAGTGAATTACTGCACTGCAGCCTACGTGAACATGCAAGATGCAAAGACATATGTACTTTGAGAATTATCTGGCCACGTATTTCTCCAAAATAAAAATGTTTATAGTTAGATTTCTAGTGTGCCATGTAATAAAAAGTAGCAGTTGTTAAGATGCTGGGTTAAGGAAAGCCAAATTTATTTGTATGTATAAGAACATAAATCTTGGCACAAAGCACAGTCTGTACTTCTGATACATTGTTTAACATTTCAGTTTCATTCTAAGAGGCATTACAGCTCCTAGCTCTAATTGGCAATACAAAACTCTAGATTAGAGTTTTCTTCTTTGGTTTTTTTTTGTAGATAAAAACCCAACCCACTACCTATTCAGGTCTATTTATGGTACACTGGAATGGTTTGCTCTTGGCTCTCAAACAGAGCACGGAGAACAATGTGACTTCCATTTATACACTGCAGTACTGTTCTGCTCTCACTATACTTAGCACATCATTTCACATAGTCCAAACTCTGAAGCAATGCAGATGAGCTGCTGGCAAGCCCTGCACAGACCAAAGTATTGAATGAAGTTCCACCTAGTGGTCTGATGGATAATGACGCTGGGAATACTGCTCTGTTCTGCCAAAGCCTTAAAAGTTGAGCCAACTGTGGCACTCTGGGTAAAAAAGCAAATGTAATTCTTCAACATTGCAGTCTTGATTAAAACACACAAACAAACCAACAATGCCCTCACCCTGAGACTACTAAACCTTTACACATACCTGTGTAAGTGTTCTTAAATTTATCGACATCAAACTGCCTCCCACAGACTTTCAACAAAACATCAACAATACGACAAGCCATCAGTCGAGTAATTTTAGAGTCTTCATCCATGGAAGCAATAACTTGGGGCATCAGCTCATCTTTCACTTTTAAGATCTACAGTTAATAGGAAAAGCATAGAAAAAAAATATGCTTAGTGTCACAGCACTTACCATTAACTGTGCCAGATATTTGTTTGCTTAGTAAAAAAATTAGCTATAAACGTTACCCTGAAAACCCCTGAAGTTACAGAGCTCTAATTTTGCCTCTACATTAGCTTGGAAAATGAAAATCCACCAGTCAATCACCCAGCTCATGAACACTCAGTATACAAGCAGATGAGTTTTATGTAACTCATATGTATGTTCAAGCTTGTAAAAGCTTTAAAACTTACTCGTCTTTTAAAAAAAAACCCGAACTGGGGCGCCTTGGAGCAAGGCGGAGCTGAGGTTCGCACAGGTACCAGCAGATGGCCCCCGACTCCAACAGGAAGCGCCGGGCTGGGCTGTGCTGGGAGGTTCGGAATTTGACTTTTTTCCGTGTATTTCACATCATCCGGTAATGCGAAATGGGCATTAAGGCACCGATTCAGAAAAAAATGTTCAGCTAGAACAGTAGTTTCTGATATGAAATGTGAACTCAACAACCAGTTATGTGTGTTTAAGCAATTTGTTCAATTAAGGTCTGTTATAAAGACACTAAAGACTGTGAACATTTAATAACATTCAAATTAAATTTATTTGTAAAAAATGACCTTGTATTTAACATCTTTCCAGTGCATAATTTCCAAATGCTACTTTTGCTAGCAAAGAAGCTTCAAAAACCCCCTCAGATTCAATTAATCCTTAATCAGGGGTGGGTAACATATCTTCAAGTGTACTCTGTGCTAGCACTCCAGCCTCTGTAGATATTCTTCATGCTCCTTTTCAAGTCCTCTTGTCCTTCCTGAGAATCTTTAGATGTTATTTTTTCCCCTAAATGGACCTGTGGGCTCCAAGGCAACCAGACAACTTGTCTTTGCCATGTGACAGCACAGCACGTCCTAGCTGGCTCCAGTGCTGCTGCACAGGCTCTGCCTGCGGGCCCAGTAATGTCAAGCACCCAAATTGTTGTGTTCATAGTGGTCAGTACCTTGTGCTACAGAACTTATGATCTGTTAGAAAAAAATATCTACAAAATTTGATCCTCCTCAGTTTTACACCCCAGCATTTTGCTGGCTTCAGGTCTCTTATCAAGATGTCATCATCTCTCCACTAGTGATTGTTTCAGCCATTAACATTCAATTACAAATAATGAATTTTATTATGAAAACTCTATGTCCTTCTGAAAGTATTACGTATCCTAAGGATTTATTCTTTTTTTCCCGCTTGCATTTATTTGGTTTTCCTGCCTAAGATTTCAAAGGATGAGAAAGGGAGAATTTACCTCTTTTGGTGAAAGCATTTCACAGTGGATAAGTGCCCAAAGGCACAATACAGCTGTAGCACGGATGGCAGCTGCTGTTCTTCCAGCATGCCACTGCAGATTAGGAGCCAGGATGTCTTTTATCACAGTCTCAAGGTAGCTAGGGAACAGCCTGAAGCCAAAAATAAGAAAGCAAAATAAAGGTTCATGAGAAAGTGATAAAGAGACTGACAGGATGTAAAAGAGAATTTTCTGTCATAAAAATATAGGCAGAAAAGGGGAAAAAAAAAACACTGTAAAAAAATAAATAACATAAGGCAATGTGATTGCAATGTATGTGATAAGCTTTTCACAACCTAATTCTTCTAGATAATATTTAAACAAATACCTAACATTCATAGGAAGGAGAGGCTAGGCTTTCTACCACTTCAGGCAATGACCATGACTCAGTGTTATCTTGGTAAACTACTTACCTTCTCTGGGTCTCACCTTCTCTGTCTGTGCAGTGGAGATAACACCCTGTGCAATGCTGTGAGGATTCATTAATATCTGTGAGGCCCTTTGAGACTGGCCAGTGAAAAGTATTTTAACGTGGAAAGTATGAATGCTATTGGTGACACCTAAACTCCTGCTACAGCAGGGAGTCTACACAGAATATTTCAGCTCTCTTGGCTCAGAAACTTATCTCCCCCAAAGATGAAAGGTCTGTAGGATTTTCTGATGGTGCCAGTCCCAGTACCAGGGTTTTTTATTACAAACACATAAATCTGTGATGTTTTTGCTGATGCTTTTCCCTCCTCCTCCATTGAATGGGTTGTTATAATGCTAAAAGTTGCTGCGACAATAGGCAGGATTCTCTGACATTCATTTAGTTACAGCTCAAACAATCTCAAATTAAGAGGGAAAAATACAGATCTTACAAGTTAATTAATACTTTGCTGCATCACAGAGACATTGGTGGCTGGCTGTGGCTGGTACCTGAGGCTCTGGTTATCCATTGTGCCTCTGCCTTACAGAGCAGCTGGCAGTGTGCAAACAGACTGAACCTGCCCTGACTCTGTCCCACTGTGCTCAGAGCTCTATTCAAACTGCAGCCCCCCGAGTGCCAAACAGCACATCCCCACCCTGCTGCTTGGTACAAAAGGAACAGGCTCTTGTTGACTTTTCTAAGAGTCCTACACTGCCAGGGTGAATGAGTGGCTCCTTTACTGATGTGCCAAGAGAAAGGAGGAACATAACAGGTCCATGTTAACAACTAACAATTACCAGTGAGTACTTTAAAAGGAATCCATGCTGCAGGTAGTCCCTGTTATCCAGGTATTACCTGACTAAATGACAAGCAGCTGCACTGCCAGGCCTCAGTTATGTGCTGACACACACCTGCAACATGATGGAAATAGATACACCTGGCTGCTGTCTCCCCTTGTCAAGGGAGCCCTTGGGCTCTGAAGAAGGCAGAGATCCCTCCACTGCTGCTTCTTGTCAGCAGATGGCACTTAAGTAATAACAAGAAATCTGACATCCCATTAGACACATCTAAATCTGTATAACACTTCAGATGTGGCATTTTAAACACATTATTGAGCATTAATAATTTCCTGTTAAAAAAGTTGTCGGAAAAAAATAAAACTAATGATCACTATCATTCCAAATCTCTCTTCAGCTCCAAAGCTAAAAGCAGCTCTGTGCTGTCTGTGCTATCTGATCAGTAGCTGCATCTGTTTTTAATAAAACCTTCTGTTAAACTGCAGTGAGAAAACGATCTGTCAAAACACAAAGGTAAATTCCATCAGCATTATGTTAACCATGGTGCTGTGCTATTTGTGAGAATGTTTGTTCTAGTGCCTTGAAACAGAATCAGTAAAGCAATATCTGGCAATTATCTGACTCAGACATGTCAACTCAAACACAATTAGTTGACCACACAACTGTGTTTAGCATAATAACCATAAGCCTTCATATCTAAACTCTGAGAACCATTTCAAGGAGCTAAAAAAATTACTGACAGAAGTGAATGTGAGAGTGTAACTGGAACTTACTACTACTTCCCAACTCTATCTCTCATTACCATTAACATTTTATTTTTGCTGCTGCTGATTTAATTAAATTCTCCCTCTTTCCATTTCCAGGTCTTATTGTTGTAAATCTGTGTAACTTAATTCTAAAAGTCAGACATTTCCTTGAAAGGACATACCCTGTCTGTGCTGTTTGTACTTACAGAGCTGATACTTTATTCTCAACTGGATATGAGAGAACTAAAATGTGATCTGCAGAGACATTAATACCCTGCTCTTATGCAGATGTACAAAGCAGAGCTTGGGTTTGCATTAAAATTGGTTTTATGAACTTGCATACTTAAACTTGCATTCCATGTTGATTATTTTTTATACATTTTTGTTTAGCATTAGTTCCTTTTCTGCTTTTATGACACTGCTGCACTTTGCCTTATGTTTTTGTTGTTGTTGTTTTTTTTTAAATTTAACATCCTAAACCGAGGTAATTTGAAAGAAAATTGGATTGGCCTTTACAAATCAAAACCTCCAGAATGTTTTGCAAACAATGTTGCAGACACAAAAACTCTACATATTACCTTCTACATGAAAATATTTGCTGTGTCCATGGTAAGCAGGATCAAGACTTCAAAGAGGCATTTAGCTGCTTACACTTCTTTTTAGTCTTGAAGATAAACCTACTGGTAAAATTCACGGCTTTGCTTTTGTTGTCAGAAGACAGAGCCTCATTATGAGCTGGACTGGACCATCCTTCATACAAACAGCTCTGTGACCCTCCCTGGATGTATCTCATCCTGACAAAGGCCTTTCACTCACACTGCCCTGAGCAAAACAACTTCCATCACTGCTGTGTGCAGAGCTGGGGTGGTGTGTGGCCATACTCACTGAGTTACTTTGAAACATTCTTCTGGTTTTTGCACACTGATAATTTCCCTTTCCTGAGAATATTAATGAAGCTGGCAGCTCATTGGGTTGGGTTTCTTGGCTCCAAGGGCTTTGCATTATCAGTTAGATGATAAAAATTTCTCACAAGCTGTCTGTGAGAAAATGAAAAAAACCCCCAAACAACCCCCACTTCCAATTCTTTTCATAAAAATCTCCCTTTTAGCTTTCAAACAAGTACTCTTTTCAACCACAGCTCTTCATTTTTTTTGAAAATTATCCAAGATCTGCATGACATTCCTTTTAGTTCCCAGTAATGGCACAGGTAGGAAGACTACAGTGGAGGAAGTCAAGACTTCCATTTACTTATATATTTTTTTAAATTATTACACTCTACCCTCTTAATCATTGTTAAAAATTACAGCAAGAAAAACAGGCTGTAGAAGATGGTGGGAAAGTCTTTCTTCTTCCAGCCATGCTCACATGGAGATGGTTATAGGGGTTAAATAACTCCCATGGTCATTACTTCTTAATGCCACTGGAGTTTTCAAATAGCTGTGTGAAATCAGACCTCCACTTACCCCTGAGAATTGATGGTTTCACTTGCTTTCTGCAACAACTGGGATAAAACAGTAAAAAGCTTTAACCGCATCTGGGGATCTCTGTTTGGCTGGAGACACGTCTTCAGAACAAGAATAAAGTCATCCAGAGCTTCACCTATGACAGGACCTAGCAAACAAACACAGGAAGCTTTTTTCAGAATACTGGTAAGCTCTATTTAGATGTTTCATATGTAGGTGCATTACCATTTCTAATGTAAGTGGCTTAGCTTCCCACTCTTGCACGGCAGCTGTTGAGGTATCCATGTGACACTGTATTAAGTGGTGCACAAATCCCCAACATAACTCCCCACAGCTCAGGTACTCCATTTTTGGCCAGGGCAGCCTGAAGATCAGGTCCCCACATCTCATTTAGTCAGCTTGGCATAGCTGTACCACGTTTGCCCAGAGAAGCTGTGGCTGCCCCATCCCTGGAAGTGTCCAAAGCCAGGTGGATGGAGCTTGGAGCAACCCGGGATAGTGGAAGGTGTTCCTACCCATGGCAGGGAGTTGAAACTTGATGGTTTTTAAGGCTCCTTCCAACCCAAGCCATTCTACAATTTCATGACTCTGGAATGGATCTATCCTTTCACCCCAGAGTTGCTGGGACCATCAGTACCAGAGGGCATTTTGGCTGGAGGATTAATGCTGTTCCCTTGTAACTCTGCAAATCCGAGGCTACGCACAAAGCTTTGGTTTTCTTAAACTTAATGAAAAACTACACTGCATCTGGCATGACCCTGACACCTCTGGACACAGCAGCATTAACTACACTTTCTTCTTCTTTCGAGTTTTTCCACATGCAGCATTTGAGATGTTCATGACTCCCAGAGGCATAGGAAAGGGCCTGTTTAAAAGGATCAGCTTCAAAACTCGGATAATACAATTACTGCAGCAGCATTCCTTTTCCCTGTTTAAGTAATGCTTATTTTCATCTTATAAGACAATCTAAAACATGATGTATTTTAGAAGCTATTTGAAATAAAAATATCTTCTAAATTAACTCTTTAGTTTGTTAATATTTTCACATCCTATTATAAATTTAAACAATAATCAAACAAATAAAACTCTAAGCTGTTATCCCAGCATTTTAAGAAATTATTTTCCCACAACTGAAATAAATTTGTGCCTTTCTCCTTGATAATGACTAACATCTGTCTGCTTTTAAAGAGGAAGAGTACATTAAGACTGTACATATGCTTTATTCTGCAAGCTTCTTGCTGTAGAATGCTCTTTCTGCTCCATTTTTGCAATAAACTACTTTCCTTTAGGAACTTTTTCACTTTGCATCCTTAAGATGCACATTCCATTTAACTCCACTAACTCAAAATCCTTCCAGAGGAGACACCACACTGGTATTTATGATGACAAGAATATTCCTCACACATAGGATGGACAGATTGAAGTATTCAAGATTCCAAAACAAGCTCAATAGCATTTAATAATATCTGGAAATTTAATATTTAAAATAATAATGAAAAAAACCCAAATCTTCACTGTCTAGACTGAAGCAATACAGGGTGTTGAACTGCAGTTTGCTAAATGTCTGTGCCAACCAATAGGTCTTTATTTTCACACCATTTATTCAAGATACATTGCTTCATGTGAGTTCTGAGACATTCACAAGATACTACTACTATATCAAACTGATAACGGCAAATTCAACAGATGGAAAATAAACAAAATAAACGACATTGCTAATTTCAGTTTAAGCATACGGTCCTGAAAAACAGTAAAAACTGAGAAATATTAATTGAGTAAAGCTGATTAAATTGATTAAAAACAACATTATGTGTGGGAATGAAAAGAAAAAAAAAAATCTCTAGGAGCTGCTGTGTCAGACAGAAAACACAGACAATAGCATATTACCAGTGTTGGGTGCAAGCCAAAATGTTTGCCCAGACATTCGATGATTTATTTAGCATTAAGGAAAACAGAGACAACTGTCTAGAAGTCCCTCAGTCATGGAAATGGAAGCCCAAATATACAGAAAAGTTGGCCTCTCAAATCCTGCACTGAAGTAACTTTTTGTTCTTTCCACAGATGAATATCAAAAAAAGTACTTCTGCTGTTTGCTGCACAAACCAACAAGTGGGTGCCTCACATAGGTTTGATGAGGGTGTTTTTGAGATTCTAAGATTAAATGCAGAAGATACATTCTTTTAAAATATGCCTGTCCACATCTATGTGCAGTAGCCACAGCGATATGCACTTCATGAAGTGACTGTCTCCATCCCCCTTACAACCAACAGAAAGGAAAAAACAAAGAAGCAGGACTTTTCATTTTAACAATCTTAAAATGGGTGTCTAGGTGAAAAACACTGCCTGTCACCATGTCCCTTGCTGCAGATTCCAGCTGGGGAGCTGTGGCAGAGGAGTGCTCACTGTGCAGGACTGCAGGAGTGTGCGATCTGCACCAGAGTGTGTCACTCACCTCTGCACAGCCATGTGCTGGACAGCAACAGTGAGGAAGTGTTTGTTAGAGAGAGGTGGTGTTCTCTGAAAGACTAGTGAATAGATGGAATAAAAAGGTGGATTTTTGGACACAAGCTACATCAGTTTGTCTCCCCTTAATCCTCACCTATTTCATTCACCTGAAAGTGCACTTTTCCTTAAGTGCTTTTAGCATTCTCCCTGCAGCCATGGAATCTTTGGGAATATGAGCTGCTTCAACATTTCTTTTGCTTTCCATCATGTTCTTGTGAAGGTTCTGAATATCACACTGTTCATTACAAAACACAAGCTGTCTCTAGGCTGTGGAGATTCTGACTGGATTTATTTTAGAAACTAAGTCATACCTGAATGGGTTGTGATGACCTCAAACTGCAACACTTCTGCCGAATAGCAAGTCCACCCTTCACATGACACTGAAACCCACTCCAGCAGCTGGATTATGTGCTGCTTGTAGAGACAATGAAAACTTTCCAGTTGCTGCACTTCAGCTAATGAAGACATTGTTATCTCCACCTGTTAGAACAGAGACAGGATACTTAAACCATTAAAAAAAAACCCAGACCTTTAAAACTTATTCTGTAAGAACAGACAGGGAAAATTTTCACAGTTTCTATTAAACAATCAAGGCTGATATTTAATGTCTGCCTATACTACATCCATTAACTTTTATTTGAAGTAAAACATTTGTCCTGATTTCAAAATGAAATCATCAGGAACGCAGCAACCTAACGGCAAAATGAGAGTCTCTCTAATCCATGTGCAGACTCATCCAAAAGCTAACCACATCATAAAAAAGGCTCTTAGTGGTTTTAAAGATGTAGTGATTTTTCTCCTTAATTTAAGAATGCTTTAAAACATAAACATAGGTGGAATTTCTCACAATCCCAAGCCATGGCAGCTTCCAGAAACTATTGCTGTTGCAGGTAAGAGAAGACATGGCATTTCCCCTCTTCCCTTTCTCCCCCCAGTTTTAATTATGAAAGATCCCCTCTTTTTGTAGTAGCTGGGCAGGCTCGTTTTGAAGTTCCCGATTTCTGTTGCTTAGAAGTACCAAAACTCACTGTTACATCAGAAATATCTTCTTCATATTTAGAGTTAAGACTATTCCATGAGACATGCAAATAAAACATGTACAAATGAAACATGTAAAAAGAACTACTAAATGAATTCCAGACAAAAGCATGCTTGGCAAGGATGCTTATAGATTTTCCTAATCACTTGCAGCAGATGTGTTTCAAAGCAAATGAAAATTTGCTTTTACAGCTCCTGAAGGCTCCTACCAGAAGTATAAAATTTCTCCAAGGAAGAGATTAAAAGTGTCCTGGAAGCAGGATCTGTAGTCTTGGTGATTTCAGTAGATTGTGAATCAAGAATGGGGAGCAAGGCACCATTAGAAACCTCACTAAGGAATAACACATGCTGCCAGCAGGGCCAGTTCCAGCAGGGAAAAATGGAGTGCAGTGCTGGGAGTGACATCATTTGACTCCAAGTGCTTCAGTAGAACTACAAATTGTACTCATATTTTTAATATTTTTAAGCTGAACTCAACCACACAAGTTAGCTCAAACATGTCTAGGACCTTTAGACTTCTCCAGACTAATCACTCGCCAGACAAAGATGTTTTTATGGAAGTACCAGATGTGGAGAAAATAAATGAGAATTATTAGAAAAAAATAAATAAATTAGGATTGGCTAAGGACAAAGGTTACTCTTAAAGCAGGTTTGCCTGCCTCAAGCACAATAGATTTCTCCTTTATGGAAGCATTCTGCCAGACAGCCAAAACAATTCAGATGAATATATTACATATAAGTTACTTGTAAATTAATTGGAACATTTTAAGAATGTGTCAGGACAGAAACTATTCCTCATTATTAATCCCACCATAACACATAACACAGAAGATTTTTTTTTCCATTGAACAAGAGGTACAAAATAATACGTTGCTCACATATGATTTAAAGTAAATTCCATGGTTTCAAGAATGCAATTAAAAACAAAAAAAGAGAGTAACTTAAATATGTTAGCAGACTGATGCATATTTTCTCATTAAGCAGTGTCTCACAGTTAAATAAAAATAAATAGCAAAGCTGATTTTCTTTCCTCTATTTGAAAGCTAACAAGTTTAACGACACAGTATTTTCCTGCTGATAATCAGTGTGCTGAAAGAAGAGCCAGGATAGCACAGGGCACTGGTAATGAAGCAAAACCTTATCTTTAGATCACCAGTTAAATCCCTGACAAACTCAAATCATGCCTAACAGACTCTACCAACTGATAGAGCTTCAGTCTCTTTGGGGCTGTGACCCACCCTCCTCCTCGTGCCTCTGCTGTGCTCAGCTGGTGGTCTTGGTCCATTGCCTCAGCCCCAAGCAACCACAAACATGATGGACACAAAGCCAAAAATCAGGCCAGACCTGAGTGCTCCCCACCAGGTCACAGCAGTTGTGGTCTCCACTGTCTCAGTGGTCTTCTGTCTCCTGACAATAAAGCCTGAATTAAAGTTCTTGTATGCAATTTTTTGAATAACTTATGTTTATACTCAAAATCTTCTCAGTCTGAATACAGATTTTTTTCTGAACAAAAAGTTCATACTCGTACAGCAGCTGTGATACTTTGGTTCTACATGTTCCTAAGCTATTTTAACAGGGACTTCTTGCCTTCTCCAAGCTGTACAGCTCACTTTGAAGTTTTGGAATAATCAGTATCTGGAGAAAAAAATGAAATTCAAGCCATTTTTGTCTTTGTGACAATTTTGAAATATTGCAATTATGTAATCTCACTGCCAGATTTTGTATGTATCTAGCTGAAAGAAAGGCTAATGAGAAAAAGGATTCTCATCCAAAGTACTGTCAACTTAAAAAATCATCTGGAACTGCAGGAACATCTTAAACCTTTAATAATCTCAGGAGATTAAGTTTTCTGTTTATGAAAATCAGGATTTATCTCCATGAAACCATTGTCTTCGTAGGAGTATGAAGTCGTAAGGTTTTAAATGGACATTGCTGACTTTATAGACCATGGCAGGGATAAACAGGCAAGATATCACAAAACATTCCAGATCCATCTGTCCAAGGCTTACCCGGACTGATTTTTGTCTCAAAAAAACCCCCAAGCAAACAAATAAAAACTCCACCCCCCCCCCTCCCCCAATCCCACTCTCCATAAGACAGATCATCATCCCACCCCTCTTTGACCTGCAAAGTTTTTTCAACACTTGTTTCAAGCTTTGTTCCACTTTATTTCTTTCCAAAGAGCTTTCTGAGCAAACGCCTCCTCGGAGGCAGCCTGTCAGCTCTGGGGCCATAAATACTGATGCTACACAGACCTTTGGAATAGCATGCCTGGGAGCAAGAGGAAAGGAAGTAGAATAGCCACTGCACTTAAGGTGTGTGGTTGAAAAAAGACAACTGGGAGAGGTCATAATTGTACTGCATAAGGATGGCTCGCTGATTTATATGATATTTAGCTCAGGGAAGAAAGAGGAAGAGAAAAATAAGGGGGTGAGATAATGCTGAGCCAAAAAAGCTCATCTATTATCTGGGCATGTACAGCTGTCCTTGATTTTAAAGCATTCCTGTGATATTTACACTTTTGTTTCTTGTGGGGAGGTAAAAAGGTCAACTACTGTAAAATCAGTCTGATATTTGGCTAAAGATGAAAAAATCACTATGAAAGCATCACATTTTTAAAGCCAGTAGTACTCTTGACCTCTAAGTGAATTGTTCGTTAACAGTCAGAAAATAAGTTTCATTTTTTTTCTGCATATAACCAAACATTCACAGTGACTTATATCCATAAAAAGTAAACATTGACAGTTCAACCAGCACCACCAGTATGGCCAAGGCTTTGAGAATCCAGTACAAACATAAAATCTTGGACACTTCTTGTTCTGAAACTTTACCTAACTGTGGACAGGTGGTTAATACCCACCCAAATAAAGTGCTCTATTAGGCCCATGGCTGTCCTCACCCAGCACCAAGATTCCCATGCTCCAGTAATGCATCTCAAGTCACCTATTCTGAAACCTAACCCAAACACACTTACAGAAAAAGAAAATTATAGTTGTAACTGCAGCTACAGACTCATACTAGATGCTTTTGACCACAAAATAAAATTGAATTCCAGGGCCTTTTCTGGAACCAGAATGTATCTTAATTCTATGAGCTTTTAATCAAAGTTATGAAGCAATATAATTCTCCAGGCTCTGCTGTCCCAAATTGTAAACTCAACTCCAGACTTAATTCTGGTACTAACCCTGTACAGTCTGTACTGTCAGAGATGCACAATCTCAGACTAGCTACAAATACTCCCCACAAATAATTATGGCTCTATTTCCACGAAGTGTCTTATCAATAGGAAAAGACAAGAACACAACAAAATATTAAACCAGCTGATAGTTTACCTTTTCTTTAAGGTCCTGAGAAGATGGTATTGCCATTATGGTCACCAAAACTTTCATTAGGTGCAAGCTAATTTCTTTGCAGTCTTCCTGGCACACTTCAATCAATGCTTGTATACAATAAAGCAGCTGCTCCATATAGAAGACCTATTTATTAATAAAAGCACACATTTATTATGTTTTCTTAGCAAATAAAAAGTTTTGTTTAAAGGAGAGATATGGGAAATGACAGTAATAAAATCTGAGCACTGTATAATCCCTTACATTGGTAACATATTAGTAATTTCATGTTAGTTCTTCTAATTACCCATATTCTACTTTTTATATAATACAATAGAATCTTCCTCCGACACTGTTTGTGTTTACCTTGTCCTGTTAACAAATTAAATGACCCTGCTCTTAATCACACAATGGTTCCACTGGTGAATGGTGAATAGAAACATCAAAGCATTTTGGAGTGCTTGCTGATAGTACTTTCTCTTTCTGGAGTGCAATTTGTTAATTAATAACGTATTTGTTACAACTCTTTGAAATATTATTCCATGTTTGACTGTTTTGGATGAACAATGGCAGCTAAACACATAAACCCAAAAAAACAGCTAAACACATAAACCTAAAAAAACCCTGAGCCTTTGCTTTTATCTCAGCCAATTTATCTCATTTGATGCCATATAATTAATGTTATCTTGATCCAACTGATACCAGTTCAAGTCAATACTGTTTTCAGCAAGTTTGCCATGACTTCTATGATAAAGTGCATCAGATATCCATGAATCTATCTGGGAACAGAAGAGGCCATTGTTATAAATTTACTCCCCAAAATAAATCAAGTCTAGGAATAGGTTAGCTGTAAGTGTTATTAATCTCATGGACATGGTCAATCCTTAGCTAAACAGTGTCTGTGCAGCATTTGCTGGCTAAAATAGTGAGAGATTGTTTTCCAAGACTAAAGGCTGGAACAATTCTGCCACACTTTCAGCTGCAGATGGAGCTGACTCCTGGAGCTAATGCCAAATGGAAGTGGTAAGCTTAAACCTCATAGCAAGTTTGGATCTATACCTCAGGGAATTGTTATTTGAAGAATCAGGCTATAGTGCTTCCACTTTTATGAGCTCCTAATCATCACAGGCTTCATAGAGATTAAGGTTAATTCCTGCATCACTGGTACATATTCCATTAGAGAAGAAACCTAATGAGGGAAGAACTTGAAATGTGTCTCTTACATTGGCTCAAAAAGACAATTAGGCCAGATTCAGTCTGCACACATGAATAACTGTTTTAAGGGAAGCCTACATCTGACATGAAGTCAGAGTTCCTCAAGGCACAGCACTGGCCCTTTTTTGGTCATCTTAACAACATCTAACAAACTTCTGGTGGAATGAAAGCCAGGATTTCATTTGTGGGGAAAACTACAGGGATTCCTCTTGTGCATCTCTAACAAATCTATTTCTACATTTGAACATGGGAAGGAAAACAAATCCTGCAGGTTAAAAAATATCCATTCTGTCTTTAAGAGAATCTCTCATCTCCTTATATAGCAACTGATGAATATTCTTCAAATGCTAAAATAAAAATGGTCTTTGGGCTCAGCTATTACCTAAGGATACACTTGATACAATTGATAAAGGTCTTCCTTCTAGACTTTCACTTAAAGAGAAGTAACCAAGCCCAAAAGTTTACAAAACATGCTCCTAAATATACGCATAAAGTACTGGTACCTGCCATTTAAAATAGAAAATAAGAATGCAAAAAAAAAAAAAATCAGATAAAATTAAGAGGGAATCTTGGGAAACCTGACATGCCAATTACAATAGACTATAAAAAAATTTTCAGTCATTTTTCCTGATGAGGATTGAAATGCAGGATCTCGTTTGGATTGTGAACACAAGGAATTTCAAAACATGGGTTAAACTCTGCCTCAGGACCAGCCAGGGTAGTCCTTTGTTAGTACAGTACTTACTAAACAGCTGCTTCTCTCCCTGCCTTGTGTCTTCATTTTCTTACCACTACATGAAGTCTTTTACATCAGTTCTCAAACCTGAACCTACCTCTGCAGAGAGAATGGACTGTTGTTGGTAAGTTTTTGAAAGCAGCAGATTTTCCCAGGAGACCACAACACGGCCCAGGAAGAATGGGGAAGCTCCTAATTTGTCTCAGACATGTCCACAACTATACCCTGAGAGAGGTGTGCAAGGGAGGGATAGGAACGGCATTTAAGGAGAATAAGTGAAAAAATAATTTGGCCAAAGCCTGTATCCTGCTGTGTGCTTTGCAGCTTTCTTTACCTCTTCAGATCGCTGACAGACTCCAGCCTGTGACAGTGTGTTGCCAAGCTGGGTCACATGGGGCTGTAAGATTCCTTTTGGGCTACCTCGAATTACTGCAGCCAGAACCATCACACAGGATGCTTTGGGTGTCTGCTCAAAGGCTGGGGTGATTAATTTCAAAGACACCTTAGGGCTGACAAACGTTCCAATCAATTCTGCCGCTTTCACACTCTGAAAAAAGAACGAGAATAACCTGAGG
The DNA here is from genome assembly GCA_013397075.1 of Rhabdornis inornatus. Classification (NCBI taxonomy): domain Eukaryota; kingdom Metazoa; phylum Chordata; class Aves; order Passeriformes; family Rhabdornithidae; genus Rhabdornis; species Rhabdornis inornatus. The sequence goes on from VWZS01007819.1 coordinate 1,076,379, forward strand.
ATTTTCCTGAAAAACAGAGATCATTCAACATATCATGGCCTTTTTCTTTTTATGATTCCAGCTGTTACTTTAAATGCTTTAGCAGTTGCCTTGTAGGCCTTTTCCACTCGCTCAGTAATGATCATATGCATGAAGGAATTTTCTTGACATGCTCAGTAAGCACATAATAAGGCACTGCAAGCAGCCTTCCCCACATCAGACAAACTTCCATGAGAAAGCAGTGCACAGAAACAGAGTGTACAACTTCACTGTAATAAAGTTTCCAATTTAGAGTAACCAGATGTTGCACATTTAGTGATTTAGCACTTTGTCCCTCAAATGCTGTTCTGAGGCTTGTCCTCAATGCATCACCCCCTGTTTATTAAAAGCTGTAACTATAAAAACCTGAAGGAGGAATTTTTTGTTATTGTACTATACCTTGAAGCTGACATTACAGATCCAGTTAAGTGTGGAAGCAATGCCATGAGGGAACTGCCCACTGCTTTCCATCTTACTTCTTTAACTGAAAGGCTTAAATTACTGTGTATTCCCTGTGACAGTGGCACCCTTGGACCCATTCCTGCATTGCAGATGTAGCAGGATGTTGTATTTCACATGAAATACCACCACACCAGGGCTCACTGCCTGACTGATGCCCAATGTTTACAGTCATGTGCATGAATAAAGCAACGATCAACTACTGCAGCACTACCTGTGCAACAGGTAACACTTCTTCCAATCTCATGGATTTAATGGTTGGCTCATTTCCCCAAAGATGAAAGCTTATCTCTCTTTCTCTATCATTTATAGTCTAGTGATTTTTTGGTTAGGTATGACTTTTTTTTGCACCTAACCAATACTTGAATCATGCTAGTTTTTTGAATCTCAATGGAAGCACATAGCCATGAGTTCTACAGTTTAAATCTGCACTGTATAGAGATGTTTCTTTTCACAAAGATAGGACTTAAAGGAGTTGGAACATCCTCTGTGTAGATGTGAACTCCATTCTCCTCCATATTTGCCATAGAGAAAGAAAAAGACACTTTGTGCTCTGAAAACTGGACAATACAATTAAAGAGCACAAAAGTATGATTTGATACATTTACCAATCAATTTACTCACATTAATAGGGGGAAAAATGGAAAGAGTCTCATTTGGTATTTCTAGACTTGAGAAAGGCAGGGACATTTTCCAGGTTGGTGGCTGCTCTGAAATGGGTTCCTACGGTGACAGACTAGAGGAGGTTATCACATTACCCTGGGAATCTGCATCACTAAGAGATAAAAGGCATTCAAAACAAAAAGTTGCTGAATCTTATGTTTGGCACAAAGAAAAGTAGAATTAAATACTGAAATCATCTCTTAACTGGGAATAAATCTTTTGGAAGCACCTGTGAGGTTAGTGGTGGAATTCCAAGGCAGAGACAAGTATGGTAAATAAAAGGCAAGGGACAGCTATGTGCTGCTTGAACACATACTTCTGAATTTAGATTTACAGCAATAAGCACTTGATAGGAAATTTGACAGGATAGCAGGGCTACATGGCCTTACTTTCCTAATTATTTATGCTTTCTCATAGCCCAGATGAGAGCAGAGCTACGAAGAGCCTGATTTAGGGTTGGACTATCTGCATCCAGTAAGCTGAACACATTCTTCCATTTCCCAAAGCAATACAATTTGTAACTTTAGAGTAAGTTACGTGGATATATTTTTGCTATACATATGTTCTCTTCCTTGTGTAGAAACAGGAACAGAAGATTTTATCTTAAAATTGTAAAAGCATTTCTACCACCTGTCTTTCTTTTGCTAAATTTATCTCATGTCTTCAACTGCATCTGTTTTACTGGTTTGTAGATCAAAGTGTTAAAAGAATTGACTGTTAGTAAAAATGAAACTAATTACTCTTCACAATGCCCCCCCCCACATTTTCCAAGCATTAAGTCAAGGATTCAAACATGGAATATGGGCATCACATGGAATAAACACACCTCAGTATATGGTTGGATTATGGAGCAGGGGGAGGTAAGTGAAATTAACTTGAAAGGGCACGACCTGCACATTTTTTTACATTGAATTTGTTGCCCCAAGGCTTTTACACTTTAATCCACTTCTTATAATTTTCAGAGAGATTATTATCAACGCTTCATGGGGCTGGCATACAAACTAAACAGTATCTAAGTAACTTTTCTATTGGTCTTCATACCAATAATAGAAGAATACATTTATTTTAACAGATTAGTGAAGTATAATGTGCACATGTTTTTAACATCCATATAAACCTGAGCCTGATCCTTCAGTCATGGGCAATTTCCAGTGACCTAAGGTAAAGTCAACCTTCAGAAGACAGACTGAAGACTATAATGTCTTTATTCAGTGTACAACAGCTACTTTAACAGATCAAACTTACGTTTTTAACCACCTCACTTTCTTCATCTGAGCATGCTTGGTACAAAGTTCTCAGCAGTAGCTCCATGTGTTGGGTGATGTGATCCTCTGCATGCAGCAATAACGTGTACAGAAGTTGGGATGCCTTGATTCTTGTGCTTTCAACCCAGTCTGTCATATCATGACAGAGACCTGGGAGAATTTTGGAGAGGTTTCTCGACACAAGTTCCCGACAACCCAGTCCTGGTCGAGTCTCTGGAAGAAACAAAAACAACCCAAAAAAGAAGTATCAAAGGAAAAGCCGATGCATAACAACCCTCAGAAAAGTTTAAAAGCTGCAAGGTAAGAGCTTTGGGTGTCTGCTTCAGCAGAGAATAAAATATTCCAAATGCTGCTGAGGAGTTTAGCTGTGCAAGTTGCACTTCTTTAATATATATTGCAGAATTAAAACTCCACACAGCTCTTTGAATATTTATGTATTTATTACTGGATGGTGATTTAGATTTCATGTTTAAAAACGTTTATAGAAGAAGAGAAAGATAATTGAGATGAGTGTGTGTCTTTACCCACTTTGGAAAACACAGTTTAATAAATCCCTTTTAATTTTGATAGCAACTCAAATCCCATGAAAAATAAACTGAAACACACACAGATAAACAGAAGAAAGTCTTCTGCATGCAAACGCTGAGTTAAATAATAATTTGGAGGAGGAAAGAAGGTAGAAGGCACAAACAGTACACAGGACATGAGCTGCAGTAAAACAGACAATGCCAATTGTGCCCTCTAAAGGAAAAGGTTAAAAGTGAATCTGGCAAATTGAAGGCAGAAAGGGCACAGAACTATGACTTGTACAGATGCTGTGTAATAGATCAGGCCAACAAATTGATAGTGTTTTAAAAATCACAGCTATTATATAAGCTCCTTTCTAAGGCTCTTCCAGGAAAAGCAGCTCACTGAAGTGCCACTTCAATGTTTCAAAAATTGAATAATACATTTAAAATGATGATACAGGAGTTGGAGGATACATTTTTTTGCTTAAGACTGAATTTAATTCGTAATAACTTTGTGAAAGTGAGTTTTTGTAGCTATCTTTTGATTTCAAACAGAACCCAAAAGTGTTACAAATATATATTCACTGCCTCAAAAAAGGACACAGATTTCTGGAGAACTAATAAACTTACCTTTCCCTACTGTCTTGGTAATCATCAAATTTATCTGTTAGTTAATTTATAAATCACTGAGTTCCAGAAGAACAACTTGACCAATATCACAAGCATCTAACAAATGTCCTGTTGTGCACTTTACAGATAAAGCTGTGACAGCCCTTTCCAAAAAACAGCAATAAACTTTTTTAGTGACTTTTTTTTCCTACAGGCTATTTCCTTTTCCTAACACTGAGTATGTTTATACAAACAAAATCTGAAAAGTTGTTCTTTGAGAAGCACAATTTCATAATTGCCACTCACAATGTTCACATGCTGTTTTAAGAAAGAGACATCATTCATTATGAGGTGTCAAAATACATTGAATGTGTGAGTGCATTTTTTATTTCTGATACAGAGTTCTCCTGTAAATGCTCTGGAAGAAAATGACTGAGCTGTCTCAGGATATTTTCCTGCACTGGCCTGTGTAACTACAAATCCTAAAAGGAAAACTGACTAAAGTAAATGGTCTGAGGATATAAAGGACTTAGAAATACCAATGAAATACCTAACTAGGGGAAAAAAATAAAATTCAAGCATCAGGACATGAATTGCTGCTTCTTTTGTCAATGGAGGAAACATTTTGGATTATGAAAGCTGACAATGAGTAGCAAAAGGTCAAACAAAGAAATCAACTTGAGACAGCAAATACAGACTGGCATCCTATTCGACCCGAGGCAGAATTTTGTTTGAAGAATTTGGACCATTCTTTATCAGCAATTCCTTCATTTCAGATGTTCAAATGCAGGCATTTATCCCTGTAGCTACTCCTGTCAAAGACTTCCCTGCTATAAACTGTCTGCACCTGTATCCTGAGGCAATGAGTGCTGGGGCTCAGTGCAAGCTGTGCAGTTGCCTGGATGACACCAGGTCTGTCTCTGGTCCCCCTCTGACCTGCAGGATCTGCCACTGGGAGATCAAAGCAGGGGCTCCCGTGGCAGGTCCATTAGTCTGACAGCTGGACAAAGCTACTTAAGTAAAATGTCCTACAGACTCACAGTTAGAAAAAAATGTTCCACTACACTAAAGTCACATGAAATGGCAACAAAGTACTAAAATACATCATTACCACATTAAAAAAACCAACAGCCCAACATAAAACCCTCTCCCAAAAAAAACCAAACCAACTAAATGTTCGTGGAGAGCAAACAGGAAGGACATATATAGTAACAATCACCCATAGACAGTCTGTGGCAGGACACCACATAAGGTATATTAGTATCTCTGATAAAGCTTTATCTCTGTAGGATTAAGCAGCCAATCTTCCTTTCCTCTGATTTTTCTTCTATTTGTCACATCAAGCCTGACTATTAATAAGGCATACAACTTGGAAGTAAAGATAAACAGCAAGAAATGATACCTAAAAATCACCATTAACTTGGGACTCAAGTCCAAATTATCAGGCCATTTCTTTAAAATATTCTTTAGCTACATGTGCACATATACATAAATACACACATATATGTCACAGACAAGCCTTAACTGCATTGTTCTACCAAGAAAAATCCATGAAATTCAATGTGGGGCTGGAATGTTGCCCAAATTCATGAAGTATATTTGTTGTGCCAAGATTATTTGGGAGATCATATAACATTTAATTATCAAGTAATTGGTAGATGTCACTTTCTAAAAAGCCCCACCAAAACAGCTTACACACACAAACCCCCCCACACACACCTAGACAAAACTGACCAAGGTAACCCCATCAGCTGTACAAATGGTAATCACTGTTCCAAGGACAATGAAATTAAACCTTTTATGACCTTCATTATATCACGGTCATTGCAAAGTAAGTGACTGGAGCTTAGACACTCAACTTCATCAGTTTATGTCTGCTGAAAGATTCTCTGACTGCCAGGAGAAGAAATATGTTTCTGCCATGACTAGTGGAAGTAAAAGCATTCTTTAGCATTTCCAAACCCCTGAGGTAAAATTATATATAAAATAAGGAGGAAAGAAAAAAGATTGGGATGGATGACAGATCAACTTGCCTGCCTTCAAAGCTAAACAGTTCTGTCAAACCAGTCACCATTATGAAGCGCTTCCCCTTTCATTCAAGCATTACTGAGTAAAACAACTTTAAAAAAAAAAAATTGAAGTGTAATTTCAAAGAAGAAAGAACTCCGGAACCCACTGTCATGGAAAGGATTTTGCTGCTGGGTATTCAGTGATGTGATTGTCATGTAGGCACAAGTCAAGCATGAACCTGCTCTTTCACACCAAAAGAGTTTTTGTTCAGTTAAATATGAGTATAGAAATCAATAAATGAGCCAGTTAAACTCTCTCTTCCCCCAACTCCCATACGCATATTTTTAAACATTAACTTTGTGAACCCAAGACAGGAAACAAGCTTCAAGCTACTGCAAACACAGTGTCTGAAAGCCACCTATAAATCATATGGTACCAAAAAGTAAACTACCCATTCTGCATATCTTGGAGGTTTTGTGTATAATAAAGGAAATTACTCTGTTCCCACATTCTTCATGTACACTGGCAGATTTTAGGTAGCATCCAGTGTCTCACAGAGAAGTCTGAAATAATTTCATTGCAAATTTTTCTTCCACACCAATTATGTGGATCATTAATGGTGTGACCTGCACTCATTATTCAAGGACTTAGCTCATGGGTTCTTTCCTCCTTCCTTCCTTTCCAGTCATTTCTGTGCCCACTGTGCACCTGCCTGCTGGTTGATGTAGAACTTACTGCTGTTTCTGCACCACTGCTTTACCTTTTTTTCAGCATAGGCAGCCTCATTTACTTTCTCCAAAATGAATTTTTGGATTAACCAAGAAAAAAAAAAAATTAAGTTACTGAACAATAATTTCTAAAAATTTAAATTTAATAGAAATAATTGAAGCAATTTAATATATATTTTATATGTGCTACCTCTCTACATTAATATTACATATTGTAATGAATATTACACATCCTGCTCTACTGTCAGTACTGCACTGCAGCTCTTGGAGATTATTCACGATGCAAAAACCACTTTCAGCACAACATTTACCTCCTTTGGGATAATGAGATGGCGAAACACTAAAATCCATCTTATCCTTCAAATCTTCTTCATTCTCTTTCTCCCATTGCAAGCCTGTCTTTTCCCAGTAGGTCCAAGCCAGTTTCCTAGATATAAAATAAAAGTTTTATACCACCATGCCCCCAGATAAAAACACTTTAAAATGAGACTTCTGGAAAAGCTGACTACTTGAATTCAGCTGGAAGGATGGGAAGCATCCCTGCCATTTAACCTAGGCACATTAAGTTGAGAGTTTATACTTCTTTTGTACTCAGTGGACAGAGGCCTCTTCTCCCAAGGGATGACTCTGTCTCTGTCCACCCTTGTCTTTGTCTCTCTCACATTTAATTGAATGTAGCATAAAACGACAGTATCACAAAAGTTACTGAAGATAATGCTAAAATTTTCAGTCTAAGAAAAAACAAACAAACTAACAGACAGCAGCGGGGGTTTTGTCCCCCAAGCAAGACATCTGTGAACTTAGGAACATTTCTTTGACATCTAATTAAGGGGGGGAAAAAAACCCCAAAACATTCCACTTACATGTTTTCAGGAATTTCATCAGTAAAGCTGCCAAGTAACAGAGGGATTAACTTGTGAAAATAAGAGTATCTGTCTCGTAGGTGCAACAACCATTCTCCAATGACAGTTGTTACAGCGTGCCGTACCTATGGGGAGACAAAAAAACTATTTTAAAGATGTCAGGAAAACTACAGAAAATATTAAAAACAGTATTTGCTTTCTGTATACAAGATGTGGTGAAGCACATCAATACTCTCAGAAGAAATTACAAGAACCTAGCATTTCCTCACTTGCAGGAAGCATCTAAAGGAACACACAAGGAATCACATCATCATTTTTCGCTCTGGCTTAATCAGTCTTAGACTGTTCGCTGCACAAAAGCACAGCTGTGAGAGGAAGACAAGATACAGACCTAACTCAGAAAACTAAATTCTCATGGTTAATTCCTTCCTGAGAATGTAAGAAATGTACATTTCTCTGGAATTTGTAGCTTTCCAAGCACATCTCCAGAAGAAAATTTTCTCTGTTCACTACAAAGGAAAGATTAATTTTAAAACCACTGCTCCAGTTGCATCTTATAAAGAGACCCATACCATGTTTGTTAAGCATCTGAAAAGGCCAGAGAATCAAGGCCCAGAGAGATGTGCTAAAGAATTTAAGACAGAATTGAAGGCACACATTAGAACAAAAAGGTGCCTATAATCCTCAGCACCCTGCTGAACTAGACAGCAGCCACCAGCATTGGTTTGGGATAAATTACAGCTGATACAGGCTGGGTGGGACACTGTCCTCAATGAAACATTGTCCTGGTTTCAGAGTTCATCTTAGCAGCTGGTATGGTGCTATTTTTTGGACTTACTGTGAGAACAATGCTGATAACACACTGATGTTTACTCGTTGCTGAGCAGAGTTTACCCTAAGTCAAGGACTTTTGGGTGTCTCAAGCTCTGCTAGTGAGGAGCTGCACAAGCAGCTGAGGGAGCAATGCCAGGACAAGTGACATGAGCTGGGAGTGAGCAAGGGGCTGTGTGGTCCTTGATTTCCATCTGGGATTAAACCACGACAGACATATTTACACATCTCAGATGAACACAAGACAGCTGAAAACGGGGAAAGCAGGGAGAGAAACACCAAGAAACCCACCCTGTGGGGATGGGTTTTAAACAAATTTAAAATAAATGCCAAGAAAAGAAGGAAGAAAAGCACACCTTGGGAATCTCATCAAATAACCTCTGGGCCAGATGAGACAGGACATCATCCACGGACTTTCCATTCCCAAACTGTATCACTGCTCCAGTAGCCTGAATCACATCAACACGAACTCTGTAGTGTTGGTGGGAAATCGTCTGCATTAGGGGTTTTATCAGAGACTCTGACTGCATATGGAAGTGCTCTGTTAGGGCAGAAAGATAGAAACAACAAACAGATGAGCTGCCATAGTGGGCAGGATCCCTGTCCATGGTAGAGGGTTGGAACTAGATCTTTAAGGTCACTTCAAACCCAAACCACTCTCTGATTCTATGTAGCACGGATATATCCATGACATCCCATAGCCGTTGGGGCCAGCAGTACAAGATGATTTTGGATGGAGTTTTGCACGGGGGGGGTTATGCTGTTAATTATAATTAATTACTGTTAATTATAATTACTTATTGTAATAATTCTATTGTTTTCTCTATGTGGGTGGCAGATCTGGAGCAACATGATTTCTGTACCACTAGAAACAGCAGCCTGACTAATGTTGCCGTGTTTATGTAGCAGGCAGCTGTAACTTTATACAGTATCAGGGCTGAACACTGCCCACTCATCCTCCCCTAGCCCCTCCTCCTGCTACTCCCAACACCCAACAGCTCAGCCTACACTCCTGGCACAGTTCTTCTCCGACAGATCCTCCAAACCCTGCAAAGCACACCTGTGAGGGTGTGTGCGACCTCCCATTTCTGCCCTGCCTGCATCCCTGTTCCCTTCCTCAGCCCCCATCACGTTATCCCAGCGCTGCCCATCCATCCCTCAGCCCCACCTGGCATGGCCCGGGCGCAGGCCACGGCACAGCTGCAGCTCTCCCGCCTGACCTCGGCATAGTGGTCGAGGAGGGTGGCCTGGAGGACGCGGGCGATGTCGCCGAGGTAGGGGGCCATGGAGGCGCCGCAGCGCTGCAGCAGGAGGCCCAGCAGCTGCACCAGGCCGAGCCGCAGCTCCTCGCTGGGCTCCGCGCCCTGCGGCGGGCAGAGCCGCTGGGCCAGCACCGGCAGTAGCACGGGCAGCGCCTCGCAGGGCCGCTCGCCGTGACTGAGCCCGTGGCGGAGCAGCTCCAAGGCGAGCTCCCGGCACCGCTCCGCCGCGTCCCCCGCCAGGCAGCGCGACAGCGGCCGCAGCAGCCGCGCCGCGAACACGTCCTGCAGCACCGCGCCCGGCAGCGGCCGGCCCTGCAGCTGGGCGCGGATGTCCTCCAGCGCCCGCAGCCGCGCCGTCCGGCCGCAGTCGGACTGCTGCAGGAGGCTCAGGGGCCGGGCCAGCGCCTGCGACAGCTCGGCCGCCGCCTCGGCCGCCGCCATGTTCCGGCACCGCGTCGCCAGGGACGCGCCGGGCGTTTGCGACGGCGGGAGCGCGCTTTACGGCCGTGCCGGGCAACGCGCGGGGGACAGCCCTGAGAGCGGGACAGGGGCAGGGATAGGGACAAGGACAGGGAATGGGACAGAGAGCGGGACAGGGATGGGGATAGGGACAAGGACAGGGAATGGGACAGAGAGCGGGACAGGGATGGGGATAGGGACAAGGACAGGGAACGGGACAGAGAGCGGGACAGGGATGGGGATAGGGACAAGGACAGGGAACGGGACAGGGACAGGGATAGGGATAGGGATAGGGATAGGGATAGGGATAGGGATAGGGATAGGGATAGGGATAGGGATAGGGATAGGGATAGGGATAGGGATAGGGACAGGGACTGGGACAGGGAACGGGATGGGGACAGGGACAGGGAACGGGATAGAGAGTGGCACAGGGACAGGGAACGAGATGGAGGCAGGGACAGGGAGCGGGATAGAGGGTGGGACAGGGACAGGGACAGGGCAGGATGCCCCGGCAGAGCACGGGGAGGCAGGCGAGGTCCAGCGGGTCGATCCGGTACCGGCAGCACGGACCCGCTCTGTGTCACGCGGGCAGCAAGCGGAGCCAACCCGGGAGAAACCCGCGGGGGTGCGAGGGCTGAGGGGAATGGGAAGGCGACAGCACCGGGGGCTCCGTGCGCGGCCACTGTCACATGTTTCACTGCCCGCGCTGTTTCTTCTCTGGAGGCATCAAACAGCACCGGCAGGAAGCCATCCGTTTCTGTAACAGCGTTGTATTCTTTTTAGTGCTTATTTGTATTATCTAATGTGTACATACATTGCGTTTATGTTGTACTTGTGGGTACTTCACACAACCTCGCGTTTTGTGTTCCCTCTGGTGACTACAAGGAACAGACATCAAACGAAAAAGATGCTCAGGGTCCTTTTCTTGAGTGATCACACTGAATCTGAAGTGCAATAAACTACAGAACTAATTCAAATTATTCTTTTTAAATAGCCATGTGTTTACCAGCAGAGTTTATCCTCTTGTGCTTCTCCTAGCTTGACTGTGATCTTTTGGAATCCTGTTTCACCATTTATTCTATGGGAACCATGAACGTGAATTTCCTGGCAACAGATGGAATACAAGCATGCATTGGAGTATTCCTGACAGCACGTGCTGGCCCATGGCTGAATCCCAGCTGAGGCTACACTCTTTGCACAGAGGTGCTGCTTGCTGGGTGTGCTGGCTTTGCTCTAAATACCCACGGCAGAGCTGCCTTTCCCAGCCCTTCCCGAGCTGTGGGTGCTCAGCAGGGCTGGCAGCTCCCGTGCCACAGACAGCCCTGTGGCCACCCCAGCAGCCTGTCCTGCAAGGCCAGCTCATCATCCATGGTGGTCAGGACACGTTTCATGGCCCAGCTTTCCCCTGTGCCTGACTGGGCCATGTGTCACAGCCAGGCTATGTCCTTCATGGCCATGTCCATCCTTCATGGTCTGGCCACTTCAAACTCCCAGACTGTCCTTCATGGCCAGGCCCGTTCTTAACAGCCAGACCATTGTCCATTGTGGCCGGGCTCGTCTTCCTTCACTAGCCTGTCCTCAGGCTGGCGGTGCAGAGCAGCCAGGCCAGGTCCTGCCATCCCCTGTGGGTCCGTGCGCGGCAAAGAGGGTCAGTGCGGGGCAGAGAGATGCAGAGCGGGTCGGTACAGGGCAGAGAGATGCAGTGCGGGGCAGAGAGATGCAGAGCGGGTCAGCGCGGGGCAGAGAGGTGCGGAGCGGGTCAGTACAGGGCAGAGAGATGCAGAGTGGGTCAGTGCGGGGCAGAGGGATGTAGAGCGGATCCGTGCGGTGTGCTTCGAACCGCGGGGGTCCGTGCCGGTCGGAGTGGATGGGAGCGGAGGGGTCCGTGCGGCTCGGAGCGCAGGGCTCGGTGCGGAGCTGTTCGGAGCGGAGGGGTCCGTGCGGCTCGGAGCGCAGGGCTCGGTGCGGAGCTGTTCGGAGCGGAGGGGTCGGTGGCGCTCGGCTCGGAGCGCAGGGCTCCCTCCGTGCGGCCGCCCGGCGGAGGCGGCGGTGGAGGCCGCGCCCGCCGGTGAGTGACGGCGGCGGCACTTCCTGCGGGCGAGCGGCGGCGGAGCCGGAGCCTTTGTGCGGGAGCGGGAGGAGGGTCCCGCGGCGCCCCGCGGCCCCGGGCGGGCGGGCAGCAGCGGAGGCGGCGGCGGCTGCAGTGCGGTACCGGCAGGGGAGCCGCTTCCCCCGCCTCCACCGCCGGCGAGGACAGAGCAGGCGCCGCCGCTCAACCGGCTCCGGCCACCAGGTATTTACCGGCCGCTCCGCTCCCCGGGCCCGGCCGGCCGCGGAGCCGTGCCGAAGGGCAGGGGCGAGGGGGACAGAGGCAGGGACTGAGGCAGGGACAGGGACAGGGACAGAGACAGCGGCGGCAGAGCCGCTCACATCGGCCGGGCCCGGGGGATGCGCTGGTTCGGGGCCGCCCGGCCGGGCCCGCGGCGCTTCCCTGGCGCTCGGAGCCTCCCGGGGCACAGCCCCGGCCGCCCCCCGGCATCCAC
>VWZS01007819.1:1088645-1203306 GCA_013397075.1 Rhabdornis inornatus
CCGGGCTCGTCTTCCTTCACTAGCCTGTCCTCAGGCTGGCGGTGCAGAGCAGCCAGGCCAGGTCCTGCCATCCCCTGTGGGTCCGTGCGCGGCAAAGAGGGTCAGTGCGGGGCAGAGAGATGCAGAGCGGGTCGGTACAGGGCAGAGAGATGCAGTGCGGGGCAGAGAGATGCAGAGCGGGTCAGCGCGGGGCAGAGAGGTGCGGAGCGGGTCAGTACAGGGCAGAGAGATGCAGAGTGGGTCAGTGCGGGGCAGAGGGATGTAGAGCGGATCCGTGCGGTGTGCTTCGAACCGCGGGGGTCCGTGCCGGTCGGAGTGGATGGGAGCGGAGGGGTCCGTGCGGCTCGGAGCGCAGGGCTCGGTGCGGAGCTGTTCGGAGCGGAGGGGTCCGTGCGGCTCGGAGCGCAGGGCTCGGTGCGGAGCTGTTCGGAGCNCGAGGGGGACGGAGGCAGGGACTGAGGCAGGGACAGGGACAGGGACAGAGACAGCGGCGGCAGAGCCGCTCACATCGGCCGGGCCCGGGGGATGCGCTGGTTCGGGGCCGCCCGGCCGGGCCCGCGGCGCTTCCCTGGCGCTCGGAGCCTCCCGGGGCACAGCCCCGGCCGCCCCCCGGCATCCACAGAGCCGGGCAGAGAGCCCGGGGCCGGGATAAAGCTGCCCTGGCGTTCTGGGCTCGTAACGGAGCGCTCATAACCTCACTGGAGGAAATAAAGAGCGTTTGCGGGTGTTCTCCCCCCAGGTCATCCAACTTCCCTTTGAGGAACTCACTTTCCTTCGGGGGGCTCTGCCCGCTCCTCCCCAGCTTCCCCGGGGCCGCGAAGGGTGGCTGGCTGGGAAAGGGAGAGATGCTAAAATTGCCCAAAGACCTCTGTAGCAAAAAGCTGGGCTTCTGGTGACAGGAGCGAGTCCCCACGGGGAGAGCAAAGCAAGGCTTCACGCCGTCATTTAATAATGTCTCTGAAACTCCTTGCCTCGTAGGGTTAATTTCACCGTGTTTTTTTTTTTTTTTTCCGAAGGTTGATCGTTTATCTAGGAGTTAAAATCCTCTTTGTGTACTTGGTGGGATGTTGATGATACAAAGATGACACAGTTCAGCATTTCCACTTACAACCTCAGAACATTAGAACGTTCAAATTCAATAGGTCCTCAATAGGCAACAGGCAATATTAAAATATCTTTGCTCTTCAGATCTCTCTGACAAAGGATTTGGGAACTGTCTTTCATCTCTTTCTCGCACCATTTTCTTACCTAGGTTGTGTTTTCTGTTTACAAGCCTGAAGATGGCTGCTGCTGCTTCCTGCAATGTGGAAGAAGATGAGAGCCTGAAGGGATGTGAACTCTATGTTCAGAAACACAACATCCAACAGATTTTAAAAGAATGCATTGTAAACCTCTGTATAGCAAAGCCAGACCGACCCATGAAGTTCCTCAGAGAACACTTTGAAAAATTAGAAAAGGTCAGTGATTTTCAGGTGACTTTACATTTTCCATTTATAAAATCAAAAAGATTGTTTAAAGATTTCAAATGTTTTGGTACATTTTTTTTTCTTTCAAGTTTTAAATGATCACACAACTGTGAAAATGCAAACTGTTAAGAGAAAAAAGCCCCAACCCTTCATTTGTGGGTGTTTACTATAACATTGGCTATAGTTTAGAATTTTTTGTGCATAACACCAAGATTATAATATCTAATCAAACTGCACTTGTTAAAAATGACCCAAATTGGTTGTGAGGCATGATATCCTGAACTTCCATCTCTTGGCAGAGCCTGCCTGTGGGTGCAGAAGATGTTGTTTATTTCAGTGTCAGGTGGTGGGGTTTTCCCTTCCCCTAAAACTGACCAAAATCAGGGAACCAGCAAGCTCTCAAAAATCATTGGACAGTTTGCTATTTAATTCCACTGCTCTCCTGTCTGCAGTGCCTGTCCCAGGATCCTCTGATGTGGGTGCATTAAGAGAGACCTCACTTACTGTGACTGTCTTCAAAAGCAGTGTAGAGAGGGAGAAACATTTTAGAACATTCCCAGACAAATTCTTTCTAAAGCCTAGGGGTGTCTTTGCAGGAAGAGCATGTTGTGTGAGCAAGTGTTGTTGTAGGCTTGAGAGATAAGGTTTAGTAGTTTCTTCCTTCAAGAGTGAATTATACATAAGGCTGATATATCACCAGTGATGTAAAATATTTAATACATCGCACTTTCTGCTTTTCAGATACATTTTTCTATAGGTGAGTATATGCCAAATTTGTGTAGTTTAAAAAAATGCAAACATTGCATTTTGGTGGCAGCCTGGGATATCAGAGAGGGGTAGAAAGTACAAGATGGTTTTTAATTGTATTTGTTTATTATGAAAAAGAAACGGTCTCTTAATTCTGTATATTCTAAACTTCTGACAGCCAAGACCCATTTTGAGAGAATCAAAATTGTTGAATTTCCTTTACTTTGTTGTGAATCTGTCATAACACATGGAATTTTGGACTTCTTGAAAAGAAGGATAAACACCATTCTTGAAAAAAACCCCATTAAAATATGCTGTGGAATATGCTCTATTGCTAGAGGGATTTCTTGAGGAGTTGTGCTGGGCGAGTTTGGCTTTGTTGATGTTTACACAGCACACATACCTGAGACAGGAGGGCAGCTCCTACCCTTGAGTAATGACATCTTCTTTCATGTGATCTCCTGTTATTTCCCAAAGAACAGCAGAATTCTGTAGGACATCAATCAGGATGCCAGCACAGGAGCTGATGGATGTCACTTGTCTCAAAATGGAAGATGATTTAGAAACATCAAGGCATCATCTGCAGGGAATATTGTGCTGGCTGTGGGAGGACACAATCTTGGCACTGCCTCTCTAGAGCAGCCTGGGGGGCCGAGCCTGCTGAGCCTGGAGGCTTTAGGCTGCTTCTGGAGGTTTCCAGCACTGTAATTCTTGTTCCTACAGCAGATTGGCTCTCTTGTTGCCCAACCATCTCCAAGGACTTCTTGGGATGAATTGCACTCTGAAGGGTTTTCTGCAGTAAAATAATATTTTGACTTAGTTGGTTGCGTGAGAACAGTTGAAGGAAGACTTCTAAAGATGGAGAAATCTTTCAATAAGTTTTATCCTGTTTTTATACTCTTGTCACATACAGGTAGTTTGAAGAATCCTAATGGAATTGTGAATTTAGCAATTGTTCATGAGATTTTTGTAAATGTGCTATACTGACATGGCACATTTGCTATTAGCTCCTTTAATTTTGGTCCTGTGTAGGGAGAGGAATGAAAATCTTTGCATCTAAGCATGATTTTCTAAACAAAGTAATGCATTTTCCACCTAAGTGTCGTATTTTGGGGTTATTTTCCAAACTCATTCAGATAAACAACACGTTCCACTGAAGAGAGCAGTAGAAGAACAGTTTATCTGTCAAAAACACATGTGGGAAGTTTAGAGATGGAGTGTAGGATATTTTTCAAGTGGTTAAAAAATGAGCTTGTGGAAAACCAGTAGAGCTTGACCCACGTAAGTGTACTGGAGCTACGTCAGAAATGAATAAAAAAAAAGAAGAGTGTGTTTAGTTTTGCTAATTCTTCACTCCATCTCGTGAAAACAACTCATAAAAGCAAGATTTATTATGATATGTAAGATCAGAGTGGATCATAAATGCTTTTCACCTTCTGATGACATCAGAGTTGGGTCCATTGCCTTCAGCCTGCTGCTAAATGAAAATGGGTCAGGGCTGACCCCTGACCCCACCACACTCACTGGGCCCAAGCATCATCCTAAAGTCTAACACGTGCAGGGGCAGGTTTGTTTTGGCAGGAATTGGTAGGAGCAGCTGAGAGCAGAGCCAGGGAATGAGGTAATGCTCCAGGGATGTGGACTGTCCTGGGCTAGTGTTCAGCTCTGTGGCTGGCCACTCTTTATTCACAGCATGGACATGGCCTGAGAGGGCTGTAAAGGGAGAACATGAATAAATACTTATGAATAAAGTGCTGGAGACTGAGGTTTGATGTTTGATGTTGGATTCTGAAGGTGTGCCAATGTTAGAAAGAGCACCCCCCTCCCAATGCCTTTCTAACTGCAGCTTATTTGTATCAAGTATGATATCAAAAACCATAAGTCTGAAAATGATTCTGGGAAAACTTTAATACACATTTTTCTGTTCACTTAATACTGGCAGGACCTGCTTAAGTTGCCAGTAATTGCTGGGAATCAGCCTATGTTTCTATATTCTGAAGTTTGCCAGTCACTTTTATATGCTGTGACCTATGGACTTCAAGATGACATCTACTCTGATCATATTAACAGTTACTTTGTAAAAATCTGTAACATGCCCTTGAGCGCAGAAAATAGTTGAAAACAGTTTAGATACTTTATATTTTAAAACCTGTGATATTTCCTTTGAACAATTTATTTTATGTTTCCCTGTGACTGTGTAGACTTTGGTGGATGGAGTGAGAAAATCTTTCCCTTAGGGATTGTAATTGGGATTTTTTGGAGTGAGGGAATAGATGTTAGCTAAGAAACTGTGGCATTATTTTAACAGCTATAATTAAGTCCTGTTTACTTGAGGACTAAAGGAGGCATAGCAGAAAAAAAATCAGGGAACCCATATTTTATCTCTGGTTCTTATTTTATGTGAAAAAGTTAATTAGTGAGAAATTACGAGCAACGCTTTGTATTTTTAGCCATATTGAGACTGAAAAAATTTCATAGTGTCAGGCTGTTCAGTGCCATGATTATATGATCAAAGGTGGGGTTGTCTTGCCAGGCTAAGCTCAACTGTTCTGCAGCAACGAATTAGAATAAAGAGTAGAACTAACGAAGAAAATGGCACAAAAGAGGAAGCAGCAGGAAACTGCAGGGTGTGTTTAAAATGGCTTTGCTGAAGCCATTTGCCTGTGGGTATTTCAGAGCAGGGCAGTGCTGGCTGAGCTGGGCTGAGCTGGGCTTTGCTGGTACCTTCTGGACCTGAGCTCTGTCCAGGCGCCTTCTGTTGCCATCAGCACATGCAGGAAACGCTGCTGTGCTCTGGTAAAATGACTGCCGGAGGATGGGCGGTGTTCCTGTGGATGCAGGCTGATCCACGGTACCATGGGAAGGGGAATTTAGGAAAAGCCGAGCTCAGGAATCCGCAGTTCAATATCGCAATATCCCCCTGGCGGCACCGGGCGGAACTGCACCGCCGGGAGCCGGCCTTGGGGAAAACAGCTGTAATAAACCACAAATGCACCCTCTGTTAGCGAAATACACTTTATTTACTTACCACAGAGAGCTTCAGAACAAAAGGTACTTGAGCATCAAACTTTGAGCACAAGGCTCTTCTTCTGCCACAGTATTCTCCCACAGTATTTGTATTTTGTCATAGAAAGGAGTCCTTCAGTCAATAATTTCCACCAGAGCCTGTCTAAACTGATGGAATGAATTCTTAAACGTACGGGTTATTATTAGGCAAAGTGTAACTCACTGCTTTCAGATTTGAAGCAAAATCACACAGAAAAAAAGCTATAGAAAAAATGCATTAACTAGCCTAAAAGCCTAATAATAATATAATTCAAAGCTTGCAAAGAAGCTGGGCGGTATCTCCTTGGTGGTGAGAAATGTTGGGAAAACATGCAGGAACATACCTGAGATGCTGATGGAAGCACAACAGTGGGAGCACCAGGTGCCCTGGCTGTGTGACTGCACTTGTGAGCAGGCTGGGGCAGCCTCTGCTCCTGCCTCTCCTCTGCTCTCAGGACTGGGGAGGGCTGGATGAAAAGCAGCTCAGGTGGGACCTCTGTGATTGCCAGAGTCAGCCCCAGGCAGTGTTGTGAGAAGTGACAGTTTTCTTGGAAGAGGTAAAGGAAAACGAGGTGAATTTTTAAAACCCCCTCAGGCAAACTTTCCTACATGCAGGAGGCTTAGGGAAGGGTGGAGAATGAAGGGAATAAGAACAGAAAGAGAAAAAAAGCTTTTTCCCTAAGAAATAAAATTAGTTATAAGCAAACCCATGCTCTAACGAGCTTGTATGGAACAT
Organism: Rhabdornis inornatus; assembly: GCA_013397075.1. Classification (NCBI taxonomy): domain Eukaryota; kingdom Metazoa; phylum Chordata; class Aves; order Passeriformes; family Rhabdornithidae; genus Rhabdornis; species Rhabdornis inornatus. The sequence goes on from VWZS01007819.1 coordinate 1,094,640, forward strand.
ATTAGAGCTGAGCTCCCTGATTATTTTGTGTGTCCACAAGTGTGAGTAGCTTTCCCAGTCTCAAAGCCAAACCTAACAGAAACAGAGTGCAGTGATGGAACAGGGAGGGAATTCTGCCTGGAAGATGTCTTTGTTTCACATCTCAAGCTCCCCTGTTTTACATCCATCAGGTTACTTAATCCACTTTTATGTGGGCTTGTCTCTTCTTACACAAGCTATGCATGCATACGTTGTTATTTGGCTGGATTTTAAGAATCAGAAGTGTTGGCTATGATTCTCTTTGATTATATAAGCTTTTAAGTATCAAAAATAGGGTTTGTGTTTTGTAACATAACCTCTCACTTTGCTTTGAGGCATATGTAAGAAAGTAGGGAAGAGGTGGTGATGGGTTGGGATGCTGAAGACATTGGTGGGGGGGAAGACAAGAAGTGTGAACAAGTTGCAGGAGGTAAAACAATGGCAGCAAAGGGTCTGAGGAAGGTCAGCCGTGCAGCTGGAATGTCGTCAGAATAGGTGGATTTTTGGCAGGAGAATTTTGCCTAGACTGGAAATTGGGAATGAGCTGAGATGCAAAGGGCCATGAAGGATGCAGAAATAGTAATCAAAGTGGAGGATAACTATGGAGTGGGTAAATACCTCGGTAGGATAGTAGGGAGTGCATGTTGAAGATATTTCTTAGAAGTGCTGTAGAAGAAAAGGTAGCATGTACCAGGGAGAAGGCAGTGGAACAATAATTGGGACTGTGAATAACAAGGCTGAATGATCATAAAGATTGTCTGTCCTGGCAAAGATAAGACTGGAAAGAACATTAAGATCTCCCAGATTTTTCTTGCTTTTAGTGATGGCATCAGTCCCATGCTTCCAGCAAAGTGAAGTGCTTTGCCTTTGGCCTTTATTAGTTGCTATAAATCATCAGCCCCAAGGAGTGGTGAGGGGTGGTAGAAACTCTCCTAGATGGAGAGCATCTCCTCTGGGTCAATTCCAGTGCAAAGAGAGATTAGTTACCTGTGCATGAACCTTCCCGCACATTTTCTGTGAATAATCCAGGTCTGTCAGTCAGAAAAATTTATGAATGTGCTTGGGGGGAAAAAAATAATTTAGAGTGTGTTTGGTGATGTTGCTTTTGAATGCAATGTATACATTGTAGGAAGAAGAGCAGAGGTACTGAGCTTTGATATCAAATGTCTGACTTGCTTTTAAAAGTCTTCTTGGGATGTTGTTGTACGGCTGCATGGCGATTTGGAGCATCCTTAGGTGCTTTCCTTCCTGCAGCTCATCTGAGTTTTCAGGTAGTGACAAAGCTGAAAGGAGAGACTGGGAGAGGAAGTGAATTTCTGTTTAGAAATGCTCCTGCTGATAGAGAAGAAAGCTTCTGGGTCAGGAAGTGTGTGTGCTCATAAGCAGTGGTCTGAAAGGAAGGGCAAAGCTAAAAACTGTCTCAGCATTGTGACTGTTCCACTTGCAGTGTTTAAACTCATTAAAAATTAATGGAAGCACTGTCTGGGGAAGATGCTGAGGACAATATGCTAAATTCCTGAGGTTTATACCTCAGCCTCTTGTAGCTGAAAGTGGACGTTCAGAAGATAAACTGGTTACTGCAATTGTATTTATTGGTTCTTTCAATTTGCGGCAATGATCAAAGGAAGTTACAGTGTCTTGCAGTTCTTCCATGTGTTTTCTCATTTGAAGGTGGACATAATTGGGCAATATGATTATGAATTATCAGTGCCATCCAAAGAGAGAGAGAGAGAGAGATCATTTGTTGTCATGACAACAAAAGATGATGAGGTATTTACTTGAAACTGAGTTCTGCACAAGGATTCACATCAAGCCGCTTCTGAGGATCGGTGTTTGAAGAACTCTTCTTGAGACAGTTCATTCCTCCTTTCAAACATTTGCTGCATTTGTGCAGTTTTACCCCAGGATATATGGAAGACGTCTCCCTGAAAGCTCAGCCCAGGACAGAGCAAATGCTTTTATTTCCAAAAGGCACGCTCTAGCTCAGGAATGGGGATCCTTCCCAGACTGCAAATAGCGGCGTATGGAAAAGCCAGCCAGTCAACTGCCTGCTGTTTATATGAAAGGAGTTTGTAGTGAAGAGACTTCTTTTTAAAATGAATCACACCGTAACTCACTTTTATAATCCTTTAAAATCTTTTTGGCTTCTAAAAGTATTTGAGTTTAAGAGCATGCTTTGTAGTATTAATTTTATCTCACTGAGCTTTCTTTTGTATATAAATCTGTGCTGGGGCAGGGGAGATAGTATTTATTAATTCCTTGGAAGTGGCTTTTATGCAATGTATACTGAAGAGAGAAGAGTGTACTTTATATTCAAATGTGGCAAGCTACTTCTCTTCTCTCTGAGTAAATATGCTGTGTATAAAAAGAACTGTGTAAGTGCTGCACACCATTAGTTACCCAACTGCCTTCTTGTTGTACTTGCCTTTTAGTTAAATTTTAGCTGTTATTCTTCAGAAAGGTCTTTACTACTTTTCAGTTAAGCCCATGAAGAAGGTGCATGTGGTTGTGTTCATTTGATAAAATCAGAGACCACTAACACTGTCAGAGATAGGCAGTCAGTAATGTTATTTGAAGTTCTTCAGTCATAGCTTTAATTTTTAAACACTAGTATTAAATATAATTGTAATATATAGCACACATTTGTATTTGAAATATTTTGCTTGATTGTACTGAAGGAATTTAGAGACAGAGAGGAGTAAGGAAGAAGTTTTATGAGAATGCTGAAACAGAATTTGCAGTTCTTACACTACAGGAAAATCTAGCTAAGTAATTTTTTACATTTGAATATGAAATTAAAAAGTTTCAGTAAGGATTTAATACATCTGAAATTCTGTTTTTTTGGTTACAGCACCAAGGTCAACTGTATAGTGGCCTGGGAGTTTTGGGGTGTAAGCCAAATTTAAACCCCAACTGATCTCAGAAAGAACTTGGCACTTTTTGAGGCAGGTCAAGATCTCGAAAAGTCAGATCTTTAGCCAGCCCTCTACATTTTATCTCTGAGCTTGTCCCCTAAATATTTTAGTAATGCCTTCTTCAAAACAAGAATGTGTGACCTGTTACTTTGAGTCATGCAGTGTGGGGAATAATGTTCAGTGACTTATTTCAAGCAGCAGTAGTGCATCAAAGACTGGTGTCAGAGGTTAATAGGAAGGTCAGTGTCAGTGATGGTGCAGGAATTAACTGGAATAAGACCAGAAAAGACAAGGTGGCATGACTGGATTTGATGTAAACATCAATGGCAAAACATATATTAATCATCCATTTTTCTTGCAAGCTTGAAAGTGGTGAGCTTGTGCCAGTTTTCTGTACTGCCCTTTTCTGTGCCATACCTGATGAGCTGTGGATAAGTCACTTCCTCTGGCAGTGAGACCAGCTGGTGATGTTGGTGATCTGCCACTCGTGCTCGTGCTCCCAGATGCTCCCTCCTCCACTCACTCCTGTCCTAGCTCTGAATGGAAAGTCTCACTGGAAATTTCCTGTAGGACAGAGGAATGTTGGAGGAATCCCTGTTGGAGGGGTGCTGGTTTATGGGGTATGCAGGGAGCTCAGCCTTGCTGTGTTTTCTTTTGGGTAGCCTGCAATGCTGCTGAGCTGAGTTGTCTGAAAAATGCTGAGGTTGTTCAGGGAGTTGTGGGGTGATGGCTACGTGTACATCCCTCAATATGACACTGGGGCTGCCAGGCTGTGAGAGCTGCCTGCACAGAGGAGATGACAGCAGATGAAACACTGGGCTACTGCTGCAGCAGCCAGCTTGCCTCCTTACAGTGCCTGTGTCCCTCCTGCTCATGCCACCTGGTTTCCTGCACCAGGGAGAAGAACATATGGTCCACCCCATCTCCAGTTCTCCCTGCCTTTAGGCAGGATCAGTGAAGGTTGGAATGGAGAAGCAGCAGGGCAATGTGTTGTGGCTGAGCAGTGCCAGGGGGTGAGAAGAAGGTCTGGGTCTGAGCAGAGGCCCCTGTTCCTTTGACTGACAGACATGAATGATGCAAAGGGAATTTTACTCCTTAATGCTTTCCCTCAAATCTGAGGAAGCTGAGGGACAGAACATGGGGCTCTGGGAAAATACTGTAATTATGGGTAATCTGGTTTGTCTCTATTCTTTGGAAGTCAAATTCAGTGTATGAATTGACAGTCTTGTAACTCTGACCTCCTTTCTTGAAGGTTTTCTGTACTGTTTTCTATTCCTGTTACTCTCTCTTCAGGGATTCCCCTTCCTATTTTATTCTCTATTCCACAAGCATGAAATTTGGAGAATAACCTCCCTATTGGCCAGCTGGTGCTAGGCCAGACATCATCTTTCATAGTCCTCTGGAGCCTACCTTGGATCTTATTTGCTTGGAAGGAGTCCCATTGATTATAAACCAGTTGTATGGCAGAAATTCTGGAGTAGGGATCATGTTTGTTATTTGTGGTGACAGTAAGCTTGCAAAGCAGAGCAAGATGAAGAAAACTATCTAGTATATCAATGTGACTTCTGACAAGTTGTCTGTGCAAGAGACAATGACATGTACAAGCCAACTGAGAAAATAACAGCTCTGATGTTGGAGAGTGAACCAAAGAGGCTTGTTTTGCTTTCTCAACCAGGAGTAGTGCAGAGATATGCCTGCACTTTATATACATAGGTTGCCATGATGTGTCAGAAAGAGTTGAACAGGTCAAATGCCTGTACACACATTGTAGTTAATGCTATTCTCATTAAATTTGTAATTTTCTTTCAGACTGACAGTCACCCAAACATAGAAGTGAAAGGGTTGCTGATAGCCATAAAGGAAGGGTGAATTGACTATATCCATGGGTAAGAGGTGTTTTATTGTCTCTTTTCTGCCTTGCAGGAAGAATGCAAGCAGATCCTGGCTCGGCAGAAGTCCAGCTCCCAGTCGGATTCTCACGACGATGAGATTTCCCCTCCGCCCCCCAACCCGGTGGTGAAGGCGCGGTGCAGGAGGGGGGGGGTCAGTGCAGAGGTGTACACTGAGGAAGATGCTGTCTCCTACGTCAGAAAGGTAACCTGGCACCATCCCTCAGGCTCTGACATCTACAAGACAATCTGGTGGCTCGTGTTTTGTCCCTAATTTGGACTCCTGGGCCAGCCTGGAGGATGGTATCCTCATGCTGGCATGAGCAGGGCTGACTGTCTTCCCACTCAGTTCTTTTGCTGTCTCCTTGACTCAGGATTTTCCCCATCAATGGGATTTCAGCATTGGCTGCTCCTTCCTTTTTGAGGTGTGCTGCTCATCTGTTTCCATGTCTAACAGGGTCTGTAATTCTCAGCCATTTTCTTGATAGTCCCTGACTGCAGCATCTTCTGCAGTCTGATCTTCTGCACCTTCTGAGTCTGATCAGCACCTCTCATTGTTGGAAGACAGCTTTTCTATTGCTGCATTTCCTGTTTGTTTTGGGTTTTTGTGTTTCCAAAAGTTGCCTCAAGTTCTGCCTCAAGTTTTCTTTAATCTAAGTCATTTAGGTTTCCTAGACCACTCAGACACATATTTCCCATGTTGATTAGATACCACTTAACCCATTGAATTTTGGATGTCTGTTGACCATACTTGGGTGATTTTGTCTGACCGTTGTCTCTGAAGAAATGCCAATCCCAAATCAGGTAATTTCTTCATTAGGAGCTCTAATTTGAGCTTCTCTCTTTTTAACTGCCTTTTTCACAAAAAGATCTAGCTATGTTATATCTTTGATATCACTTAATAACTTTTTTTTTTGACAGTGGCTAAAGATTTCAAAGATTATGAAAAGAGAGACATTACAATAGCATATGTCATGTTTGTTTAGGAAGCCAGGCTGAAAATGTATTTCATAAGGTTGACAGATGCTACTAATGTGATTTTGTGCATGCCTGGAGTAGCTTTAACTCAAAGAGCTTGCTTTTTCTTTATGGGAATACATTTTGTCAGTCACTGTTTTTTGGCAGAATGCTTTTTGCCTTTGCAGTCAGATGTGCTTTTGTCATCTGCTTATGATACAAGTTCCCTGACTGCTCTGGGGATTTCTGTCCCAAGAAAAAAAAGAATTAGGAGAGCCATTCATCCTAAGAACAAGTGTATAAGAGTATTCTTCTGGCAGTTAAATAATGTTTGCAAGTAAGTGGTAAATTTTAACAGCACTGTGGTCAAGTGGTTAATGAATGCCCTGCACTGTTAAAAAACTTGTGTGATACTTCAAAAGCCACTTTAAAATACTTTTCTTTCTGTGCATTTTGCAATATCTCCCTAAAAAACTTCTGTGAAGAGATCCCACTTGTTTCTGTTTATTATGGGTTCCATCTGACTCTTCTGAAAATCAAAGGAAACATCCCTTCCCACCCCCCTGAGTAATTCTTTTATGTTTATAATGAATCCTGAAGTAAACTTTGTTTTCTTCATTTCTCAGCAGTGATGTCAGTGAGTCCTGACAGTAGCATGAGTAGGCAAGAACCAGAAGCAGCGATACAGATCATATTCTGTGTGCTCTGTGACTAGCCCTGTTATGATTTTAATTTCCTAGGAACTGACTGATCTTAAATAATAATAATTTAGGGGATAGTTTCTTGTACAGCTACAGATGCTGGATGGAATACAGAACTAGCACTGGGAGGATTTGTGTCAGTGCTTTGTCTTCTGCCATAAGCAAATGAATCCCATAGTGAAACCCATGGATGTGTGTTTGTGATACATTTCTAGAACACAAATAAAAGGAGACACTGAAAGGACAAATTATGGAATAAATTTAAAGGAGTAAAAAGCAAGGCAAAGGTTGTGTTAGACTATTGCAAACAGATGGAATTTTAGATAGTAGTCAGGAAGAACTGCTGGCTTGAATTCAGGTGTTGGATAGAAACACATCTGGGTCATAAGCCAGCTTGAAGGATCCCTTGAAAGGGTGAGCTATAGCATAAGTAGTGCTAGGGGCAGTGAAATGAGTTATGTCCCTGGAGAGAAAATCAAAAGAGGTTTAGCTTTGTGATTTGAGCAAGCACAAGGCATGGCTTCATTCTGGGGAAGATCTCTGTGGAGGGTTAGTTCATCCTTGAACTAGAGAAAGCAATATTTGTCAACACATCTGACATATCACAGTTAACAACTAACAGAACAGGAATCTTGCTCTGAAGAGGGTTATCAGCTTGAAGAGAACATTCAGTGATTATTTGGAAGAGTGATGTAAGAAATGGCCAAGCAATTCTTACCACAATTGGTTTTGGTCAGATGCCTGGTTACACCTGGAGAATCTCTCCTGTGTTTTCTGTGTCCCTGCCCCAACAAACCCACAAAGCCTTGTGGCTTTCACTGCTGCAAATTTACACTGAGAAAGGCTAGTCAATGCTATTTCATAATCAGACAGAAAGGCTGGAGTTGAATGTCTTAGTGATCTGATTATTTACCCTTTTGGCTCATCAGCAGTAAGCTGAGCAGCTGGTGTATTCCTAATGGAGCAAGGGTTCAGGCCTGCAATTCAATCCAGTGTTCCTCTGATAGGGTAAAAACTAAGAATAAGATACTGGCTGAATTAGACACTGAGAAATTTAAACTTTTAGATCAATTAGATTAGGTTTCACTGATACAAACAGGCAGTTTGTACATGTATACTTCTCTAGACTTAATTTGGGTAATCTAATGACTGCAGCAGTCAATACAAGAGAGGTCTGAAGCCAGTTTAACTTTAGAGCTTCACGGTGCAGCGTTTCCCTGTGAAATAAATCTTGATAATTCTTTGTGGGAACTGGTTCTACATGAGTTTTACCCTTTGAGACATCCTTCTTTTGGTTGGATGGGTAGTTCCTTGCCTTTCCAGGATGAGGGAAGGAAAGTACCTGCACATCAACACAGGTAGTAACTTGGAAGAGACAGATACACTATTTCTGTCATAAGAAAATGTGAGAGGTAAATGCCCCTTATCAGACATTTATTGTGCAGTAATTGAGACTGACAAACAGATTTTGATTTTCAGATTGGAGTAAGGTTTATTTAACACTTAAAACTTCTGCTATGCTTGATTCTGTCCTGTTATAATTAAACAATTAAGGAAAATCACATTATCAAAGACAATATCTTTGACAGGTCATAATTTTGTTACGAATTTCTTGTGTCTCTCCTAATCTTGGAGTCTATGACTGGTAGAAGATACTTGGCAAATAGAGAGAGAGATTATCTACTGGTATCTTACCTGAGTGGTTACCAAAATGGAAAGCTTAGCTTTCCAAAGTGGAAATACTTCTGAATTTCAACTTTTATTTTGAGCAAATTCATGCACAACAGGGCTTTTGACATGTCTCCAGCTGACAAATAATGACATCTTCATCCTCAAATAGAAATTCTTCTTGTTTGCCATGAAGCCAAGGCATAGGATTTTGACTTAAGTGGACCTGTCAGGAGCTAGGTTGCTTATACCACAGCCAGTATTGAAAAATGTGATGCAATCAACACATTTTTACCTTTTTCCTAAAGAAATGTTGCTATTTCCACAGTTTTAAAAGTAGGTTGCTTCTGATATTGTTTGGAGGGAAGAGGAATATAAAATACCTTTTCCTCAGTCCAAGAGATTTGAAAGGAGACTACACAGCTGCCAGTACTTCCTAATTATAGTATTTTATGGATATCCTTCTCCCCAGTCATCCCTGATCTTATATTTCCTTTCTGAGTGTCATTTTGAGAACAAAAATTCTTTTCCTCACATTATCAAAACTCTAATTTATTACTTTCTTAGTGGCTTTATATTATAGCCTAACCCCATCTCAGTGCCTGAAATCAAATTGCATCCATTTTCTTGAAGAATGGAATTTTCTGTAGATTTTATAATCTGTGAAGAAATACAATCAGGTGTTTAATTACCTTTCATTCTTTTCTCTACAGGTTATTCCAAAGGACTATAAAACTATGACTGCTCTGGCTAAGGCCATCTCCAAGAACGTGCTCTTTGCTCATCTTGATGACAACGAACGAAGGTAGGAGGGGCTTTATGATTCAAGGGAACCCAGAGCTTGGTGTGAGGACAAGAAATTAGATTAAATTTCATCTCAGGGTTCAGAACTGCTCTCACTGATGCATTTGAGTCACACTAGATGCACCCTCAAGCTGCTCATGGTGTTATGACAGAGGGTAAAATCACAAGGTAAAAAAGGACAAGAACAGGTTAGAGTGTATTCAGACATATTAAATATTTTCAGAACAGACAGGCCTGATAAACTTTATTTTAGATTACTTAATTAGCTAAAGCAATCTCAGAAGCATTTGTCATTACTTCTGAAACTCAGGGAAGACAGGTCAAGTGCTGAATGGGTGGGAAAGAAAAAGCATAATGTCTGTAAAGAGATAACAGGGAATGACAGGCAAATTGTTTTGTTCTTGGAAAAACTGGAACAAACAAATTATTTATAAGCACCTGAAGGAGACCGAGGAGTTCAGTAACAGCCAATGTGACTTTTAAGGACTTGAAAATGTCTTTGCAGAACTGACAGCAAGTTGTGCAGCTGGGGGAGGCACAAAGGAGGCCAAACAGGTCAACTTCCAGCAATATTTTTGACATTAATGTTTATAATGGTTTAATTAAAAAAAAAAGGGGAAGCATGTCTTTAGTGAAACCAGTGTGCAGTCTTTGCAAAATGATGGAATTATACCAAATATCAGGTACCACTGGTCCGTCATTCCAATGGAAAGGTGTATTGGAGGGGTTGTTCTGCTTTTCAGCATTATGGTTGTTAGTAGCCTCGATGGGACAGGCTACGAGTGTTGAATTTTTACTGGCACGAAGATGGGAAGGGCTGCTAAAACACTGAGAGACAAGCGCAGCATTCAAAATGATGCTGACAGCTTGAAGGAATGTTCTGGAAAAAGCAGGATGGATTGACACTGAGCCAAGTGCAGAGAAGTATTCCTTAGTCAGGAAGAACACCTTTATGACTATAAGACAGTTTTGCAGTTTTGGTTGTTCCTTGAAACACTGTGTGGAACTTATTGTGACTCCTGGTCTGAATAATAGTCATTAATGTCAAGCTTTTTTTTTTGAAAATACTAATGCTTTACTGGGGTGACTAAACAGAGCATGCAAGATGTCCCAGTGCTGGAAATATTTCAGCTGGAACACAGTGTCCAGTTTGGGCACTGCACTTCAAGGAAAAACAGTTGGAGGAAATTCATGGAGGAGTGGTGGGAATGATCACAGACCTAGATAACATCACTTCTGAGGGAAGAATGGGATTGCTTGGCCTGCAGAATAAAAGTTGGGGCAGGGGGATGCAATAATAGCTTATAATTGCATGTGAATAATGCTAAATGAGTGATAAACTGCTCTGTGGGCAAGAGGGTAAAGAAAAACAAATTTAAAGCACAGTGGGAGAGAGTCAAGTGAGATCCAAGAAGAGGTCTCTGATTGCTTGGGTAGGTTGTGGAGTCTCCACCACTTGAGGCCATTAAGGACAGATTAGACTCTGGTCTGCCAGGAATGACAAGCATCAGTCCTGCCTTGCAGCAGGTAAGGCTCAGTGAGGTCAGGAACTCCTCACCAACCCCTTTTCTGTGCTTCCATCCTTAGAAAATACAAAAACTTTCTCTACACTGATGGTTTTAGCTCTGGCAGAACACCAACAGTACAGTCCTTCAATGGGGTTACTCAAATGCTTTCAGTCAAACATTCCAGGACTGCAAATTTTGCTCCCTCTTGCAGATGTTTACAGAGTTTAATTACTTTGCAATCTTAATGATATTATGTTAACATGCAGATTTCTGGAGTAATTAGAAGAGGATGAACTTTGCACATTTCTTCTAGCTTTTACACCCACAGAAGAGAATTCTTGTACAGAACTGCTCTAAATCCTGATTATACTGTCAGCATGCTGATGTGACAGGCACTGAAAGGATACGTTGTAGGGCTGGAAAACAGGACATTTCAGTAAGATGTTATCAAAATAGGGTGAGAGACAAAATCTGAAGGACAAGTGCTCTTTCTTGCACTGTGCTGATTGCACATCATGACCATGGTCTCTCCTATCCATTCCCTGTGTCCCATTTTCCCCTGTCCTGTCATGGAGATGTGTTAGGAGTGAAGAGACCTGCAGGCTCCCATGTGTGTGCTGCAGGTGTCTTCTGAAGTCTTTGCTTGGCCAGGTGTATTCTGCCTCTGCTGTCAAAAGATTCAGGAGCTCCTGGGCTGTGCACTGGAGCATGGTCAGGTGTAGAACCAGTCTCTGCTCAGGGATGTGTCCAGAGGCCTCATCTGAGCCTCAGGATGAGCACAGCAGGCTATTGCTGACATGGGGAAAAGGAGCTCACAGAAGGATGTATCTTCTGCTCTGCAGACAAGATTGAAATGAAGGAATAAATTGACATCATGCTCTTACCCTTGTCTGGTTGTATTTGTCAAGTGTGGAGAAGTCAGCAAGTCAGAGCATACCATTGCCATCAGTTCCAGTCTGCATCTTCTTAATATAAATATGTAGTTCAGTAAAGTAAGTGGTAAATTACTTCATCTGGGCTCCTGGAATGGTGGAAAGCTAGGTAAGGTTATTTTCTTTTCTGTGCTGCAGTGGTGGTGTTTATTGCCTTGTGTTTGTTTTACTCAGTGCTTTCCACACTGAAGATATTATCACTGTTTTATCTAATTTCATGTTTGACCAAAATTTAGGAGGTGTTCAGGCAGGGGAAGGATGGACTAGCAATTTCTCATTTACAATGGATGACTCTAACATTTTTTCTTTCTTCAAAAAGATATTTGTGTCAGCCTGCTCTGACTCGTGTTGTACTTGCTGCTTGGCAGCTGTGAGAATTAACCCCTTATTTATAAATGCAGAGTGTAGCATATCACCTCTGTGTCAGATATTCCCTACGAAAGGTTGGTTGAATGAGAAATCATTCTGAAGTTAAGGGAAACAAGTATTTTTTTACACTGGTGTTGGAAATACTTTTCTTTAAGTCTTTAGATCAAACCTTTCCCTGTGCCATGCTTCAAATGGGGCTGCCATCCATGTCCTACACAGAGACTCTGGTGTAAAATTATACTGAAAACTGCAATAAAAGGAAAATGTAACTGCAACAGTACCAAAAGCAGCAGAGCTACTTATCAGCAACTTTTGCCAAAATGTTCAGGAGTTGCTAACATTGCAAAGAACAGTGCAACTCTGAGAAGTGATGTGGCAGTCCAGTGTTTTCTCATGGAACTTGGTTAAACTCTAGAGTAAGGTCCTGGTTCTCCCAAAGCCGGTGACAAAATGCCCATTACCTGGAGTGGGAACGTGGTTTTAGCTGGGAGGAGCTGCTATTCTGATTTGAATAACTGGGAATGTTTGGTTTGTCTTGAGGGCAATTTCCTTGCTGATCTTATCCCTTCTAAGGTGATCTCAAGATTCTGAAGATGATTTAGAGTTTGCATCAACTTCCCCCCTTCTTTTGGTCAGTGCTGCCTGGGAGTTTTGCACATGGGTGAGGCTGGTGCTCTGCTGCTCTGGCTCTGCAGCCACTGAAGGATTTCTGTCTGTGCACAGATAGAATTACACCCATTCCTTGGCAGCCTTCTATTTCCTCTCCCACTCTTGGATATCCAGCAGATTGATGTCCTCTAAGGCCTCCTAGTTGTGAAATGGTGTATAAAGTCAAAATTGGTGACAAGGGGCCAGTCTGAGTGACCTTCTGATTAATCTCTTCTAACCCAGCAGTGTAGCTATGAAGATTTTTCACTGTTCATCACGTAATGCTGGAGTACAAGCACACCCACTTGGCTCTGCCGTGATGTTGAAAAATAAAGGGGAATCAAGAGGAAGAAATTATTCATTTTTCTTCTGTGGATAAAAATAAAGTGTAACTTTTCATCATTTCATTGACAGGATGTTGTGTCTGTACTGGACAGGGGCAGCCACTGAGAGGGGGGCAGTGAGGAAGTTCAGAGGTGAGCTGCTGTGGGATTGGAGGTTGGACCCAGAACTGAGGATTGCCAAGGAAGAGAAGGAAATAGAACTGAAATAACCAGTAGGGGAGAGAGCAGGGCTGAGAGCAGCAGGAATGTCACTCCTGCTTTCAGGATGTCAGCAGTGCCAGTCTGCTCTGCTGAGTCCTGAGCCACATCTCTCAGCCCCTGTGCAGAAGCTCGGTGGCCTCCTGACCACATAAAGAAGTGGAAAGGTCAAATGTTCACCATATCTGTGTGGAAATGATGTGTCAGACTTGTTCATCAAGGAGTAAAGAGAGTCGATCAATATTTAGCTAATGTAATTTTTGGAAGCATTTATTACTAATGTACAGGCAGCTGTAAGGCTTGCAACAGCTTTCAGAAAACACAAAATACACTTTGGTGTATTTTATTACTTGCATTATTAATAAATTGGTATCTTTGAACAGTATAATGGTGTGAAACATCTTTGAAAGCAAGAGGCACAAAATGGTATTTAATGCTTTTACTAAAATAGTGACCTCTTATGAAGACAAAAAAAGTGCCAAGAAATGAACTTGAAGACTCTATTTATTTCAGCAGTACACAGTGTTGCATTTACTCTTGTGTGTCCCCTGCATGGCAAAGGTGGGAGGATAAAGAGCATTTTGTAGTATCTGTGCTTGTTGGGACCAAGATGTAAAGATGAACATTGGCACTTGGCAGACCAGGCTCCTCAGCCTACTTACCATTTTTATTGTTCTCACCTCTCCCCAGTTGCTCCATGTCTTGCTTGTTTCTTTAAATATTTCACAGCAATGGGATATTTTTGAGTCCTATTTAGGATGTGACCACTGTAATCAGTGGTTCCTTCCCTGCAAAAATGCTACTTTGGACATTAATCTTCACCATGTATTTATGCTGTTAGTCACCCCTCCCCAAATATTCTTAGCTGTTGTGTCTTTAAGTATATCTATTTTCTCAGACTATTTCTTCAATTTGTAATAATTTTACATCCTAAAGTGTTCTGAAGTGCTTGCAGCTCCTTTGCAGCAAGGTATTGTCTTCAAACTCAGAAAACACACTTTTCATCTGGGTCACTAATGACTTGGGGTTTCTTTTAATACAGGCATAATTTATCATGAGAAAAGTGGCTTTCCATAGCTAACAAGTGAATTTTAGTTGTTGTCCTGTTGATCTCATATTGAAACCTTCTTGAAACTTCTGGTGATTAGCAAATTTCAAGGACATTATTATTGCCATAAGCTTTATTCACTTCTGCATAATACCATGTTTTATTAAAGCACTGGCTGCAGGCCAGCTGGAAAGCCTCATTTATGTGGAAGAAACCTAAGACGGCACCATTCAGGAGCAAGGTATTTTAGAAACAGGATGCCACAGCTATGACATATTCATTACACATCCTGTGCTTTCCTTGCGTTTGTAACTTAACGCTTTTGTTAAAAAACAAACACAGATTTAGCTTCTGCCTGTGCTTCATATATGCATATAGTGTGCAGAATAGTTCAAGAAGAATTCCACCTTAGCTAGAAAACTCAGAGTATGGTTTCACCATTGATTTAAACTGAATTCTGGGCTGGTACCAAAGGATGAAGGAACAGTGAGTGCCAAGCCTTGCATGTTCCTGGTGCTCTCATGGCCAGGTGAGCCAGAGCAGCTCTCTGAAAAGTGATCCTCCCCTGCAGGGTTATTTTCAGTCAGAGCAGGTCCTTCCTCCCACCCTGTGCCTTGCTGCCAGAACGCTTTGGCAAGGGGAAGGAAGGAGTAGGGATCAAGGGGAAGGGCAGGATCTCCCCTTATGGCCCAAATCAAACTAATGGTGGCAAAACTGCACCTTAACTTCCCTTACTAGTCACTGGACAAGGCCAGAGGATGGAAGTAGATGTGTGGATACCTCTTGAATAAGCCTGCCAAGAATGCCCAAGATCTGAGCTAAACCACTGGGGAGATAAGAGATGAAAAAAAAGAATAAGAGATGAGAGAGAAATTGCACAGTGATGCATGGCAGTGGGGGCTGATCCATAACGTGTCTTCCTTGAATTATATTAGTATTATTTTGATGACCAGAGTTGGAGGGGATCCTTCACCCTCCTTTTTGGGGACAGCAGAAGAGAGAAGATGCAGCATGATCCCCGTGTTGTGCAGATGAGGATTTGTAAAGGGCTGAGTGCCCCACCTGTGCTGGAACTTCAGGAGATTGTCAGCAGACAGTGCTGGCTTGGGGGCAGAGGAGGTGTGAATATGCAAGTTATATTATGCATATGTAACAGGTTTGGCACTGAAGAAACTGGTGCAGAACCTCACTGTGTGGGAGATTTTTTCCTGATCATCAGTGGTATTGGATGATTAGCCTGTTCTGTGAATTCTAGTTGTAAACAACCAAAAAGAGGAAACTAATTTACCAAGGCACTCTAAACAAAGCTTTTCTTCTTTGGGCAACATCAAGCTATTTTCCAGGTAAACTGCCTGGCAATCCAGCTTTTCTTTGTGCCTTTTGTGCCTTGTTTATGGCCTTGATTCCTCATGGTGTTTAAAAGTGTGTTATTTAACTGTGAGTTGTTCCATTGACTTGCTGTGGATGTCAAAGGAACTATTCATGTATTTAAATGGAAGCACATTCATTCTTGCTGAACTGGAGCTTGCCAATGAGGAATACTACTTAAACCAGAAAAAAATTACGGATTTTGGAGACAAGAATCATCTGGCAGCAGAGATGGAAATGAAACCAGGTAGAGTTGCCCAGCCGTTTGGAAAATAAATGATCCAATTCTCCGTTGAAGGATTAGCTGTGAATTTAGCATTGACTTTATTTTCCAGTACATCCCTCTCATTTGTCCAAGAGTTATTGTCTTTAATTACCATTGTGGTGCCTGCAGGCAGCAGTCTTTAAATTAGTTATGCAAAGTTGTGCTCTCAGCAGTCGTCAGGAGATGGTATCAGCTTTGGTATCAATCCCCTTACAACAGCCTGACAGCATCAGCAGACTGTACTTTTTGTGATGTCAGTATTTGGCCTGGTAGGTAAGCTACTCTCCTAAACAAAACTAAAAGCACACACATTTGGTATTTATGGATATTTTTATCTCGAGAAACAAATACTGTCAGTTCGTGGCTTTTTAGGGGGTTGTGATTCACCCTCAGTGTTTTGTTAGACAGTTTATATTCTCCATCACAAATACTGCCGGCGCCATGCCTAATGGTGGTTATTTTTAATTCTGCATAAAGCACTGGTTTACATATGGGCAGTATGTCACCCATTCTGAAAAACAGACTTAAAGCAGAGAAGTTATTTACATAAATCCTTTTTAGATCTAGAAAAAACAGCCCGAGGCAAATAGTATTCATGCATGCTTGTGAAACAATCTTGAGTCTAAACTTATCTCTCTATATATGAAACAGAAAAATGATGACTACTGCTGAATTTAACAGGCCTTGTAAAATTTTTCTACCACTGCAGTATGTATGGCCGTGCCTTTGTGTGCTTCTTTACACAACAATTAGCTGGCAGTGGCTCTGCAAATAGGTTACTCAATGCTAAGGCTTTCCAGAATTAAACACAAAGGTTCAATAAAAGAATGTCCAGTCTTCTCAGCAAGTCTTTGTCTTCTGCATCAGAGCAGCTGGAAGCAGTAATTTGTCTTTGTGCAGGGATGAGCAAGGGTTTATTCCAACTAAAGCTCTTTAAAATGCTGTTTCCTTTCTTTCACTCCCCCTGGAAGGGTTGTAGGTAACCTACAGCAGTTACTCCTCTCTCAGAACTCTTCATGAAGGGGCTGATTCTGCAAACTTGCATGGCTTGGAAAGCCTGGTGTCTCCAGGGGGGTGTGACTGGTACTGGAGGATAAACTCTGTGGCTCAGTTGCTTCCTTATGCATTTAGAGGAGGATGTTCAAAGAGCTTAAAGGAACTGGATATTCTCACTGGCTGATATATAGTGGGAAGTGAATGTTTAACTCCTACAAGCTTCCCTTGACAATCCCCATCTTACATTCTGAGTGGTTAGACCTGTGCATTTCCATGATGAGGTGATATCTGCCTAGTAACACCGTGTTTGGAAAGGCAGAAACTGCCCTTCAAACAAAAAAAAATCCTATAATACTACAAGATTTAGTAGTGGGATTTTTCTTCTGTATAGAAAGAGAGAATTCAACTCAACAACCAGATGAAATTTCTCTGTCATTCTGGTGCACTTAATGGGAATACAGAGTGTAAGTTATTTGACTGTTAGGCTGCTAACTCTCTTTTAATGAAAAAACCCCTGACAAACCCAAACAATGATTTAGTTCTTGTTTTACAAGTTCCTTACTAAAGACTTTGACCTGAAGTACATCGCGTCTTGTGAGGTAACAGCTGGTCTATCATTGTCTTCGGAAAAAAGTAACAGTTGCTAAGATTTCGAGAAACAAAGATGGTCTTTGAATCAACTGGAACAGCTGTAAGAGACTGACACACCATGCACTGTCAGCTGCTAAATTCAGATATTCAGACTGCCCGAAATGGGATACTTTAACCCTTTGGCACTGCCAGATCCCTTTTCTCTCTCTTTTTCTTTTTTTAAGAAAAGCAGAAAAAGAAATTGGGTTTTCAATTTGCTTTTTACTTTCAGAAATTAAAAAACAAAACAAAGCAAAATCCTCCAAATGATCACTTTCTTTGCAGGGATTTTGTCTGTTTTGTATTTATTCAAGTTCTGATTTATAAATCATCCAAAGACATGCTTGTTGACAGCTGAAATTTGCATTAGAAAAGTATAATGTCTCTGTGTGGTGCATTGAAACAAAAATATAATAGTTCATATCCAAAAAATAGCATCAGATGCTATTTTAAGGCACTCAGCATCTTCCCAATTTTGTATGTGGAGAATGTATTTAGTTAATTGAAGCAGAATGAAGGTGAATTTATCATATCTGGGAGGGAAAGGTAAATGATAGCAACAATCTCTTTAAAAGACACATGTTGGATCCATGTGAGATCCAAAAGCTGGTGGCTGAAGTTGGGCACATTCAGACTGGAAAAGTTTAGTTTTTCTTTTTAGAGCAATCAGGGAACTGATCCATAATTTAAATTAGCTTGGGATGTGGCAGATTTTTCCATTGCTTGAAACCTTCAGATCAAACTTGGCTCTCTGCTCTTGCTGGTCCTCACAGCATGTTCTCAAGTGCTCCAGAATATTGTGAGGGGTTTTTTTTTCAAGGATGGCAAAATGTGATGACATGAAAATTTATTTCACTTAATGAAGAGTCAGCAGCCATCTCCTGTTAACAAAACACTTGTATGACATCGGTCCTCCTGAAAGCCAAGCTCTTACAACTTGGAGCCCGACTGATTTTTGGATGTCTGAAACAGGCACATGCTGGGACTCTTTTTAGGCTATTGTTTCAGCTCAGTTACGAAGGATGGGGTTTTATTTAGGAGCCTCTGAGATTTTGTAGCTGGTGTTAGATGGTGTCAGGGAAGCTGTGCACAGCACAGCTCCTCTTGCTGCTGATGGAGAGGGTGAAGCACCCAGTGAGTGGCACCCAGAGCTGCTCTGGGGAGGAGCTCTGCTGCCCAGAGCAGGACTCCAGTGCTCAACACTCAACACAAGTGTCTCAGCACTGAACACTGTTTTCTTGCCCAAAAAGCCATACTGGCTCAAGCTTCTTCCTAAGCCATTTTCTTCAGTATTTCCCAGCTTGGCTTCATACAAAAACTTTTTTCCTGATCACATCTAACCAATTTCCATGTGTCCTGCACTCCTAAGTCCAGATCCTGCACCATCCGAATAACTAAAAGATTGGCAATTATCATCACTGTTTGCAGGATCAAGCTTAGTTTATTCTGTTTTGTGAAAAAAGTAGATTTGTACCATGAACCCCAGAGGATTGGAAAGTTCTTTGCTCATGTGAGTGAATGTCCTAGAATAAAGGCTGAGACACGAATTGAATAATTTTCCAGATATGATAATTGGGCTAAGCAGAATAAACTGCTTAGTCAAGAGCTTTAATTCTAATGAATAGGAAAACACTTTTCTTTCCTGATATCTTGTTATATATTTACAGTTACTACAAGGTCTACATAAAGGCTGGACCTCCTGATATCCCTCTCTGCATTTGCAATGAAAGACCAAGTCTGCTGTCATTAAGCCAAATTCCAGCTCTGTTTTCCACATCTTTGTATTTTTCATGCCTGATAGTCTGAGAGATCTATTTGTCATGAAAGTCAGGGAGACACAAGAGAAACAAAACAACAGATTTGCATATATTCTGATTTTAATTTCTTCTTATATTATTCATTGTTGAAAAGATTTTTAAGGAGACTTTGCTGCTACCTTTGAATTGCTTTCTCTTCTTTTCCCTAACAGAGGCACATCATTATTGTATGAGGTGAATGGGAATTACTTTTCAGTATCCAGAAATAGACTTTGGCCTTTTGACATTCTAATAATTCCCAGAACAGCCAACTGAACCTTCACCATGATAGAATGGATTTGCTATATTAAAATATTGTAGCAGTGCCCTGATTTCAAGTCCTGACAGTTTAATCACTGCAGTTGACCCATGTTCCTCATACAGCTGCTTTCTGCAATGTGGTTACAACATCCATGAAGATTTTCCTTTGCTTTTAGAAACTTGGTTTAAAATAGTGAAAATCTGTGTTTCAGATCCAAGTTTACCTACTGTTCTTTAATGGTATGAAATGTCATATTTCTTCTCTTATTTATTAAATCCTGTGCTTTGACTAGAACTTATTTCCAAGAATATTAAATTATTATTCTATTATTAGAGCACAAGGTTTGATTCCTTGACAGGTTGACAAGAACTCTGGAACACTTTGCAGGAGCAGCCCTTCCTGATCAAAACTACCCTCAGCAGCATCAGTCAGTTTACCCTGGTACCAAAATATAATTGAAATGAAGCTGCTCGTTTGCTCCAGCAGTGTGTTGTGTAATCTGGGACTTAATGCTCTATTTTTCACAGTCACCCCACCCTCTGACACTGACAGTCACATTCAGAGCAGCAGCTACCAACACTCTGCAATGCCTGATCCCCTGCACGCACATCCTGATTGAGCTGTTCATACATTCCAACATCTCTCAGGTTTTTTGGCCATCATATACCACATTAACATAGGCTCATGGCCATGTGTCTCCTGCCATTTGTTGCTAATAATTAGATTGCAATTACACTACAAAGACAATAAACCTACAAATTTGGTGCACCTTGGAATCTTCCTTGCATTGCGGGGTTTTTTCACAGCCTTCTGAGTGCTTTCATTTACTGTGCTCTTTGGCTCCTTGACTTCCTTCCTCTTCTGGTTTAGAATTTTAACCAAACATTCAAGATCACTTTAGCATGCTCAATTTGGCTCTTTTTAATTAGCTGAGCTATGTGTCATTATGTCAGAAGATTTAGATTTCTTTTGCAGCAATTTGCTGTGAAAACAGTTACCTTACAGATACAGTTATTGTGTCTGTGAACTGTGTGCTTTTAGAATAGTTTCATTTTCAAAGGATGCTTTCATGGAAAACAAGGTGAAATTATGTGGGAACAACAGATTCTGCAAACAATTCTAATAGGTAGTTCCTTTCTTCCTTCCAAGACTTAGTGTTAGAAATCAGATTAGAGCACGAGAGATATAGGGAAAAAAAAAGAGAAAATACAGAGTAATGTTGTACTCAGACTCCAGAACCATGTTTTGAAAGCTCATGGGTGAACTGATGAACAATTCATGTGAAGGTTACATAGAGCTTATTTCTGATAGGTTTCTCCACATTTCTTGTTTATGTTTTATTTGTTTGGTTGCTTTGTTCCAGTGCCGTAGTGACACCCTCTGGCAATGGCAGGACAGTTTCATTGCCATTAGGGAGCTTTTCAGCAGCAATCATTGAGCAACCTCATGGAAAAGGCATTGGTGTGCCCTGTCCTTCCTTCCCTCAGAGCTGGTTTGTCTCAAGATTAAAATTCAAACATGTAAAGTTAAAGTTAGCGTTGTACACGATGGCTGACGGATACAAAATTCAAGTGACATGTAATAAATCATGTTAGACATTTTGCTCTGGTGAGTAGGACTTATCTTCTGGTGAGCAGCTTGAAAAGTTTCCCTTTGTACTTTAATTAATTTGTTTGCATCAACTCTAAAGCACACTCTTCTCTCCTGGAGCACAGGCTCTGAGCAAAGCCTTACCAGTGCTCTGGCCTTGGTGTGGATCTCACCAGAACTGAGAAGACTCACTGATCCCTTCCACTGGGAAATAACACAGGGTTTTAAAGATGAAAAAGCTACTGGAAGTTGTCTGCCCACTGTTAATTTTGTGTGTTGCATTGGTAATACTTTTATTTGTGCTGTCTTACATGATGGGTCACAAAATACAAACTTCCCCCAGCGGATATTTTTCCATTTTTCCAGGCAGTAAAAAGAACAACCAGTGAGCTTTTGAGGCAGTTGGAGCAGCAAAGTGGGGCAGATGAGGCTTGGAGAAAGGCATTAAGGTGCCTAAGTTCTATTAAAATCAAGGTGTTTTTATCACATCTAGGTCTGTGACTTGCTTTGATAAGCAGCCTTGTGCATGTCTGTGGGGCAAGCTGGTGATACAGAACTATGAGTTGGGGCAAAGCAACTGCCTGCCTGTGCCAGGTCCCTCACTGGGCCTCTCAGCAACCTGAATTAGCCCAGATCCAGGAGTTTGTGCTGCTGGGCTCAGGCAAAATTAAAGACTTATTTGGGAGACCTCCATGGATAAATGAGGAGTGAAGGTTCTGAGATGAAAACCTTTGATTGCCCTGTCCCTTAGGGACTTGCATGAGTCCTCTCCAGTGCCACGGCAGCATCTGAGCTGTCCTGGGCTGATTCTGGGGACTCTGGGCTGGGACACAGGGACTTCTCAGCATCCTGGTGAAATATGAAGGTCTGGCTCAGCTTCTGAGAGCAGCCGTGGTTGTCTCTGCCACCTGGGGTCACTGTGATCAAGGTTATTAAAAAGGAGAGGTATGGAGTAACAAAGGAAATAGAAGCAGTAAAAAACACACTTCCCAGCCCTAACCCCTGGAGGCTAAAATTGAGATTACCACAAGTATACAAATTAGTTGAAATTTTTATTGTGTGTGAGAAAATGAAGCCCTATACTTCAGTGTGTAAACAAGTCTACTTTAGCAGGTCAGGGATTTGTATAAAGCAAGACTATCACAAGAAAAATGTTGCCTCTTGTACACTTTTCTTACTGCATTTTGTCTCAGCTCTTCTACCTGTTGGTTCCTACAGTGTGTTACAACTGACTTTGAAGGTCCTTGTAGATGTGTAGTTTTGTGGCTGAGAAATCTTCTGTGGCCTTGATGCTGATCTGGTTTAATCCTGGAACTGCTTCAAAATCTCTGTGGCTGTTCCTGTTATTTACACATGTGAGATTATAGGGGAGTCTAATAGATATTTTAAATCTGCACCCATCTTACAGAATTTCTTAAGTGTGCTATTAATGAAACCTTTGTCTCAGCTAAGCCCCCATGATGCATTATGTGCAAGCAATACTTCTTAAAAGCACTTTGGCTGAATTTTCAAGCTGGCTAGGCTTAAAGTTGTCAAAATATGTATTTATGTTAAAACTCCCCCAAATGCTGTGTGGATGTAAATCTTTCTGTGGAGGTGCTGCCTTGTGAGAGAGGAAGGGCTGTTTGTGCACTGGCAAAAGAGGAAAACCCAGATGATGCAAATGCAACTTCCAAACCCATTTCTTGTCAGAGCAGCACTTCAGTGTGTGAGCTGCTCAAAGCTGGGCATCCCTGCTGCTCTCTGAGCTGTCTCTAACACAGCTGCAAAATTGCTGCCTTGTGCTCTGAAAGTCTAAGCTAAAGCAGTAAGGCACAGAAACCCTTTTCACACTCTCTTCTGCTCACAAATCCCTTTATAAAGGCCTGTAGGTACCCTGAGAACAGACTTTTACTGCAGTACCTGCAGTGGGTGGCCACCACTGGAGCTGAAGGAGTTAATGCACATCTGTGGAGTGCACCTTTTTTTCCCTTAGCTAAATATTGCTGGAACTTCTAGACAACGGGACTGTCTACTTCTAGACAACAAGACATTGCATGGAATTCAGTCTGTTCTTTACTAGGAAAAATCAATAAATCAGTTTCTTTATTTGTCCTTATTAAATGAAAACTGTATCACAGACTCACAGAATGGTTTAGGGTGGAAGGAGCCTTAAATATAATTTTGTTCCAACCCCCCTGCCATGGGCAGGGACACCTTCCTCTATCCCAGGTTGCTCCAAGCTCCAGCCAGCCTGGCCTTGGACACTTCCAGGGATGGGGCAGCCACAGCTGCTCTGGGCACCCTGTGCCAGGGCCTCAAAACCCTCATGGAAAAGAATTCCTGTATAATTTCCTTCTAATGTGTGTAATTTTCTTAATGCTTTTGTTGACATATCTGTGCATTTGATTCAATAAGAAGTACTTCAGTTACAGGTATAGTTGAAGGAGAGCAGAGTGGAAAAAACAGTAGTAGTGCTCACAGTAGTGTTCCATCACAGCTCTTTGCAGGTGGAAAACATCCATTCCTTGCAATGCTGGAGGGCTGTATAGTCAGAACTGCCTTACTCCTGTGCCTTTTCAAATGAGCTTTGCATCACTGGCACCACCTCTAAATAAAACTACTTAGCATATTTTGTAGTTACATGATATTCAAAGCATCTCTCAGAACCACATTTTAGTCCTATTATAATCAGTGTTCTTTGGAGTAATTAATTATGTATCCCATCACGAGGTCAGAATCAGAACATTATGTTTTCATCTCTTATAGTGGGATAGCTCCTCGTACAGGCTATCATGCTGCTGTACACATAATTAGTACTATATGAAGAATATAAATTAACATGTTAGTTTCGATGGGAATGTTGATGAGGTTGGAAAGGCGTCATTAATACGCTCAATAGTGCAAAATAATACTTCTGATTTTAGCTTCCTTTGCTTTTCCTTTCAACTAGTTAAGCTAAAAATACAGCACAGCTGCTTTCCCTTTACACATGTGAAAATGTGTGGAATGTGAAGTGAGGGAGAGAATTGCAGCCCTTTGGGTGAGAAAACAGGAGGCTCAGTGCTGAGGCTCCAGGCTGTGTCTCGTCAGGGAGAGGGGCAAAAGGAGGGCTCAGGGGAGCACTGTGGCTGCAGGGATGGACAGGCTGCTCCTCCTGGGACAGCATCACTGGGGGCTCACAGCAGGCTGGGCTCTGCCACTGATATCTGGGCTCCAGATAAATCTGACTCCCTGTGCAGATGCCCCTGAGCTTCCTTCTCTAAGGCCTGAGTAGTTTTGAGCAGAACTCAGTAGTTTTTGTAGAACTCAGCAGTCCCTCAGATGCACATGGTTAGTCCACAGTTAATGCTGCTAATGGGTCAGATAGAAGATTTAGGCAGAAGCAGAAGATCCTTACAGATGTGAATCAATTCTTATCAATAACATCTAATTGTGTCAGCTCTCATGGCAAAGGAGAATCCAGCTGATCTGCAGCTTGATAGAAACTCTATGCACCAGAGCAGTGAAAAGGATGAATGGAAGCAAAAAGCACACCATGGAAGGCTTTGTGAAGTATATTTATTTTAATATTAGTTGGCTCTTAAAAGGTGCTCTTTGCCTATTGTGCTCTGGGCTTCTTATTAAGAAGGATAAGCAACCATTATCTATGTTGAACACTTTTTGGATATCCTTTGCTATTGTGGCTGATGAATAAAATGACAAAGTGAGTATCTGATCCTGAAAGTTGATCTCTGCAAACAAGCTTTTATAAACTGGAGGAGCTCCGTGGACGTCAGTGGGAGCTGCTACAGGAAGGAGGATTAATCAATATTAAATTGGTGGCCAAAGTAAAGGAGCTGTTGACTGGGAGCAAAACAGCAGAAAATATTGGTAGGAGAGAATTAGATTGTGCTCTTAGATAGCTCTTTTGTGAATCTAAATCAGAAAATTGCTAATTAGTTTTTACAAATTCCGGGAGTTGTTTAAACTTGGCTGCCTTTCATAGTTACTAGAAGTTTCACATAAAGTCAAGTAGATTTCTAATGTGATTGAATTAATGTTTTGCCATTACTGGAGTCTTCTTTTTCCTTTCCTTATTTTTATTGATTTAAGATGCAGGAGTATAATACTGCATCAATGCAACCTTGCATAGATTGCAAGTGTATGACTTTAAACCCAGAAATTTTGCTAACAGTTATTTTTGAAAATTTCCATCTTTCCTTTTAGTTTTCTTGGTGTTTTTAGTTCATTGCTCCCAGATTCAGCCTCTTGCTAGTGACCCAGCTTTCCAGTCACAGAGGCATGAAAAATCAGCATAATTAAAAACCATATATTAAAGCAACTTTTTAACAGTTTTCTTTTCTGAAATGCAAATGAGAGATCAGACAAGACTCACCCGTGTTTGCTCTCTGTGTTGCTTGAAAAAAATCCAACTGCACTTGGAGATGTGATGCTGGTAGGATATTGCAGTCATTTTTATTGAAAACTCGGGGTTTAACTCAGACAATGCTCTTAGTACCTAACTCACAATACTGATTATAATTTCTGGTCAGCTTTTATTCTCTTCCCATCTCTATTCCCATGGAATTCACAGTGATGCTGCTCTGCCTTTTTCTCTTAAATCCATTGGGTTTACATTCTGGTAATTTTCCACTTTTCTTCTCCTCCCGGCCCTCTGCGTGCTGCCTCACAGCTCTCTTCCACTTTGCAATTTCTGATTTATTTCTGGCATCTGTTCAATTTCAGAGAAAAAAGAATTCTAGCCCATGAGTCTTGAAAGGAAATATAAATTCCATTTTTATCAACATTCGTCAATTAAAATCCGATACTGCAAAGCCTGTTTATAAATAACTTGACTATTCCAAATTTATGTTGATAATACCTTACACCATTCATGCCATATATGTAACACTTTCATATGGCAGATGAGGAGAGGTGTTTCTGTGAGACTATATAAATTTACAAGTACAGAAATAAAATCCATTGACTGCACCCCAGTGTCACACTTGCTGTGTGTACGTTCACACTCACACATTTGTGCATCTCAGTTGCTTTGAAAGATGAACTTGTATGTGATTATCTGGTAAGATATAAAACTGCAGCCTGAAATCTGATCTCTTGAGTTTTGGTTCAGGACCAGATTCTGGAAAATGATTTGAGTTCTGATTCAGGCAAAATCTCCTGAATATGTTTTTCTGGCCATATTTTTGAGAACAGCTGATCTTTTCACATTTTTTCCATTTGGGTTAGAAATCTTAAGAGAGTAACCAAGATGCCACTGAAATACTGATGTTTGCTGCTCACTGGAAGGAAAGTGCAGCCCAAATACATGGAGCCGTAATTCTGGCATTTTTCTCTGGTGTGTTTCAAAGCTCTAGATGATAGATAATGACATTAAGGAGAGTGAGTTGAAGTTAATTGCAAAGCATTGCTTATTAGGTTTGAAAGAGATATAATCACAGGGCATTCTAATTCCTTAAGACACTGATTAATATAACAGCTACAGAGAAAAAACTGGCAGGGAATACGTTTCTAGGGAGTTTGCAGGATTGCTGGTTTATGCATTTTCTTTTACAGCCTACACAGTTGGAGATAATTCAGAATCTTACTGTTTAAGAGTAAGCCAAGTATCTAAAATCTTGTGACCATATTTAGGGATGGATGAAATGTTTTTGTTAAAATAGCTCACACTCCCTCGCACATGCCCGTATTTCTGTCCGGCCTTCAGGCCGGCAAAAGGAAGAAACAGGAGACCTCAGAGATTTCCTTTGCCTTTCTTGTGATCCATCAGCTGGGTGTTAATGATCTCACACTGCTTATTCCAGTACCCAAACATCTGCCTTCCCTCTGGGCTTGGTTGAATCACCCAGTGCATTTACCAGTTGCTGTGTTCATCTGCAGCTCTGTTTTGGTTTAATCATCCCATTAGTTGGAGCTGAAGAAACACTTGGTGGCAAGTGATACTGGTTTGTTCTGTGTTTCATCCAGCATGATGCTGGGCTGTGCCACGTTGGGTTGTCTCCTGGCAAGGGTGGAAGAGTAGGGAGAAAATTCAGAAGTTATGGGAATGATAGCATTATTTTGGGGTGACACTTTTTTTCTTGCTGTCCCACTGGTACCGATCTTTTCCAATCATCCCCTGTCTATCCAGCATGTTTGTCTGGATAAAGGCTGTCTGTATCTCTGGTGGGAATGTGCAAAATATAGAGAGGACTAGAGCAGTGTAAAAATAACATTTATTAGCAGAGAGATTAAAGGCTGAAGAAGGATGTTTGGGGGAACAGCAAGAAAGGCAGTCCCAAGCTACATCTTTAACAATGAAATTCTTGCAGCAGACTCAGACAATCTGTTCCCAGTATGTACCAGGACACAGAGCATTACCCATGGCTGTGCCAAGAGCCTGAACTCCACACAGCTCCTGAGAGTCACTAACTCTGCTCAGCACATGCACTGACTTGAATCCTCCAATTGGAATCTAGAGGATGCCTGAAAAACTCCAAAAGAAGGCAGATTTAGGCTGTACAGGAGGTGGATTCTGAAAGCCACCAGTGGCAGAATTGGGAGATTGTTTTTGGAGAGCGAGATGTCTCATTCCTGACCCCGTCACCTTCCGTGCGAGCCAGGGGGAGAGCACTGATGCCAATCCAATAGGCATGCTCAGCAGATGTCCAAGGCTCTGGTTTATATCCAGTCATACTAAAGGTTGTTTATAAAGGCAAGACATTATTGTTCTCAGTGTTTGGCACTGCCTCTCATCTTTTAAAAAGTTGAGAGGAGCAAATCTGATGAGGTTCTCAGCAATTTTGTCTCGGTTACAAGAATAGGCTGTCAGGAATCAGAGCGTTTTCACCAACAGTGATCCTGCACTTGTTTTACTCTTCGTTGACCTGCTAGGGAACATCTTCTTGCTTGTTCTTGGAAATACAGTCTGAAAGGGTCCACTTGAGTCACTGAGTTCAGCCATCTGATAACTGTATAAAAACCCAGTCATAAGATCCCTCATATAACCTAAATGAAGAGGTTTTTGTTTTCTCCTGTTTATTGGGCTACAGTTGTTGGAAAGCTGCTGCACACTACTTCTCCCATGGCAAGAGAGCATCTCACTTCCAGCCTAAATGTTTATTTGTGTTGATTTTTCATGGCTTCATTGTCCATGAGTTAAAGTACCTCGTTTTCAACTCTGTTGTTCAGCCTAACCCTTGCCTTTTATCCCTATGTACTTATAACTTAAAATTATATCTGTTCTTTACTTATTTTACTGCAGTAAATGATTCATTCTCTTTTATCTTTTGTGAAAGATAGATTCTTCTTTACCCTTATCACCCCAGAATACCTTTTTCTGAAACTTTTTTTGGATTAAATGCATCTTGTTTCTCTGTTTCTTTTGCACGTGGTTGATGAGAATTGTGCCCAGTATTGAAGTGGGATAATTTACAGAGGTGCTTTTTACAATGGCATTAACACTGCCTTGCTCACTTGAATGTGACCCAGTTTGTACTGGTGTAGGGTGGATTTGCCTCTTCCCAGCCAAGGGTAAAAAGGGTGGCTTGCAATTACCTAGTGGCTTAATGAATTCAGATTAAAGTAGAAATTGTTACTGTAACTTCAACATGCATGGCCTTTCATGTCAGATTACTGAATTTCATTCCAACTTTATTACTTCAGTCATCAAAAGCATCCTCTGTGCAATCCATCTGAACACAGCATCTCCACCTGCCAGGATTGAAATATCCTCAACAAAATGACCTCCAGGTTTGTTCTTCCACTTCCAATATCAACTGTTGTTAATCTACTTTAAATTATTGCCTTAAACACATTAGAGTTCTTCTTCCTAATCAACTTTCTCATTTTAAGCAGCAGCTTGCCTCTTAGCACTGAATCTGCTTCCTTAAAGAATTGATTGATTTATTTTCTGTAGAATATCAGTTATCAAATAAAGGGAGAAAGAAGTGTGCCTCATTTTCCAATTACCTCTCTGACTTTCATGATTCCTGACTTAAAAATTTGTTTTCAAACCTTGCACGAGGTTGGACTAATGGTGAATCTACAGCTGCCCAGGTTACCTTGAGATGACATCAATGTACAGACATCAAAGGTGATGTACAAAGTGCCTTTTAATGCAGTCTTTTCTGAGTTGATTAAAAAAAGGTCAGACATTTGTGCTGCAGTCCTGATTTCACATCAGGAAAATTATACCTTCCTGAGCCTTTCACAATGAGAATTTCAGACTGTGGGATGTCTGACAAATTTAGTTTTCAACTGCATGAAAATTAACAACTAGGCTGTCTCCCCCTCAAAATCCTAGTGGAATACACAGTATTTTTTAGAAATCTCTATTTCTAATTAAAACAAATGAAACTGAAAGTGGTTTATGCTTTTCCATTTTTCCCCCCAGCAGGTCACTGAGTCACTACTTCTCTTAAAATCTCTTCCAAAACTTTCCTCATTATTTCCTCATAATTTTGCATGCTGTGAAGTAATTACCATATAAAATGTTTCGGCATATAAATGAGTTCACCATATAAAATATATATGGTATTACATTAAGAATTCATAGTTGGTTCTTCACAGTAGCTTTTAGACCTCAATTTTAGGGGAATTTTTTGTCACCACTTCAAAGAGAAAATGACATTAAATGTAAATATTCTGAATATTGTAATTGTTATCACCATTCACTGAAAGCCCCTTTTTAGAGCATCCTCAGAGGGGTAAATAGTTTGCAAGAAACAAAATCTCCCTGTTCTGGACACAGATTCTGCTCAAAGGAGACAGGAGTCCTTTTCCTGAACATTTCAAGGTTGTGCTTAACTAATTGAGCCTATTTTGGCATCGTATTTTTCCTGAACAGGACTATTCTGAAATTATCAGTTCTTCTGAAAACCCATAAATGTGGATTTTTGGCTTCTAATTTTAAAAATCTTGGCTATAAGTTTTATATAGTGATTCTGTCTGCCGAGACAACACTTAGGCTGAGATCTCATCTGGATTTAGAAGACAGAGTACAAAGACATTTTGTCTTTTGCTTGTCAGTTTATTATTTTTGATGTTCCAATTTTGCTATAGTTGAAAATGGCTTTTCCTTTCTTTGCAAGCTAAGAAATAAATCCTTCTTAAGAGTGCAGCCATTCTGCCATTCCTTGAATTACTAAGAACATTAATAAAATTCAGTGAAATACAAAGTGTTCATATTAACGAGAGTTCAGAGGCTTCTAAAATATTCGGAGCAATAATATTTCATGGATTATGTTGGAGTACTGTCTGCAGAGGTCAACTATGATATGATCACTGAAACCTGTGGCTGTGCTGTGGCCTTAGGAAACCTGTGTGAAAATAAACCACATGGCTTTGACAGACCAAAGCAGCCAGCAGGAAATAAGGGCAGAGCCATCCACTCACTGCCCAACTGATGGCATGAGAGAGGCCATTAAAACAAATAATATAAATGAGCCTGAGCTGGCTATAAGGCCTGCAAGGTGATTAATGCCTGTGGTGACAAGTTGGAGGCATAGGAGGAGATTAAAGATTAAGTTAAAGGTAAGAGTGCTAACAGGCCTTTTCCTGCCCAGTGCTTCTAATTGCTCTTCCTTCCTGCAAATCCAGTGGCCAGCACTGCCTGCACAGCACCACATTCCTCTCTGAGACTTGTCAGGCTGCTAGATAAATGAAATACTCCTTTTCAAACACTTTCTTCTGTCTTTTCTTCCTTTTTAAAAATCTTTAAATTTTTTTCTTTTCTCCTTTATTTCCTTTTTTTTCTTTTTCTTTTTAGCCTGCTCTGTCATTCTTTCAGGAGTCACGTGGAAGCTGTTGCTCTTGGCTTTGGGCAGTGTCCAGCATTGGGACTTTAGGTGTAGCTTGGTCCAGACCTGCCTCCAGCTGCCCAGACTGATGCAGTGGGCAGAGAAGAGACCACCAGGAAGCCTAGGCAAGGACTGCAGATTTCTCTCACTTGGCTTTCCAAAACAATTGTTCAAAGAACAAGAAAAACCCAGAGTATCAAAAAGCCCGATGCCCTGACCTGCCAAGGCTCAGTTGTAGTGTGTCTACTGCCTTATTTGCAGGAGGTTTTAACACTTGACCTGAAAAGTCAACAAAAGAATCACCATCTCCCATCTTAATAAATTAAGTTCTATCTTCTTTAATCACTTCCTACAAACACACAAAGTCATCTGTTTCCTTTTGGCTTAGATCTTGTATAATGTTTGGAGGAAGAAGGTCTACTTTTGTCAGCACCCCTGTTAAATTTATTTGCTTTTCTAGTTCAAGGAAAAAAGCCTATAACTCTGAAAGTCATCCAATGCTCTTATTTATTTATTTTGCTCAGTTTGATTGATACGTCTTTGTTCTGAGCTTATACAAAATTGACCACAACTCCAGTAAAAGTGTCTCTTGTTAAAACACTTCCAGAATATCCACGTGGTCTCCTCCAGAGCCTGTCCTGCGTGGGAAGAAACTTGACCTTAGGTGGAGGTACACTGAACTCAGAAGTTATCCATCAGAAATCTTTCTGGCTGATAAGTCCAGAGCTTGATAATTATTCAGACTGCTTTGCTGCATGTAACTCTGCTTCTTGAGTTACAAGCAAGGGTTCTCAAGCTAAGATGGAAATAGGGCAGCTAGTTTGACTTCCCTTTGTGACTGAGAAAGCTTTCATCTGGCTCAGTGAGCAAAGGAGTCACCTGGAGAAGCAGAAATGTCACCCTAAGATATCACCAGTGCAAACATACACAAATAGATGCCTCTTAGCACTGTTCCATAATTGTTCATTGGTTCTCTCTGGCATAATCAGGAGAACAAGCTGTAAAAGATGAAGTTGGTGATCATTTGTGTAAATATGTGTAGATATGCTTGTGTCTATGAATGTATAAATATATATGTATTTATTTATTTCATGTTTCATGGGCCACCAAGATTTATTGTCCTTTGTAGTAAATATTGACCTTGGATTTATCTCAGTCAATGTTTACCTCTTAAGCCAATAAATCTTGAGGTTCACCTTAACAGAAGTCAATATCTGCTTAGTGTTCAGCTTCATCATTAATATAAATATTTTAGTGACCTTTGCATGTATTATCTATTTTTAAAAGTCAGCTTAGAGTTACCAATCTTATAGCACATCAGTAGTTTATTTTTCGGTTACTTATTCCTGTAAGATTTTTATAATAACCTCTGATATTCCTGTTGAGGTGTTGCAGAGTGTTTTTTTGAGGAGAATCTCAGGAATGTGAGTGCAAGTTGCTGTTTCCAGTGGGGAGGGATGTGGCCCATAGCAGCTATGGATATCTGTGTGCTTCATCACGTATTTACCTACTGCCAGGGTCCAAGCACTGCTTTGATTGCTGCTTCTTCTCTGGGAGTTTTTCAAGACATTCTTTGTATGAGCAAATCTTTCTGGGATCAAGTGTTTGCTTTTCTGTATGTGTCACTGAGTTTAGGGTTAACAGGGACCTTTAGACCACCTAGTCTGACCTTGTTATCTCCTGCCATCTTTATCTCCTCCATTTAAGAAGCACTTCTTGCTGCCTTCCACCTCCCTTCTCTTTTGACCCTCACCAAGAGAAATTTCTCTGCAGTGTCCTTATTAAAGTTTTCCTTTTTAATTGCATTTGATTTGGTGTGGTAACATCTCAATCTAGATTCACAGTGAAGTGTCCCAAAGGAGTGTTGCTCTCTGGATCTCTCTGGGCTGGCACATGCAGACATTGCCCCTTCATGCCTGGATATTTAGGCAGGAACATTGCATATAAATGTTACCTCGAGCCATTCATGCATGGCTGGGGTCCCTCCTGATGTCCTCCCCTTAAAAGTGAGATTCAAAGTGAAGTCTGAATGCTTATGAGCTCTTCCCATGTCCTCTGGCCACAGGAACAGTAAAGAAGGCTGTGATTTGGTCCATGAGTTGTGAAATCCTCCCTTTAAAATAGTCTGAAGGCTCCAGGGCAGCTACTTAACTCAGGCACCAAGCTCCAGATTTTCCTTGTTATTATTATTATTACTGCTCCACAAAGCAAACATATAATACTTGTGATTACAAACCACTTCACCAGCAGAGATAAGAGAGATGTTCATCCCAGAACATTCTCACTCCAAATCCCTGATTCTACCACCCCCTTTTCATTAAATTACTCCTTTTATTCCAACTTAGAGTGCTGACTGTTCACATGGATAAAGGCTTGCAGGGTTAAACCCTTTGTGAGCCTATAGAAAATGTTCTATGCATGTGGAGAGGTTTCTATTATTCGTTATAAAGGTGCTGCTGCAGTAAATGGTTTAAAAACATTGTGCTATGGAGAATTCTGATCCCTGTCACATGAAACAGCATAAATGTCAGACCGGGGATTTATATGAATATTCCTTGAAGAGAAGCAAAGACAAGGAATTAGTTGTTCTCTTGTCCTATTTATTCCCTTTAATTGGATTTATTTTTAAGTGGGCTTTAGTATAGAAATTTCTGCTTCATTTCTTTATTGTATTTTGGAATTTCATATCAACAGAGATAAAACCTGCTTGCCCTATATTAAAAAAATCTATTTAAACCAGTGGAGGTATGTTCCTTAAACAGCAAAATCTATTTTTTTTTTTTTTTTTTTAAAAACTATTCTTTAAACCTAACCTAAATCAGCTTACAGAGAGTATTTTAAGATGCTGGTGTTGGAGCAGCAAACACAGCCAGGATTCAAGATTCAGAGCAATTATAGCTGCTGATACATCAGGTCTTGGAGGGGCATGTGTGTGCTACAGGCCACAGCGTAGCTGGGCTGTGCAGGAGATCTGATAGAGCAAGGACAGCACTTGGCTGGTTTTTGGTGTCTCTGAGTCAGACTGAGGAGCTGCTCACTGTTGTCAACCTGTGATTCATAGAGTTGTGTAAATAGGCAAAAAATTCCTTTTTGTCATGCCAGAGGCCAAATTAAACAGAAATCTGTAAACTGGGAGGATTATTTGGTTGGGAGGAAGCAGCGTGAGTCGTGGGATAACGTACTCCTGCAGGTTTATTTTTGCACTTTGTTTCGGGGCTGGGTTTGTCCTGGTTTATTTAATGCCATAAAATATAATTCTTTCTGCTGAGAAATTGCTTCAAAATTATACCAGCATGAAAGCAAACATGGAATTAGTGGAGCCAAGCAAAGGTGTTTGAAGGTTTGGACTAAGAGTGGCCACAAAGGTCTGGGTTAATACTGACCCACCAGCCTGCCCAGCGAATTCTTCATGTCCCCTTTCAGCCAGGCATTTCAAAAATGTCCTGCAGATATGCAGGAAGGCATATACTGCTTTTTCCCCTCTCCCACCCCAGCTATGCTAATGAAAGCCCAGCACAGTTGAGATTTCCAGATGTGCTATCGCTGTGGGGAGATAAAAGTAGGCCCGTGCAGGTTGCATTGCAGAATTGAACAGCGGGCACTCGTGATTTTTGGGATGTTTGTGGCAGAATGTGGCAGAAAGAGGTGAGTGCAGAGTCTGCTGGGCAGGTTTTACAAACACACTGAACTGCTGGGGAATGGGTGCTGGGAGGTTGGAAGGAGCAGGTGCTGCTGCCAGGGATATCGATGGGGCGCTTCAAGATGTCTTTGATGTGCATTGCAGTGGTTGGTGAAGACTTGGAAAGAATTAATAAGAAAGGTGGAATGAAGCAATGTAACAGCATCTGAATTTGTTTCCATAGGTAGGAAGAAAGCATGCCCTTAGGTCTGTGTTTGTGCATCTACAGATTTAAGCTTTTCATGCTTAAAAAGCTCCTTTTCCTTCGGAGCCCTGCGAACACAGATCACTTAAGAAAACATGCATGTTTCATCTGATCTAATCAATCTCTATTTTCTCCTTCTTTGAATTATAGTGGAGCTGTAAAAAATGAAACTGCTTAATTGCGATAGTTCACTAAGAACTCCTACAAAAGGAGTATTTGTTGTCGGGGGAAATTTTATCTCCAGTTCATTTTATTGTAGAAGATTCTATCTCGGAAATGCTGTGAATCAGAGATGAAGGGGAGTAATGATGAACTTAAGGAAAACATAAGGAAAATGTGTGGGTGTATGAGTTTGCACATGTCTGTAAGCTATAATAGATATGCAAATAGAAAAGCAAGTGCTTGTGGACATGTGGTTTTGCGTTAGATGTGAATTTTATTCATCAGCTCTTTAACACTAGATTTACACACTTTTAAAAAACCATTCTGACTCATTACAGAAAACCTTTATCAGCTATTTTATAATGATTTCATTTACCAATCCAATTATGAACTAAATTGAATCCTATCTGCTAACACAGGTTAGAATGATTTTATTATAGGCAGCTGTTTGATATCTGCAGGTGTGGGAGCACACAACAGGGATGGAAATTAATTAAGCAAGATGTGGGAGATGGCTGCAGCCGTGTGCTCTGAGCTTGTCAGCCAGGGGAGACGCGTGTCAAACACTCTGTGATCAGCTGCAGCACACGCTCCTGACTCGCAGCAGGCACTGCTCAGGGACTCCCAGCCACAGCTCTGCAGAGCTTGGCTTCGCTCCCTCACTGCTCCCCAGCTACTCCAGTGCCCCCATATATTGATGTTATTATTATTATTATTATATTTATATATCAATATTATCAGAATTACCCAAGGAATTTCCTGATGTACCAAATTTTTGTGCGTGAACAAGCCCCCTCTCACTGCACTTACATTGAGAATCTTGTCCTTCTTTAGCATTGTGTTTTTCTTTAATATCTTTAGCATCCTTGCAGTATTCTGATTTTTGTGTTAATGACAAGGACCACCAGATGTGGAAGCAAAAAGATTTTAGCCTAATACCTAATAGCTCTTATCTATTTCTGTGCTGATACAGTTTCCAGGCAGACGTGCTGCCTTGTGGCACTCAAGGTGCACAAGCTATAGTCATAAAAATAGTGTGTAGGAGCAGTAAGTATATGATTTGAAGGAATAATTGTAATTATCAAATACAATTTAATCTTCCTATATTTATAGAAAACTGTTAAAAGTGATTCCTTCAGAGAATGGGGAAAAAAATAGTAGATTAATATAATGTTCCTGTCCAAGTTCCACAACCACAACACTTCGTGTGTAACCATGCTCTGAATAGAAAAATTGGGTGAATTATTAGAATAAAACTTGCTCTGGCAACAATTTTCTAATCACAGGGATGCAAGAAAAATGAAAAAAAAACCACAACTATATTTTCATGAAAGAATGTCCTCAGTATTAAACCAAAACAAAAAAGTGTTTTTTGGGAGAAGGATGTTCCTCTTCACTGCAGAATCTGAACAGTAAGGTAATGTGCATAGTATGGTTTTGTTTGTATTTACTTATGTGCGTGTGAAATATGATTGGTTATAGTTTCTTATTGAAAATAATGTCCTATATCCCTGTACAGGGATATCCTCAGGGATATATGTACCTGAGGGACATCCCCATCATCTACTCCAAGAAGTAACATAGTGCATTTCCCATTGCAGCCCTCTGGCAGCTCTTGAAATCTCAGCATACTCTGTTATGTTTTCAGATCACTTCAGCTGTAGTAACCCTGAGACTGAGCCACAGTGACCACCTCTATCAGTGCCACTTGCCAAGGGCTTCCTCAGCTATGTTACCTGGTTCCTGAAGGAGGAGTGCACAGTGACTCTCCAGCTTCATTGGGATAGTCCAGAAGAGGGAGCTTGAAATTAAAGAGTGAAGGGGTTTAAAAGTATCAGAAGGAAATAAATAGTTCAAATATGGGGACTTTGTTGTGGTTGCCCTTTATCACTGGTGGAATTTGCTTTGTATTAGCAACAACAGAGCCTTGTTTTGGGGATGATGATTATTCTTGTAATGGTGTGTTTCAGTCCAAACAGCAGCAATTTTCTTTCAGTTACTAAGTTAAAACACTTATTGGCTCAAGTATTAAGTTAAAATACTAATTTTTTCAGCATGATGTTCTCCATTGCTTTTCCAGAATTTTGAGAAAGCAATTAATTGTGGGGAAAATGAAAAATCATAAACTTGTGTGGGACTTAAAGGGCCATCTTTGTGTTTAGTCAGCTCAAATACACCAATCTCATTTCAGTGACACCCGGCATGAGTTTGGCACACGTGGTCTGAAGTTCATGGTTTGTTGTGCTGAGCCTTTCCCTGGGTCAATTCTACAATGCCCATGCATACAAATAACACCTTTGACTTTGTTACAGCCCCTTTTTCTCCTTCAAATAATGATGCATTTTGGGGACTTCTCAAGATAAAAGTTTCAGCAGAGTGTGCTTGCTGCAATACTGTGTTTTTACAGTGTATAATCTCCATAAATGTCTCTGTCTTGCATTAGATCCAGTACCTGCAGGTTAAGGAAAGAGCACTCTGCTGTACCTACTAAACCAGACAGAAGCCTGTGCAGTTTAGTATTTGTATTTCTCTATATCTGTGTATATATATTTGTACATTTTATAAACTAGAAAGTGCATTCCATTGACCCAAGCTCCTCTGGACTTTTGTTTTTGCTTGTTTGTTTTTCTTTTGGCATATAAATTCATCCCTCATCTTGAATCCTAGTTCCAAGATTAAAATCTTGAGAGTGCTCACACACAGAAAACAAGAGAACAAATGCGATTATGTTCAACTGAAATAGCATTTTCAACAATGTCTTCTTTTGATTTTAGCTTTTTACTAAGAAATGTTATTTTGAAGTAATTTCATTGTGAAAAGTTGATCCTCTGAAGTTATCACAGTAGGACAATTAGACAGTTTCAAAACTTTTGAAACATTTTAAGTGGGAAATGACATCAGCCATTTTTGACAGGAATATTCAGTTTCAGCAAACTGCTTTTTTTCCTGAGAAAAATCCTGTTGCCCAGTTCCTACTCAAGGCCTCCTGGTATGCACAGACTTTGTTGGTGAGCAGTGCTATTAGTGATGGGAAGTTGGGACCCAGCCTCTTTGCAATTATTCACGCAGAAGGGCAGATATTCCTCCACCAGTGCATATTTTCCGTGCATTATGCATGGGATTTGCTCCAGCTGGCCTGTGACTCAGGCTGCCCTGCCTCCCCCGTGTCTGCGGCCGGGCTGGGACCACCTCATCCCTGCCTCCCACTGGGAGCAGCTCCGTGCCAAGCCCTGGGCTCCCGGCAGGTGGACGGGGCTTCCAGACATCCCAGCTCCCATCCCTGCTCCGAGCCAGGCTGCACAGGGCTGGCTGCTCTCCCCCAGAGCCCTGCCCAGTTTGGAAACAATCCCCTTCCCTGGGCCCCTCTGCAGGGTCTGACCACCCTCATCGGGGTTTTTTCCCCACTCTCGATCAGGTGGTAATTTCCTCTGTTCCCATTTGTGCCTGTTGTCTTAACAGCAATGAGACCTCCCTGCTCCTGTTTTCAGAAGAGACCAAACACAGTTCTCCCCTTCTCTTCATCTGCTCTGTGCTCCAGGCCCTGGACCACGTTGATGGCCATTGTGGACTTGCTGCAGTTTGTCAGTGTCTTTCTGGAATGGGGGAGCCCAAAACTGGCCCAGGCTATCCAAGAGGGGCTGAACAGAGGGAGATAATCAATTCCTTCAACCTGCTGGCTACAGTCCTGGAGATACAGCCCAGCCTGCAGTTGTTCTTCAACTGCAGATGGTTGGAAACTATGGAATTGGTGTACTGTGAAAGACTGAAAACTATGGAACTGGGGTAATGTGAAAGACTGAAAGCTGTGGAACTGGTATACTGGGAAAGTCTAGAAACTATGGAACTGGGGTACTGGGAAAGACTAAAAGCTATGGAAGTGGTGTACTGGGAAAGACTGAAAGCTATGGAACTGATATACTGGGAAAGACTAGAATCTATGGAACTGGGGTACTGTGATAGAAAGACTCTGGGGAGCTGGGGCTGCTCAGAGGGGTGTCCTGTGCCTCATCCTGGCTCTGGGCACCAGGCAGGATGGGGCTGAACATCCACATTGTGCAATGTTCCTCCTCTGCCTCCCAGCACCCAGTGCCTGCCCTGCCACAGGGCTTCTTGGGCAAGTGGTGATGGGCCTGGAGCTGGGGCTAGCCAAAGGAGCCGTGGGTGTTCCCTCAGCTTTGGGAAATGTTAGGTGCAGGTGATAGCAAGAACTGGACCTGAGTTATATCTCCACCAAGCCCTGCCTCTTGGAGAAATGTGGTACAAGCAAGGCTTGGCAGCATGACTTCAGTGAAGGGATGGTTCTGAGGGATGGGTGAGAGGAAAAGGGGCCAAAGCAGGGTGTGGGATTGAACTCTGTCCTTGAGCCACATTGTCTGTCCCCTTTTTTACCTCTTATTGCAGTAGTCCATGGCAGACAGCTTTCCAGACGAAGATCCCTGCAGAAACTCTCTCTGGAAGCTGCTGTTAACATGGGGAAGATGATGTGACCCATTGGCACGTAGATGTACAGAGCCTGTAAAATGAATTGATGCTCTGCCCATAAAACTGTGCTCTGTTCATTGGCTGTAATAATTAATGAACCTATAAAGGGACTTCATAAAACAGTAAAAATGGAAATACTTCACAGAAATAGAAGATGATAAACTTTTATTTCTTTCTGTTTCATGTGTCTGTTAGTTATGTGGACCTGTGACTTAATACATGTTATGGAATTAGACATGGACTTTAGTGTTAACCTGCCATTCACAACGTCCTCTCGTGTCCAATTTATATGATCATTATTGTAAAATCAATGAATGTCTTAATTGTAATAATAACTAATCATCAGCCATTATAATTAAGTAATTAAATATTCTAAATTTTTAATAACTTTGGATGCTGCTATAATTAATTTGTTGCTGCCCTAGCAGGAAAAGAAATTAACAGAAGCAGATGGGTAATGTTTTTGTTAAGGCTTCAGTACTGACTCTTAGGTGCATACCTGCCACACCACACATTTGATTATAGCAATTGTAACCTCAGGGCTGTTAAATTTTAATTTAATTTTAAATACCTCTAAAAAGGAATTTTTTCTTTTACCTGGTTGCAATGCTTTTATTCTCAGTAGTCTGTAAATCATAGTAATGGTTCCTGGTGGTTCCAGTATTGTACATTTGCAAGGACTTGCAGCATTCCTAGGAACGAGGAGTATGGATTGGAGCCTTGCACTCACACATAGCAGAGACCCT
This sequence comes from Rhabdornis inornatus, assembly GCA_013397075.1. Lineage (NCBI taxonomy): Eukaryota > Metazoa > Chordata > Aves > Passeriformes > Rhabdornithidae > Rhabdornis > Rhabdornis inornatus. The sequence goes on from VWZS01007819.1 coordinate 1,134,581, forward strand.
TGCAGTTTATTCAGTGGTAAAGTACTGTGTTTATTCCCTCACTATACAGATGTTTATTGAAGCCAGTCTGGTTTAAATTTTGTGCTCTTCATCCTTACAGAGCAGGAGGAGCTGTTGTTAGAACTGTTGCTAGAAAGATGTTGTCTTTTCAGGAAATGAATAATAAGAAAATCTCAGAAGTGCACAAAAAGACCCCATACATCCCCACCTCCTACTCCCCCTGCATTTTAGAAATCTTAAAATAGTACCCTGATAGTAGTACCCAAAGCTACAGCTAAAGGGAGGTGGAGTTACTATCAACTGTGTTTACTAAACTTTAAAGGTATGTAAGTAGGAAAGGTTTAAAATACTTGAATCTTGCTGCTAGGGCCGCCTCATTCCGAGAAAATGTTGCGTGTCTTTTGTTGAATTATGCCAGAACAGCTCCATATCTTTTAAAGCTGTCCTCAACAACACAGGGCTGGCTTTGTTTTGCTAGAGAGACAGCAAAAGAAGGAAAAACTGCATAGCACAAAAATTGAAAGCTTTCTGAGGCTGCCTGCACAATGAAATGGTTCTGATTGAACTCTTGACAAATTATAACCTGCAGGTACAGTGAGGATTTTCCATTTTTGCCTAACACATATACATTTTGTCTCTTCCATTTTTCCTTCCCTGCAATGCATTCAGCACAGCAAGGCCTGGAAAGAAATCTGATTGTGAAACTGATAAATTGTCTTACATAGTTTCCCTATTTTGGCCATTGCCATGGTCTGGTTCTGAAAGTGCTTGGAATTCTCTTTCTCTCGTTTTGTTTTAACAAGCTTCTTCTCAGTTGCCTATTACCAGTGCTATATTACCCACAGTGCACATCATTTTTTTTCTATCTCCTATTCTACGTCAACTCCAAGAGGCCTCGGTGTAAAAGCAGATGAGATGATTTATTTTTATCACTCACATTTTCTCGTGAGAAAGAGAACCCCTTGGCCCTGCCTTCTCCACTGGCTTCCTCTTAGCACAGGCATTTGCTTCTTGGCAAATGGGGTCCATAAAATGCTACCGAATTAAACCAGCAAAATGTTTCATTACATTTATTCTGCAATCACTGTGATAGTTCCTTTTCTGGTCTAAATAGCTGCAGTCTCGTTGGTTGGAGTGCAGTTTGCCTTCTTGGCATCAGAAGGGAATTGGCTCAACCTGGCCAGGTGGCCAGGAGTCATCAGAGATGGCAGACAGCAGAGGATCAGCCCCTGTGATTCCAGATCTGATTGCAGTTGTTTGCAATTCCATGTACACTCATGGAAGACACTTTATGTGTTAAAACTTGCTGCAAGCCTTTGATATCTTTGACCTTTTAAAAAAAGTCTTCTAAATTTTGATATTCCCTAAGCAGACAGCTGGTATTTTTTGATTGAATAGATAGAGATTTCATGTCTAAACGCATTTCTTGGTTTCAGTTTGCTGGATTAGTTCACTGTATGTTCTCTGCTGCTCACAATCTTTTCTTGTGACTTGTTTTTGAGTGATACTATCAAAAGGTTGCAAAGAATTAAAGGTGCTGAAATGCCCCTGGAAAACCTTAGTGTTGTCCTGCTGTCCCTCTTTGGATCTAAACATGGATATGCAGGTACATACTGTCCCACCTGCAACTACACTTCCAAGCCAAAAAATTGCCTCTGATTCTGGTTGGAACAAATGCTTGGCTCAAAAGAGCCACGAGCAACCAGATAGAGATCCTTTGGGAGGAGGTGGGGAAGGTTCAAAAAAATAGAAAAGCCTGTCAAAATCTTTGGCTTTGGAGAGGGTGGAAAAGGGCCCAAGTGCTGATGCTGAGCTTGGGACATGCTGAGCGCAGTGCAGCTCTCCTGGTTGCAGTCTCATGAAACAACAGCTTAAATACCAGAACTGGTGCCCTATTTTCTTCATCCGTCACCTGAATAAGTCATCTGGAAAGAGGGCAAATGATACACGGTCAACAAAATAAAGAAATCCCTCTGAGCAGTTCTCATTTACAGCACAATCATAAAAATCCTGGCAAAAAATCAAACCCTTTCCATATCAGTGGAGCACACAGCATTGCAAGCACGGTCGGTGTCAACAGTGCAGGGGCAGGAGACAGAGGCTGCTGTGTTCTTGGTGCTGCAGCTCAGACAGAAGATGAAATCATGGTAGTTCAATGTTTGAAGACTTAACTACTGATTTTCTGGCTTTCTGCTTGTGCTAGAATAAAACCTGCTTGTGCTTGAAAAAAATAATTTGGTTGTTAGGAATGCGTTTGCATGTGTTTGGCCCTAATTATTTAAAAAAACCCTTCAAACACTAAAAATACACCTACTTTTGCAGAACTGCAGTTACAGTGTCTGCTTGGCTGTGGGATGGCTGCAGCACTGTGTTTGTAAGGGCTGTTTTTTGCTGTAATGGCCAGAGAATGATTTTGGATGTCTTATAAACAAGTGCGTGGTACAGGGAAAAACAACAGACCATATTTTTGGCCTTAGCTGTATTGTTTATGCCTTTAGCAAGCACCACTTATTCAACTTATTCTGTATTGAAAGCTCGTTTTCTCTACGTAGTACAGGCCCAGGAACACATGGCTTGAACTGAATATGCCAGCATCAGACCTTGATTGGGGGGATGGAAAATAGGTCTGGTTTTTTGCAGTTTCAGATTCTGGCTTGGTTCAGAAACAAATGCTTCAAATTTCTGAAGTATTTTGGTATATTGATCCTTGTGACATTTTTGGGTTTATTTCAGACACTGAAGATAGAGGGAATAAAAATTTCCAAACCCATTCTACATTTAGTCTGAAGGGAATCAAAAGCCAGATTTCCTACAGGGATCGTAAGCATTTGGTACTTTAGGAGGTGATAATTTCCAGAAGGGTGGCTTTCTTTGGTGCCATTCTGAAAGGCCCAGTTCTTGGCTGCCTTGAAGGCTGAGAAACTTTGAGGCTGCCTGCTGATCCATATCATTGGAGATCTGAGGATGTTTAATGAATCTCAAACTGAGCATCCGAAAGCAGAAACACTTCAACTCGTTAATCACCGTGAGAGATCTTGGTCTAACCATATCAATTAAGAGCAGTAATTCTCCAGCAGAAAAGGAACATGGTGGTGTGTTTTCAATGATAGTTGTGATAGATTGGTTGCTTACCTTTATATCAAAGACATGCCCTAGTTTCACTTTGGAGTTGTAAATCAATATCACCATAACTTTGGGTGCCTTGTCTCTATGTTCATATTACTTCAGAATAATTTTGATGACATGTCCTTCAAAGGTCTCTTTAAAAATCCAGGTCTTGGCCTAATAAGATTAAGACTTCACTGAAATAAGATTAAGATTTCACCCCATCATATATGGGGTACTGGAATATTTACACTGATATTCTGCTACACAGCAGAGTATTGGAGTAAATCTGCTGTTGCTGCTAATAGACTTTGGGTTCGTTACACTGGCAGCTGAAAGTTTTAGTCTTTGAGTTTTAAAGAGTTTATTTTTTGATAACTAAAAGGTGATGTAGAAATAAAATGTGGAACATTCTGGAGAAGGGTGCAGTGCTATACATAATTTATTGGGCACTATTTTTTGTACAGTCAGTTGTTAAGTTATAAATAAAATAGAGGATTAAAACAAGGATGAAAGGGTGAAACTGCGGGTAGTTATTTCCTCTGTATTTCTATTAGGAAAAAAAGGAAAAGTTTCCAAGTTTGCTCAAACAGCACATTTTGGTTTGGTTATTGATATTCACCGTGTTGTACCTATTTTTGGATGTATCACATTGAAGACTTTGTGCCTCACAGAGTGCCTGTTCCTCAGTAAATGTTCTGCAGGCTGCAGAGCTGCTCTCAGAGCTCAGTCAGGAGCCCCGGCACAGCCAAGGTGAAACCAGAGGGAGGCAAAGGAGCCTCTGTCACACTGAATTCCCAGTCCCAGAGCTGCTGAAGAACAACTGGACTTCCCTCACGGACATGAAGTCCTCAGTGGCTGTTCCAGTTTGTCACCCACTGGTGTGGCAGTTTCCCCATCCCGCTGGAACCTCAGCTCCCAGTTCCAGCTGGAGCATTGGCACCGGGACCAGCTCCAGAGATCTGTCTGTACCAGGCAGATGGTTTCTGCCAGCAGAGAAATCCCTTGAAGTGGGGAAATGCTGAACCTATGTGATATCACAGAAATTAACTTAGTGGATTTAAGAATAAGGTCCACAGACTTTTCAAAATAATCTGTTGTAGGTCTTTGCATTGGTGCTCGGAATGAGGTGAGGAAGAAGTTTCTCCTGGATGTCTCAAAGCAGGCTTGGTATCCATGGTGGAGGTGTTTCCTGAATGTGAGTAGGAATAGCATGGAGTGGGCCTGATGAAAACAGCAGGAGTAAAATATATCATCTTGTTATATATAGGCCATGGGCTGAGCATCCCTTGCAGGTGCAGGTTTGAAATCTCCCAGTTCTCCTACAAGTGATGCTGACACAGAGCTGTGATCCTGAGCAAAAACATTCAGACTGATGAAGAGGAAAGACATGAGCAATTTGAACTTAGGAGTGAAACATTTCCTAGAACTGAGTCTGAAAAAAGTCTGGAACAGTTGAACAGGAAATAAGCTAATAATGGGATTTTACAATATGCATTTCCCATATAAGGCATTGAAATGTAGCATAGGCTTCATGGATTTGGTGGCTGATCTTTGCCTATTTTGATGAAGATTTTAGGTTTCTTTCCTGTTTGTGTAGTTGTGTGTGTGAGGTCCTTTCTCCACTCCAGACTGAAGTGTTTCATCTCACCACTGTTGTCAGTGGTCCCTGGATGGACCATCCTAGGCCAGACCAGGGAAGAGAGCAGTTAACAATCCACTCTTGCTGCCTTTTGTTTTTGTTGGGGAGCTATTTCCTTTAGCCCTTGAGGCTGATGCATAGGAACGGGAAGAGGGGTGGGGAGCATGTGGTTCATGCTTCTGAAAATAAGTTCCCCAAAATCTGATGTGGGGAAAGGAAGCCCTGGCTCCACGGAGCCTGCTGTCTCCCTCAATAAACAAAGGACTGGGTTTGGGCACGTTGCCCGAAGTGTTGGTGCAGGGTGTGTTCCCATCCCCACTGCTCTGCCTGGCCTTTTAAGGAGATGTGACAGCGAGCTGGAGACATGGAAAGGTGTGTAATTCAGTGTGATTAATGAGCACGAGGCTCTTCTGCAGCTTCCCTCTTTCTGTAGCATCGCTTCGATTCCCCTCTCACGAGTAACTCACTGAGATTTTCAGAGTTTGGCCTCTTCTGCACTGTGAGTGCAATCTCCTGCCAACTCTTATGCTACATTAATTTAGAGCCAACTACCTTTCCAAATGTGCTCTGTACTGTGGAACAGGTTTTGCTTGTAAATGCAAGGCCAGATGTTCAGAAGAGGAGAGCTCCCGTTTGGGCATCTGGCAGTCACTGCTGGGCCACAAACCCATCACAGCTGAAAATCTGAAATCTCTCTGCTTAGACAACACAGTACTCAGGCTGGCCAGTCTGTGCACTGCTGTAAGAGGTGCCTTTCTCCATATAATTCAGGAGTTCTTTCAAAACAGCACACGCCAAGTCATGGTCTCAGTTTTAAACCATAGCTTGTGCCTAACAGGTTATTTTGATTTCTTGCCGAGCAGGGGTTCGCTTTCCAGTTACAGCTAATGTTTTCCTTTCCTTTTTCTGCAAAATCTGTTAACAGGGGCTAAATAAACAATGAAGGTAGGTCTACTGGCTAGATAAGAAATAGGTCTGATTTATTAATAAATGTTCCTTTTTTTTTCCCAGTGACATATTCGATGCCATGTTCCCTGTCACACACATCGCAGGAGAAACAGTCATACAACAGGGTAATTCTTCCTTTCATTTTTCCTCCTGTGTGTTTGCTAGGGTCCTGTAATCCACATCTCTCCATTTGAGGTTTCACCCTCTTTGCTTAAGGGGAAGAAAAACCATATTCCTAAGGCCTCCAAGTGTGCAGTTCTATGGTAACTTCATGGATGCAGGTCTCTTGCTACACATGAAAAGAGCCCCACTCTGGTGGATCTCCAGGCTTTCAAAATGCTACAGTTAAATGTAGATAAACAGCACTTAAAATAAAAATGTTCCTTCCTTAACTGAAGATAGTCAGGAAGTAAACCCCAGCTCAGGATGCATAAGGGTGGCACAGGCAAGCTGAGAGTAATTAGAGATGGAAAATATTTTTATGGTTGTTGGGAATATTCAACACCTCTTTGTGCTGTATCAGAGTTATCACACTTGGCAACTTACCTGCATGCCTGCAGCACATCGTGGAGGACTTCATTACCCTCAGGCTATATTAAAAGCTCTTGAGTGTTTACCCTAAATGAAGTATTGACTCAATAAAAAGAAATAAATTAATGCAATTGAAAGGTATAAATAGCAAGAAAACATAGTGATACTTTGATTTATGAAGGCAAATAAGCAAGGATGTTTCAGAAAATTAATCTCTCTGTAAGTAATCTGGTATACAAACCTGTGCAAATATGTACAGGATTAAATACAGGGACAGGAAGTTATTGAATAGCTTGGCAGACCTTCAGGAAACAATCACCTTTTGTATTTTGCTTCCAGGTGATGAGGGAGACAACTTCTATGTGATTGACCAAGGCGAGGTGGATGTAAGTATGCTCTTGCAGTATATTTATTTTGAAGCTACAGAGTAAAAGTGTGTGCTTTGGCAGAGAGCTTGAGCCAGCCATGTGCTGTGGGTCTGCCTCCCTTCTTCTTCAACTAGATTTCACAGGATTGGTTTCATTACTTTGCTTTTGTTGTGTTAAGTTATTTGTTCATAATTTTAAATTTGGCATGTGTTGCATCCTAACTTACTCGTCCATTCCGAGTAGGAAAATGGTATCAAAACCAAGCAAATGACATTATCTTCAGAGCCCTAACCACACCTGAAGGTGTGCAGTCTTTGGCAGAGCAGGCCACCATGCTGGAATGTACCTGAGGGTTCAGATCAACCATAAAGAAAATATTTTCTTTAATCAGTTAGCTTAGCTCATGTGTTGTTTGTTTTTGTTTTCTTTTTTTCCCCCAGAAATTGAGATACAGCCTCGGGCAGTGAGTTTCATCCTAGAAGCCTTAATTTGCTTTTAAAATTAGGTCCAAATATAAGAACAATGCAGCATATTAATAAAGCAAGGATTATTATGAGTGTAAAGTGATCTGTTAGACCACAAAATGTTTACAGGAGTATGCAGTGGTTTAATCAGCAAGTCTTTGAAAAGAAGCTTCTTTCTGAACCTGCCTTCCAAATCATAAACTATTTACCTCCTATCATTTCTCTCCTGTATGAAACTCACCCTTTTGCAGTTTTGCTGCAAATTCCTACACACATCTTATGTATCCACAGTAGCTGGGTAGGACAGACTAGCTCATTAGCAACTTTGCTCTTCAGATGCCCACATGAGCTTGGTTTGGCATATTTAAAGAAGAAGGTGATTTATTTTAAATCCAGGCAGGAGGCACAGAGTTATTTTAGTGAAAGTTATTTTCTTTTAGCGGTCTGTTTGTGTCAGGAGACCATCTAATTGGTATTGTTGGGAATTGAGAAACCTCACATGCTGCCTCTGCCTCTGGAAGTTGCTCCTCAGGAAATCCGTCTGACTCACTGTTCCTATCAGACAACCCTCTCAATAGCAAACACTGCCACATCCACAGGGCCAGAAAATAAAAGGGCAATATTTATAGAACAGTGTTAAAATTTAGTTTTAAAATAATTGGCTTGGGACCGATAGACAGCTAAATGAGTTCACTGGCTTTGAATCAGACCCGCAAACACGCAAATGCACATGCTGAAGTTATAGATTAATTCTCTTCAAAAATAATTTGTTCTCTCTCAACACCTTTAGGAAAGCTTTCTCCAGTGTTCAGCTCAGGGATAGTGAGGGACTGAATGACCTTAGAAAACAATTTGCAAAACCCTTGCAATTAATTGCAAAAGAGTTAATATTCTATATGCACATATTGTTCTTAAAAAACAGTGACAAAATAGAGTTTCATTGAGTAGATAACAACTTTGATTTTGTGAGCATTATCATTCCTTACTCCTGTAAAATCAGCCTATAGCTGCTAGGACAGATTAAAGTGGACATATCCACCACAATGTCACCATGACACTTACAGAGACATGTACAGACATCACCTATGGGACAAATGCTTCCTAACAAGACTTAAAAATGTGATCTGGGCTGTGCTTGTGCAGAGACCAGCACAACTTCTGACCACTTGGCCAAACCCTTCTGTGACCAGCTCTCACACTGCCCACCTCAGCACCCCCTAAGGTGCCTTCTCATGCACGCTGCCACTGCTCTCCCCATCTGCTCAGCTTGCTTCTTTCTCCTTCCTAAGATTTGCCTAAAACTTCAGCCAAAGCACCTCCAGAATTCCAGTGGAAGGTGCTGTGCAAGGCATGAGGGGTTTGATCCAACAGGAGCTACGAGCTGGAAGTTCCCTGCAGTAACTGGGAAGATGCAGGGAAGTGATCCCAGCTTTTCCCATCAGAACAAGGTCTGTACCAGGGCATCAGTACAGGGAAGATGCAGGGAGGTGATCCCAGCTTATTCCTCAGAACAAAGCCTGTGCCAGGGCACCAGTGCAGGGTGAGTTGCTCCTGTGTGAGGCAGCAGCTTCCAGGGTCCCTGGGCATGCACCATCACCTCGTATGTGATGCTCCCCAGAAGAGTTCTGCCACTTTCTGGGCAGAGCTGCTGAAATCCTTGTTGTCTGGGGAAATCCCAGGCCAGGAGTAAGTGAGCTGCTGTTCATTTAAGCCTTGCCAGATACTTTTTTGGCATGCTTCCATGCTTCTCCAAGAAAAAAAAGTGACTTGGAGTGGAGACAATTGACCCCGAGACTTAGAGCCTCGAGCCATTCTCTGCCTGGTGTTGGCACGTGCACAGAGGCTTTAACCCCTGGCCAGGGGCTCTGCTGCCATTCCCTGGTCTGCTTGGCATGGCAGGAATACCAGGGATGGTGGATTCAAGGAGCAATTTACTCTGGGATCATCATGGCTGATAAGCACCCAGATTTTCCATACACACACGTAAAGGAGGTCGCAAGTGTCATCATAAAATCCCTACCCATGGAAGAAAGTCATGAGAAAACCAAAAAAAACCCCAATAAAATCTATCAACCAAGCAACCAAAACCAAACAGAAACCACCAACAAAGTGACAATAACAAAATCAGTGTGTAGTGTTTTGAGTTTAAAAACTGCAGCATGTAAAAGTAATTTTTTGTTTGAGTTTTGGCACAGGCACCCCAAAGGCTAAGTAAGAACTTTCTAAAATTTTCCCCTACAAAATAATCTGAGTCAAATTAAAGGCACCATAAAATATTTTTTTAATATAATAGCACTTCATTCTCAACTCCTACATTTTCTTAGAGTATAAACAAGCCCTGTTAGCACAGAATAAAATATCTGTACATTTTCTTCTGTGGGCCAAGGGAAGAGCACAAATTTTCATGTGTAAAAGAAGGATTTTAGAATGAGGAAGAGGTAGGCCTTGGAAAACTTTTTTTTTCCTCTCTTCTACTGTATCCTATAAACCAGGTACATTTTGACCAAAGCTGGCATTATTGCATTATCAGTCACAGTCTTACTCCTTAGCACTTCAGGGTTGAGGAGAATTTTCTCTCATGACCTGTCCCTGCAGATGGGTACAGTGCACACGAGGTAGATGATGGCACAAACTTTGATGTCTTAGAGGTCACTTGGCTACTGGAATCTTTCCTGCTCAGACAAATGGGAGCGTGTGCCAAAAAGGAGCTGGCAGAACTTAAATTATAGTTTCCAGTAAAGATGTTGAAAGTACCTGCTAAAATATGACTTGCAAAAATCTCTAATCCACATTTCTAAGTATAAAGTGACTTCCTGTTTGTTATTTTAATCTCATAACCTCACATTTTTTTACTTTAAAAAGCGCCATTGACTGCCCTTTTCAAACAGATGTATCTTTTTTTTTTAGACCCAGCAACTTCCTATTCTATTTAATGTCACAGCAATTTTCTCTACAGGCATTCTCAGGTTTTCTTCTTGTAAGACAACAGCAGCCAAGCTGTAGTATGGTGAAAATCAAAATGAAAACTTTTCAGTGTTTTTTTCTTAAATTTCTGTATTTACTGTGTAAATCTCTATGTGAAGCTATACATGAGTATTGTGGACAATAGATAAAATTATCTCTTGATTGTGGATCAAATCTTCCTGAAGCCTTTATTTGTATATACAAACTGTCTAATTTGTGTATACAAAGATGAAAATTACACAGTGTTTTATGTGAGAATACAGTTGGACTTTTAAACTAGTTATATTTAATGGTTAGACTCCATAGATTGCATCTAGTTTAAATTCTTCCATCATCAATTATTTTTCTAATATTGGAAGGTTGCCTTTTGAAATTTGAAGTAGAACATTTTAAAGTTTGGAGTTTTTCAACTTGAACTTTTAAGGATTCTTAAGGCAGTCTCCAATTTCATATGTTCAAATTCAAACTTACAAATAAAACACTGCCTTTGAGAAGATTACCCACATTGAAATACCCTTCATGTCTAAGTCTTGTTCATTTTTCCAAGAATAAATAAAACTCATCTTCCTTTTTGGATAACAAATATTTAGGCTTGACAAGACACAAAGCACAAATTATTACAAACAGAAACAAGGGAGGGGACTTAAGACATAAGAATTACCATGCCTGGAACAAATTAGATTGTTCACACAGATCACAAAGTGGCAGCACAAAAAAAAAAAATGCTAGAAGTTAACTTGAAATCAGCAATACAAAATTAAAGATAAATTCACTCCAGTGAAGCTCAGAGTTAGATGTTCACATCTTGCCTTCAAGGTAGAATGCTCATGGCAAGGTTCCTTTTTGCATCTCCAGAGAAAGAACACGAAGGTGAGGGAGGCCCAGGTTCATTCCTGTGGCACTGAATGTTGTGTGTCTGCAACTTCTCCCACAGTTAGTGCCCATGGGTATCACAGCCCATGTGCCTCCTAAAAAATAATGAAATGAACCAAACTGTGTGATCCTCAAGCCTCCAGAAATTGCAGTGTTCATATTAGATGATGCAAAACGATAGAAATCCAAAGCACTTCTGCTCTATGGGAAGTAGATGGTCCTGATGGCTTGGTCATATTTGGGCATCTGCACTTCTACTTTTCCTCTTCAGCTGCATGAAAGAAGGTTCCAGCTATTATGGATCTGTGACTGGCAGGTCAAGTGACAATTAGGAATAATTCATTTATGTGCTCACCACTTTGGTGAGAGTTCACAAATGCCTAAAACTGGCTTAGCCAAAACCTCAGCCCAGCATTTTTTAGGATAAATAGGGAGATCATCTGAGCTGCTGCCATATAAAATCGACTTTCATAAGCTGTTCTGAGCCTAAAATAGCTTTGCTTCCCACACCCTACAAACAGAACTTCTTTCCTTTCCACTTCTTTTAAAAAAATCTATTTTAAAGGGATTTATAGTGGAGCTGAACTCTGTTAAAGGGCAGGATGTAGTGTGCCATCAATGCACTTCATCACAAGCACAGAAGTTGAGTGTTGACTTTGGCCTTTGCAGAGAATGAAGTCCAATGGTTTTGCTTCTAGAAAACATGTTATTCTCAAAGTGTTTTCTTTTTCAGAGACTGATATTTGAAATGACATTTTATTGGGGGAGTGAATGCTGGGCCCAAAGACTGTCAGATCAGTGATTTGGGTTAACCTCAGAGCACTTTAAACCTGACACCCTTAGGGTGGAGGAATGACCATTTGCATAAACTGTTTAAGGCGAGATGTCAAACATGTTTTGTACAGTCTTGTCAAGTAAGACAGCAACATTTAAGTAGTCTTAGAGCAGTTCAGTAGTAGCCTCTCTAAATAACAACTAAATAACAAATAACAACTAAATAACAGCTGTACAACGTTAAATGTCCATCCTTCACTTGCTCAGTCTTGAGTTTTACCAGCATAATTCCCCTCTCTGGGCTGCAGTCACATCCTGTGCACTGCCTTAACAAGAAATGTCACCATGTTGCTTAAAAAATACGTGTTGGAATAAGTTTATTTTCCTGCTTATAATTCAGACCCTTCTGTGGTAATGAAATCTGTGTTGCTCAACAGAAGAGCATGTACTCTACACATACACATGTATTTTTGGTGTGCTGAAAAAGAGTCAAGGGTACCATGTCAGCTGACATTCAGGATGTGATCCAAAACCCATTGGAATTTAGATTTTTCTCACCATCCCTGAGACTTTTTACTGAGGACACATGGATTACTGTAGTGTAGCAAACCCCATCCAGTGCAATTCCCACAGAAAGAGGGTATCCCTGCAGTCAAATATGCATCTGGGCAATTTTGCAATGAATTAATGGAGTTTAGAAATGTTCATACATTCTCACTGTGTTACAAGCCTTTCAGAATCCTCATTTTATTCATCCATTTCTCCTGATTGTCTCACAAAAAAAAAGAAGCCACAGAATTACCTGCTCGTTTCACCAGGAAACTGCTTGGGTTTGCCTGGCTTTTTAAAAAATTCTTTTTTTGCTTCCATTTTTTCATCATGAGGAGAATCAAAAGTCGATTCAATGTTCTGTGAGATTTTCTTTCTGCGGTGAGTGTGAAAGTTTGAAAGGGAAGGCTGTTGCTGTTCTCTTGTGTGATATTCTCCTGGGTGACATTCATCCTGTCATGGTGATGAAATGAAGATTTAGCTTTTGTGGCTTCAGCTTTTTCTTGGCAGTCTGCAACCACCTGCCTGTTTGGGATTATTTTTACCCTTTATTTTTAAGCCCCTTGATCCTCAGATGTTCCAGGAGCACCAGGAGCCACCACATTGCCTGGAGTTCAGCTGCTCCTTTTCAGCTGATACCCAAGAGGTCTCTTGATCAGCAGAACTGCTGCGTGGCCTCATCCATCTCCTACTGAAACAGCATTTCACTGGCCTCAGTAGGAGCTGGAGCAAATCTTAATTGAATATTGTGAAGATAAATTGGGATTGATTCCAGCTGTATTTTGTAATAAGCCTTTTCATCATAAAACGAAGATGGAATTAAAATTAACACTGACAGGTTGTTGAGTTTTGACCCCAGTTCATTTATTTTGGTCGCCATCTTTTCTCATGCCCAGCTTGAGCACAGCTCTAATTCATGCATTTTTTTAAAACTGCTAGTTTATTACTCACTAATTGGTGTCAGGTTATGGTCTTTGCCTCTGCAATACTTTTCTGCTTAAGATGAGAATACCTGCCATTTTGTTTCATAGTATTTTTCTTCACAGAACTTTCAAGCAAATGAAATTTATACTGGTTAATTTCTGCTGTTACTGGCCTGTAACAGGTTGGGATATATTCTGCCCTGAGTAAATGCACCCAGCCTTTCCTGCCCTCCAAACTCACAGGCACAGTGACAGGATTGAAAGGGTTTGTGTAGTTTATAGCAAGCTGCAGAATGCACAGTCCACAGCAGCCTTTGCATGCACTCTTATGGCTCATGAGCAGCATTGTGCATGGATAAATAGTGAGGAAAAGTCTGCCCAGCAGAAAACACCTGCACAAATCCCCTTCCTCCAGGGAAGAGGTCGCACAGCACTCAAGTGCAGGAATTCTTCTCAAATTAAACACCATCCAGGAAAAATATGGCAACAGTGGTATCCCTTCATACCATATTCCAAGAGGATGTAGTACCTAAAAAGGATGTGGGTCAAAATTTGCTTCCTGAGTTCCTAGAGCTGATGTTAAAGGATCATTTTGCTTAGAGCTTCTCAAGTCCAAAGTCATCTTCACTAAGGGAGAAGATCTGTATAGTTACATTTAAATGGGTTTTGGAGGCACTAAGCTTAGGGAAGGAAAAAAAAAGTTCCTTTTCAAAAGATATTTGCTTGTTTTGACTGTTTCCCAATTCATGGCCATGGCACATTTCAGTAATCCTCATTACACATATCAACAAACCTCCTTCCTTCCAAGTCTGACAGTGTTAATAAAAAATCAAAATTGTGACAGTTCTGCTTGTTGGCTGCCTGAGCCTTGAACACAAAGGGGAAAGCATGAGGCCAGCTAACGATGGGAGCTGGAAACCCAGAGAGTAAATAAAGTCATTATACTGAAGCAAGACAAGTTGAAATTCTGTCCACAGAGCAGGTTGTTCCCCTCTTTGGGGACCAACTGTTGGAAGTGTCACACTCTTGTTTTCCTTCTGTGTCCCCAACATTGACAACTAGAAAGGAAATTGCTGATGGCCTTTTAGGTAACCGGCAGTCAGGAGGAGAACTCCAACTACGTCCCTAAAGTGCTTTTGCTCCTTTTGTCTTGTCTTGTGGTAGGTTTATGTCAACGGGGAGTGGGTGACCAGCATTGGAGAAGGAGGCAGTTTTGGGGAGCTGGCGCTGATCTATGGGACCCCCCGAGCTGCCACTGTCAAGGCCAAGACAGACCTGAAGCTCTGGGGCATCGACAGAGACAGCTACAGACGCATCCTGATGGTGAGTTTGTGGGGAAGGGCTTCCCCATGCAGCTGCTGTTCTTCACTTTCCTTTGCAGTTCTGTGTTCAGAGTACTCTGGCGCTTCCACATGAAAGAGAGTGGCCATGACAAAATCACAGAGTAACTGAATGAAGGGAACTGAAAGAAAAGGGGACAGGATTCAGCAGAAAGGCGCTGAGTCAGAAATGCAATTGAGAAACATTATGCATAACTGCTCTGTGAATGAAAACCTCAGGAGGCCTCTGTTACCCACCAAAGCTATGCAAATCCTCTCCTTATCGTGAGCCTGGAAATATCTCTCAGCAGCACCCCTTGCCTGTGAACTCTTTTTCTAATTTTGTATTACATTCCTCAAGGTAGGTGATGGAAAGTAAATCCAGCTCCACTAAAATAATAAAAAGTCTTGCTTGGACTGTGCCCTCCATCTTTGGTAGCCAGCACCCAGCCACACATACCATGGGGTTGTAGCTGCTAATGATTCATTGCTCTGCTCCTTTCAAACTCCCTCATCCCTGCAGCAAAGCTCTGCAGACCTTTGTGGCACCTGGGGCGTGTGCTAGCTTATGGATTTGCTGTTGGTTCTTCAGTGGTGAGTTTATAATGGAAACTTTGACAGATAATTAACTTCAGCAAAGTCATAACTTTTTTAAGAGTTTGTTTCCAATGTCCATGTGCATATCTTCCTTCTCCATAAAATATTCCTTTCTTTTTGATAATTAACAGACATTACCCTATGTAAAGCTTACTTCTCAATAGGACTTTTCTCTAAAAGTTGCATTGTTCCATTCTGATTTGATGGAAATGACACTGTGCTCTCAGATTAACAATTTTGAGATCATCTGTATTTCCAGTGGATGTTATAGGAAACAGAAAAACCAGCAAAGAAACTGAGTAGATTTTACCCTTAAATGATTAATTCTTAAGCATCAGTGTAAAAGTGATTTTTGTTTACCCTGTGTAATGACTGTTGGGTGTCTGTATGAACACTGCTGGTGTTCACTCCCTATTTCATGGGCTGAGTTCATTGTCACATAAACAAACATCACACTGGCATTTAGGAGAGTACAGCTGATGGAAGTTTATTCTATCCCAAAATATTCAGCCTGATGGCTCCAAGACAAAATAGAGGAATAATTATAAAAAGTGTTTTGTCTTTTCTCTTGTGGGTAAACAGGATGAACAGTTTTGAAAGGTTCCCAGTGCAGGCAAGCAGGCAGAGGTACTTCTAAAACACAGAGCAGGAGAGTTTCTAAAGAGATGTAAGAGCCACATCCAACTTATTTGTCCCATGTCCTCCAAGCATGCATGGAGGGGTGTCTGGGATAACTGGTGTGATGAACCTACAAGCTACAAGGATGAATCCAAAATTCAAAAGTGAAGGAATGTAGGAGGGAAATAAATGCAAGGACAAAGCACATATTCCTTGGCTTTTTAAACAGAGCTTTCTGCAGCTGCCTGTAAGCTTGTGGTAAGGAATTGAAGGGACAGGTTCACAGGCTTTGCAGCCTGGAGGTGATTTCAGTGTTGGTGGAACTAGAGGTACCTAAAATCAGCCAGCCCTGTGAGCTGTCAAGTTTGGTCATGTGTCCATTATCATCTGATAGCACACTTCAGCAGATGAATATTTAATGCAGAGACAGGACTTTGCTAAAAGGATTTACTGTCCCAAGTGGAAAAGACTGTGTTTTTAATGCTAGTTTTGGTCGTACATACAAGCTGAGTATTATGGTTATACTTCTGTTTGATTCTAGGGTAGTGCTAAGTGCTTTTCAAATTAATTCACATGTTCTCTGGGCCAGTGCCTGCTGTACCTCACCTAGCAAGCTCAGTTTCTGCAGTCAGTGAGATCTTTTGATTAGTATGGATATATTTCTCTGCCTCTCTTGCTTCTTTTGTTTTTTTCACAGTTGAGGCCACTAAAAATTGGTCTGTTGCACTGTTAGATACCCAGACAGCATTATTGTAGTATTCCCAGTACTCAGGAAAATTTTCATGGTAAATTATTTGCTGCAGGTATAGAAAATATCGAATTTTACATGCAGTCTATGTTGAATGCAGTTTACTCATCCACAGTGAGTGAATCCTGTCATCTTCCCATTTCTTTGTAGGTGCAGGGTGGATAATTTCGTTGCTGTAGGTGAAATGGGACACCTTTGTGCAGTCGTGTGAGGGCAGGTTACAGTGGCTCTCTGCACATTTCCTCAAGCCTAAGAATTAATTACATCTTGTTTCAGTGGCTGCATTTCATACTTGAAGCTGACTCCACCATTGTGGGGCTGCTTTTGCTGTGCTCAGTTCAAGTGTAGTAGTAGCTGCCTCTCAACTCCCAGAAACATGGTTTCCTGCCATTTAGCCTCTACCTGGGTATTTGAATGTAGAAATGCTTCTGCCTTTAAGGAGTAGTAGTGCTTAGGGTACCTTTTGAAATGTATAATTTAAGATGGTTTCAAAACTTGGGAGCAAGTAGTTTTTTCTTTTCTTATTTTCTGGTTGCAAATCCTTTTGTCCAAGGAATAAATGACCTTTTTATGTCAAAGATTTTTGCTGTAGTCAGATAAAGCCCTTCCATAGCCCCAGATAGTTATTTCTCTTGTCTGCATTCCTTCCCTGCCATGACCAGCCCCGTGTTTTCTCAGTCAAGTGTTGAAATTTTATTTGGGTTGTAAATATTTATTTGCAAATCATGCCTTCAGATCCACACTTGCCAAAAAGATTTTATCCTGTCATGAGACACTTGACTCTCCACCTTGTTTCTCCTTGCAGGCACTATTTTGGTCCTTTGCTTTGTATTTAGTAATTTCTTGTTTTTATTTCTGCTTAGTGCCATTTTCCCCACTTATGTGTCTCATTGATCCTGACTGGTTTATGGTATGAATAAAATGCATCTCAGGAGGTTTGGAGTTTGGGGTTTCCTTTTTATGGATGGACAAAGCCTGATGCAGAAAGTTCCTGCTGGCTTTTAGTTACAGTTGTCATCTATTTATTATTTAGCCGGTCCCAGAGGAAGTTTGTTGAAACAGATATATTTCTTTATATTTCATTGTCTCAGCTTAGGTATCCTGATGGCTTGAAGGTCACATTCAAGTTTGTTTTAGCAGCTGTGATGATTGTAAATGTTGGGATAGGTCTTTTTGCCAGAACGTGCAGTGAAACTGCTTGGCTTTCACTGCAGTCCTTGACAAAGTATTACACCATGAAATTCATTGTATTAGATGGGGTACAAAAAACCACTTCAACATGTTCCCTCTGTGGTACACTCACAAATTATCTGTCCATCTGTGTGTTCCATTTATTTCATAGAATCATCTCTGCTGAGTTACATACTTTTCAGTCTGTTGCAAATTCTTTTATGTATATGTTCTCTGTGTGTGTGCACATGGCCACAGATACACACACTTGTGTATATATCCAACATTTATTTACTTACATTCTTCTGGGAGAGAGCAAAGGATTTTTTTTCTGCCATAGGCTTCTCCTGGAATTCAGTTGCTGCCCTCTTCTTTGCAATTTGGATTTGAGAGCATCACGGAATGGGGAACATCCCAGGGTTGTACAATATTTGTATTCTAAATATAGCAAATACCACAAATACCAGAGAAGCAAATGTCTGTATCCCAACATCAGATTCATCCCCTAGACAATTCTGTTCCCAGACTGAGAAAATTTGAAGTATTAATTTCTTTCAATTTCTTCTTTAGGAGGACTTGGTCCAGGATAATTTAACTACCCTCTAGTTTCCATGGTCCGAGGTACCTGGCTCTGAGAGTGGAGTTGTGTGGGATTCAATACATTTGGCCTATTTGGCAAACTGCTCACAGAAAGTGAGTTATAACATTGGTTTGTAAGTTGTGTCAAATCAAGGATAGTCAGTTCCTAATGTTATACTTAATTTTATTTATGCTATTTTTGGTTTCTTCTACTGCCTTTTTACAGCTTTGAACCCGAGAACAAATTCTTTAGCAAGTAGGGCTTTTTTCAGCTGAGATAAAATAAAGTCAGGAGGATTTTGGGTTGCCATAAAATGTAGTTGTGTGGTGGCCAAAGCATAAAGCCACTCCAAAGGCTGCAATCCACCTGACATCTGTGGCATAGAGCACCAGGACTGTGTGGGCTGCTTGGTGCCCATGGCCAGAATGCACAGGGGCTCTTTCTTTCATGCTCCAGCAGGAATGCACACCCAAAGCATCACTCAGGAGCAGCTTAATCAGGGATTAAATGAGGCTGTGCAGTCCTGAAGTCCATTCCAGCACCTCCTGCCAGGATAACTCCTTCTTTGAAACTTGAGTCATGCTTTGCCTCTTGGTAGACATTTGTTTGGCTTCTTGCTGAAGGTGGGGATTTCTAGGAAGGACTCAGACAGCTCTGCCTGAGAAAATGAATCAGAAACAAGACACAAAGAGTGCTGGAGGGACAAAGAAAGATTGGACTGGAGGAATGAAAATAAAATATGGAAGAAAACAGGGAAAGAGCAGTTGGAAATGAGGTGAAGCAGATGCTGAATAGGAACTCAACAGGACCTGTTACAATCTCTGGGGCATTCATTTTCCCCAGCCTGTGTATTGCTTAAGCTAAGCCTAGGCCTTGCAACTAGCCTAAGTCCTAAAAATGTTTTTGAGGCCTTTTCTGTGTGGATTTGACGAATGAGAGTGATCTTGTTTCTCCTTGGGACTGTCTCAGGGAGGAGCACTGCAGCTTAGAATATTAACAAGGCTTTGTAGTTAATGGGAGCCACTGCCTTTAAGGAGATGAGCTTGTGCCTGACAGCTCAGAACCAGGGAGAAAGTGAACAAAGGAGAAGGGGGAGAGGGAGAAGCAGAGACTATTGAAATAAGATATTAATAGGTTAGAAAAAACCAGAATTAATAAAGACTTTTTAAAACATGCCATCAAGAACCCTGCCAGTGCAGAATTATTCATGTACATTTACTATTGTTTTTATCTGGCTTAAGCTCTAAGATTTCTAGCGCTTCCCTTGGGAAACTTTTCTGTGAGAGAATAATTCCTTCATTGGAAAACTTTTTTGGTATTGATCTTAAGTTAGATTTTCTTAATTTTTCTCATTACTTTGAGCTATGTCAAGTTATGCTGTACTGAATTGCCCTCTCCTTCTGTCATATATCTGTAGATAATTATCACTGTCTACTTAAAACCCCTGCCACAGTGCATGCTAGCTATGAGGATGACATACCTATGATCCCAGTGCTGAGCCAACAAATACAGGCTGGTTTTGTTTTGCTCCTTCCTTATCAGCTCTCCCCAAGTGTGTTAGCATTTCTTCAAGCTCTGCTGGATTTGGGAGCACATTTCTGGAGAAGAGGTACTGAGACAGAATGTAGCACACCAGGCGCCGTCACATCTGAGCCACAGAGATGGAGCCTCTAAACTTCATTCCTGGATGATATCTTTGCCTGTGCAGACCAAAATAGCCTTGGCTGTGCTCTTGTTGCAGTCTGATGCAGGTCTCACCTCCTGTCTGTGAATCTCTTTCAGCTTTACAACTTGCAGGTCTTCTGTCAAGCATCTCTGCTTCGGATTTGTGTTTTATTAGTTGTATTTTCCAAATGGATGCTCATTCTATTATTTTCTAGTCTCATTACTAATGTCTCCAGATCCTTTCTTGTTATTTTCCTGCTCTAGTGAACTTTCAGCACCTCATAGTCTGTAAGTCTTGGTACTGTCTTAATTGCTGCTGCTTCTAGAAGATCCATAAAAATATTGCATGAGGGCAGACTCAGCACCTGTGCCAGGGAATGCACAGGTTGGCACTTCTGCTGAAGGTACCTGAAGGGTAGGAGAGGAGATTGTGATGCTGCTCATAGCCTCTGCAGTTTGGGTAAAGCAACTAAATAAAACAAGTGTAAAAAGGACATCAGAAATCAGAGGTGACATTATGCCTGGGAGGGGATGAGAGGAATATCAGGCTGTCCAAAGAAGGTGAGAAGGAGCTAGATAATTTTTAAGGTCCCTTCCAACCCAAGCCACTCTCTGATCCTATGATTCTATGTTCTCTCTCTGTTTCATGGGAGAAAAGATGGTTAATACCAATGGAAATAACATGGTTGGTTGGCTGTAATTCTCTCAAAATCCTTCCCCTCACTCTGCTGTGGAGCAGGAAAACACACTCAAGTAAAAACAATGTGTATAAAGGGTGAGCCAGGCTTCTCCTACCTGGAACTGAATTTGGGATCTGGTTGTGCCAACCTGGATCCAGCCTTGGATGCTCTGAAAAAGCAGAAAAAGCTCCTGTGCCTGCCTGGGCACCCTGAGGAGAAGCTCTGCTGTCAGGTGGCTCCTGCTACCCCGGAGGCTCAGAGGAGACAAGGAGGGAGGGCTGGATGGAGCCATCCTGCAGGTGAGTCAGGAGCCATCAGCTGGGTCACCTTGGCTTTCAGTGCCTGTGCTGGGAAGCAGCAGCCCTAAGCCCCAGCCACTAGCTCTTCCCTGGGCCCACATTCTCCCTTACCCCTGTGGGATCATTCTGAGACAGGGGATACTTAAGTCAGTGTAGCTATGCATTAAGAGGGGTTCTAGATACTATGACAATACAAAAAATGGTAACAGCTCATTTAATTAATTGTTTCCACTTCAGTTTTGCTTTTGCACTTGTCTTTGCTGTGGATTCCTTAGTGCTGCCCTGGCTTAGTTTAGCCAAGGCATAACACATCTGTGCTCCTGGAGGAAGTGGTGGGCTCTTCCTCTCTGGGCCAGGTGGGATGGCTGCAATTCCCACCTTCCTGATCTTGTCTGCATCTCTAAATACTCAAAGCCGTGGTCAGGCATCACTTATGGCTACTGATTACTGCTTCTTAAAATTCATCTGTGTCCGCAAGTCATTTAAAAAGCATTTTCCACATCTGTCCCTGGGTGTCCCAGCCCATCAAACTAAACCACCAATCTGCTTTTCCACAGCTGTCAATTTTGCTGCTCTCGTTTCCACTCGATTGCAGGGAGGAAAGCAACAACTGTGCAGTGTCCAGTTTTCCATTCTTTGTCTCCCAGCGAGCTGTCAGAGGCTGGCGTGGTTCGCAGAGCCTCCTGTGTTTGAAGTTCTCTACTTTTTTTCTTTCTGGCACTTCAAATGCTGCCGGGGCCCCCCGAGGTTGAGAACCAAGTTTGTCAGACAGAGGGGTCAGGCGAGGGTTAGCGATGCTATCGCTGAGCACAACTGTCATCACCAGCCTGGAGTTATGGCCAGAGAGCCTCAGGAGCTGCTGCTGCTGCTGAGCCAGAGCTACCTGGGGACAGTGGCAGCTCCTGCTGCTGCCGTGGCTGTTTGGGAGCAGGGGTGACCCCAGGACAGGGGCACAAACGGGAGCTGTTCCCAGGGAAGGGCACCTGGCAGCTCCAGCTGGTGCTGGGGTCCCAAGGTGGAGCCAAAGGCTGTTGGTGCTGCTGGAAGGGTTCGTGGTGCTCTGGGGGTTCTTGCAGCCCCACCTGCACAGCATGTGTAGGAAGAGGGGTGATACTTAATTCTTAGTTATATCAGTGCCCTTGAACCAGCCGTTCCCATTTTCATACCCAAAACACTTCTGAATGCTTTCACACCAGAGGGCAAATGTTTCTTCTCCTTTGCCCTTCTCTATCTCCACTTTCCCAGCACTCACAGGTGGTCACTTGGAGGAGGAGGAATAGAGAAATGGCTTTTTCTATGGCAGACACTGACGTTTGCTTACATCCTCTCTGCCCAGTCTATGAATAAATGGCATGTTTGTTTTCCTTTCCTTGAGAAGATCAGTGTATCATCCTTGTGTTGTGCCTTGTAGATTTGAGTAGGAGGCACCAGGCAGCCTTTGACATCCCCAGGAAATCTGCCCAGGCAGGAGTGATTTGGGGTGTCACCAGCGTGGAACAAACTGCCTGCTCCAAGGCAGGCCCTGGAGTTCCTCTTTGGTACCTGGAGAGAACTTCTTTACGAGTCTTTTGTGTCACTGCCGAAGGAACTAGGGATGCATTCATTGTTTTTGTGTTGGTAAAATTTCATCATAATTATTCCTACATGAATCACCTTCAAAAATGCGTGCTGGAACAGCGACTTGTGGTTTCTGTCTTGCTGATCAAACACTGTGTAAGGAGAGCGTGTCTTAGAAATTTATCACACAACAAAATCTTAGTAGAGTGGGAATGACTGTGCTGTTGGCTGCACATACATTGATGGATTGTCTGCCCCCAAATGCTTAAATCTTGTTAAAATAATAATATGAATGGATTGCTCAGCATAACAATAGATACAACACTGTGCAGAATATGAACCAGGTTTACAGATAAACACATTTGGCATCAAAAAGTTTTTAACCTAGAAGGATGGGAACCATGAGGGAGACATTTTAAGTTTTATCCTGCTTTGTAATTGCAAAGAGCCTCATTGGCAACGAGATATGTATTGAATTAGCTAAACAGTTAATTGATGAAGTTCAGGCTTTAAAATGAATGCCTGTAAATGGATGCAATTTATCTGCAGTGTCCAGTAACACCAGTAAAGTCAGTGAAATTACAGCAGGAATGAATTTGAGTCCTTCTGTCTTTGCTTATCAGCAATACAACTTGCCCAGACATTTTATGGGGAAACGTTTGCCTGAGGCTGTTTACACTGGCTATGCTTAAGATTTGGAAGGGGAGGGGAAAAAAAAAAGAGCAGCTGTAGGAAGAAATCACAAAAATACTTTGTGTAATGTTGTGCCTCCTTTTTCTCTCTTCTGTAATAACAGGGCAGCACTCTGAGGAAGCGGAAGATGTATGAAGAATTCCTGAGCAAGGTCTCCATTTTGGGTCAGTTGCCCTTTGGAACTTGGATGTTGGTTCCTCTGTTAGTGGCATTGGCAGGATGAATTTTGACATTCGATGGCACAATGAAAGCAGGGGTGCTCAGACAGAAGGTCTCACATTGTGTTGTTTCTGAAGGAATGAAAGTGTCAAGGGCCCTTTTTGTTTTTCTCCTTCTTTCCTGTGCACTGCCCATGGGTTTGGAGCACACATTAAAGGTGGAGCAGGCACACACTGGTACTTTCAGTAGCTGCTGCTGAGTAAAGATCATGTGGATAGAGCAGGAAGCAGTGCAGAGATATGAATTTGTCATAAAGTCCAGTTACATCCTCCCAGGGAACAGGTGAGAACTTTTCCCTGCAAGAATATGGTGTTTGTGTGCACTAAACAAAACAACCTTATAAATAAAACTAGACTGATCTTTTTTCTTCTCTACATTTTACAGCCCCTGTCTCACATTCTTAAAACATCTGTTTAGCTTCTTGTCCTTGGATTTTGTTTCCCTTTGATTAATGTGATAGCCACGAAATTTGGACATGTTCTTGATGGCCTTCAGTAGGAAAAACAACAAACCCATAATGCCTGACCAATCAATCACCATTAGGAGAACAAAAGCCTCTAATAAGGAGGACAGTGTTAGACAGTACAATGAGCTGTTGATTCTTTAGGAGAAACATCATGTTTTTGCTGGGGCTGTTTGGAAAAAAACAGTTCAGGATTTATTTACTATATAATTAAAGTATTTATATTTCTACTTAAAATTTTTCAGGGTTTTTTTGTTTATGATATTCACCTACCATTCAAGCTGAGGTACCTGAAATATGAGTGTCTCAGTGAGCATATACTTGAACTTCTGAGAGGTGCTATGCATAAGATTTTCAATTATATTTGTGTGCTTAAAGTGAGGCCAGGTATGTTGCTCACTTATTAATGAAGTTTTCATCATTTAAAATCCTTCTTTTATGCTTAATTTAAATCTTCCTAAATTAAGAGCACAAATTATACCAAATTACAATGAGTATTTAAAGAAAAAAAGAATCTGTGCACCTGCACTAATGAGGAGCAATTACAACAATGAGACATCTCAAAACAATTTTGGAGTAGAAAGGTTATTCAGAGATGTGCTTCCTTAAACATGAGGTTTGCAATGTAATTAGAGCCTAATTTGTACTGTGGCTTTTGAATCTCAGAAAAAAAAAAGAGGAAGGACTTCAAGATTTGAACCTTTTTTAAGTACAGAAAAGCAGTGAACAAAATAACACATCATTGCAGGAACATGGAAATTTAGGTGAAATGTGTAAGGATCTCTTTGACATGTCTAAAAAGTAGATGACACCTGCGGGGCAGAAATATATTTTAGAATCTCAAAATGGCACTGAAAAGTCAACTTCACTTTATCCCTTAATGTGGTCAGAACTCAGTTATTTCCTGGTGGAAAAACCTCTACCTGCTTCTTATGTTTCTTTTTTTCCAAGGCCTGCCTAGTGTCTGTAATTAGCCACATAATTGCAAGAGTCATATTTTTTTTAAATATAAGGATTTTTTTAGATTATCAGTAGTTGCTTATAGTGTATCAAGCAAGATATGAAAGAAGTTATTATTTGAAATTTTTCTTCTGGAGTTTAATTAAATATAAAGTTGTGAATTGATATGTACAATTTAGACGTTGCAAAAAAATTGCATGTGGTCTAATTTATTTGATACTTCAACTCTGCCACTAAAACTTGTAGAATATTCTATATAATGCTCTGTTTTCAAGAATTATTAACCAAAGTATTTGTAGTGGTACAGTTCCCTTAGACAAAAGAGAGACATTTCGTGACTAGAGCTAGAATTAGCTTTGAATTTTTCATAAAGCCAACAGAAGAAGAAGTTTCAAGAGACTCTTTCTTTTCATTGTTAATTACTGAGTTCTTTAAAAAAAAAAGAAAAGTCTTCTCTAGCCTGCATGAAAGAGTTTTATGCTTATTTTTAATCAAACAGAGCAGTTTTTGAATGTTGCATTGACAATATGGTCTTGGTCTTTGATGTTAGTTCTTCTGCAGCAAAGGTCACAAACACACCAGGAAAGTGCTTTAGGTGGGGAAAATGTTAGAAACAATCAATTTTCCAAACAGCAACAAGAAAGTGGCATAAAAACATGATGATGTGTCAGTCAACTCAAAATTTACCTTTGGTGCTTTGAGCACTTTGGTCTGGTTTTGTTACCAGACTCAATGTCCTTCTGAGCTCAGCCAAAATGCATTTTTTTACTTTAAGGAACTTCCTTTCACCCTCACACAATCCTTCTGAGCAATATTTTGAACAAAATGGGGAAACCAGAGTCAGATGGAATGGCACACATCTAATCCTGGTGTCAGAATCTGTATCTCAACTTACATTAGTTCAATAATTCATAGTAAGTAGGAATCAGCAGAGCTCTGGGATGTGAATTTCAGCCCAGCTTTTTGAGGCAGTGAAGGTTAAATCATCGTATTATCTGTTGCTTTTAATAACTTTTAAACCTGTAATTTTTCAGTCAAATCTGATCAAAGTACAAAAGTTCAAGTACAATTCACTGTCTTGAATTCTCATGCAAATGGGTGTTGGAGAGAAACACGGGTGGCACCTCCTCTCTGAGGGCAGGACAGGTGGAATCCATCCCTTAGCAAAGGCAGGGGAGGGCTCTGGGACACTGAGCAGCCCTGGATGTGCCCTGTGCAGGCTGTCCCTTGCCAGGGTGGGGATTTGGGGCAGGTGCAGGTGGGTGATGGGGACCCCTATCACAGGCTGCATTTGCTCTGTTAATCCTGAAACAGACCCATCATTTTTATTTATGGAAATTTTTTGGAAGTTTTATAACTTTTCTCCCTTAAGTGGGGGAATGAAAAGAACACTCTGCATACCATCCTGCTGGCAAATGAGGAGGTGCCATTTCAAACATCCATAAACCTGGATGCCTCTGGTCTCCTGCTGCTCGTGCCACCAGGGTCTGGCCATTGTCTCTGGAGGTCTCACCCACCCTTGGGATGGGCACTGCATCACCCACCCTGCAGCCCAGCAGGAACTGGGAGCAGCTCTGATGGAAACACTGCAGGACTTGTCCTGACACCTGGTGTGGGATGTGGTGAGGGAATTTTGGGTGCTCCCATATCTCCAGGCAGCTCCTCAGCTGCTCCAGGCCATGACAGTGCCAGGGCAGCACGGATCAGATCACAGGCAAAGGGAACCAGAGCCAACTTTTCCTGTCCAACTTTTGAGATTGTTATCTGGGTGATTGGTGATGGCTAAGACTCAATGAATAAATCCATCCATGTTTCCCAACTGGAGGTTCGTGCAAAGTGCCTGGATGAAAGAAATGTTTCTTTTATAACAGAACCAGGCACGGCAGAGCTGTCAGTTTAGATATGAATCTTCAGCCAAAGTTGGAGTGTTTTTATAATATAGCTTTATGATCTTCAATATTTTAGAGTCCCTGGACAAATGGGAGCGGCTGACAGTGGCTGATGCACTGGAACCTGTCCAGTTTGAAGATGGAGAAAAAATTGTCGTGCAGGGAGAGCCCGGTGATGACTTCTTCATTATTACAGAGGTAAGATTGGCAAGCTGATAAACTCTGTCATTTCCTGGTAAAGATCAAGGCTGTGTATTAAAGACATTTGGATTCAGTTCAATCTCTTACTTCAGCATAAATCTAATTCCACTTAAACCAGGAGATCTACTCAAAATTCAAATTAATTCAGAGACCAGTTCCATGGAATTGTCCGAAGTGGGACAATCTTCTTTCCAGTAAACTGAAAATGCAGAGTAATTTTGAGGTATGCTTGGTGTCTTTACTGTTTGAAGGTTTGTTTTCTATGGGAGATTTTTCTAGTTCCAAATTTCTGATACTTCTGATACTGGTCAGCCACAGAGTACATGGATGGTTGTTCCCAAAGGGACTTACAGGGGATATTACAAATGCACATCTGTAAACTGGAGCAGGACACCTGATCAGAAAATGGATAATTTGTTCTTTGTTTTGCCTTAAATTCAGTCCATGTGGCTGAGCCATCTTCTTGTTTACTCTGACACAGGCAGACAGGTCTGTCAGGCAGCTGAAAATGCTGACATCTTTTTGGGAGATTATCTGACACTTCAGTTCCACCATCTCACTTCTGCAAACAGATGCTGACGGGGCTTCCCCCCCTCCTCTGACATAAATATTTGGATCCTTGGTATCTCATGCAAGTAGCAAGGCACTGTGATGGAATAAGCTATAAAGAGGTGTTAGAGAGACTCAGACTGAACAACAGGAGAGCATTAGGATATGATTGTCTGTGGATTGTGAGTGTTCCTATGCAAATCTAGACACCAGAAATAGCCAACATATGTCTGTGGTGACAGTTTCAGGTGTTACATGACCAGCAGTGAATTCCAGTGGTGGCACAGGAACTGGGAGGGAGCTGGAACCCGTCAGTGTGGGAGAAGGTGGGTCAGAGGGGTGTAAGGAGCTGGTCACTCTGTGGCCTTGGGATCAAGTTGTATGTACACAAAATGCATCCCAGGCTTTGCTTTCCTTGCTCTTTATCTGTGGATTTTTGGACAGGTGCTTCCATGCAAAGCAGCCAGAATTTGATTCATAATCAATATCTGACATTTAAAATACCATCCTTCTTTCCTCTTGAGTGTCAGAAATATGTATTTTATTTATGAACATAATTTTTCTTCAATGCTCACAAAATTGTCAGTGCAAGTAACTGTACCTGTCTATCATACAGGGAGACAATTCAGGTTCTTTAAATATGTGACAAGCAGTGTCCCTTCAAAAATACAGTGTCAGAATAAAAGAGACTAGATATTAGCTAGGGAATCTTTTTTATCAAGAAGATGTTTAGTATATGAGAAAAATTTAGGAAATAGAAGTTTTTTTTCAAAAATATGGAATTTTCATTGCTACTAGTGTTACTGAGTGTGCTGTTATTCCTTGCAGCAGCAGGAGACAAGGAAAATCTAATTTTCTTAGCCATTGAATCCCATGTGGAAAATTGGCAGCTTGCTTAAGAGTTACCAAGGGCCTTTATTTTCCCCTTCTTGCTGAAACAGCTGTTAAGACTTGAATGGTTAGAAAAGCATTAACACTGAATTCTGTAGAAAGTATCTGCTCACCTCACCCTTCCACTGAAAATCTGACTCAGTTTCTCACTTTGGAAATTGCCTATATTTTTCTGCTTTAAAGAATGAACATCCAGTTTCAACAATTTCTTGTGCTGCAGCAGTATTTCTGCCTGCTCACACATAGTTTAAGCTTTATATTTTAAACGTGATTTTTACAGGAGTTTACATCTTTGATTTTAAGCTTTTCTGTAGGAAAAATTGCTGCAAGTCACCAGGAAGACGTTTTTCTACAACCTGGTTGAAAGTAGTTTTGGCTGGTTTGTTGTCACAGTATGTTGAAAAGCCATTAGCTGCTTACATATGCTTTTTGATGTTTGTGGTCTTCTAATCCAAACCACTAGAAATGCAGCCAAGTTGTTTGGCTGCTGCATATGCAGAAAACCATTTCATATATCACTAAAATGCAGCCTCCTTTGGAGCACAGTGTGTCCAGTACTACAAAGTTAACTTGGCCACGTGGTTTTTGGACAAGGTACTCATTTACCCTTTTATTTACTCATTTACCTTTTTATTTACTCATTTTGCATTTGATGCAGCCCAGAAAGCTACCTGGGCTGCTTCAAAAGCAGTGTGGCAGCACGTCCAGGGAGGTGATGCTGCTCCTCTGCTCTGCTCTCTGTGTCCAGATCTGGGGTCCCCTCCCCAGGGGAGGCCACTGAGATGATCAGAAGGATGGAGCCCCTGTCCTGTGAGGAAAGGCAGAGAGAATTGGGATTGCTCAGCCTGGAGAAGAGAAGGCTCCAGGGTAACCTACCTGTGGCCTTCCAACACCTGAAGGGAGCCTGCAGGAAAGATGGAGAGACTATCTGCAAGAGCCTGGAGTGACAGGACAGGAGAATGACTTCAAAAGAAAGTAGGTTTAGACTGGATATCAAGGAAGAAATCCTCCCCTGGGAGGGTGCTGAGGCCCTGGCACAGGTTGCCCAGAGAAGCTGTGGCTACCCCATCCCTGGAAGCGTCCAAGGCCAGGCTGGACAGGGTTTGGAGCAACCTGGGACAGTGGAAGGTGTCCCTGTCCATGGCAAGGGGGTGGAATGAGATGATCTTTAAGGTCGCTTCCAACCCAAACCATTCTGTGATTTATCATATGATCATTCATATCCTGCCTTAGACAAATCAGTTATTACTTTATAAAGCTTTGGTGCATCCCAGATACTGGTTCCGAGTGGAATCTTGTGACTTTTGTCTAAGGCACCCAGGACTCACACATGGATTTAAAATTGTTAAACTTCATAAATCAGTCATTCATTCTGGTTAGCCTGCCCTGCTGCCTTGCTCTGTGCCATCCCTTTGGGACATTGTGAGGACATTGGTCCTGCCCAAGGACACAGCCTGTGAGTGGATTGGCATCTTCAGGATTTGCAGACTGGAGAGAAACCACTGAAACCTTTTGAAAAGGAGACTGATAGTCCCAGTGATGATCAGAACAGCAATTCCTGCTTTAAACCAGGAATATCATCCTAGTTAGTATGGATAAATCTAATTAGTCTCCTCCTTCTATCAAGCAAACACATTCAGCTTTTCTGTGTATTTCTTACTATAACCTTTTTGTCATGGCTTTCTGTCCACCTTTCTCCCTGCACTGTTGCAGAGTTTATTTGGGGTGCAGGTTATTTGAGGTGTAGGTTGTGTGAATGGAAATGCTACAGTGCCCCTTGGAAAGTGAGGCTGCAGCAGGAGCTCAGCCAAATTATTAGAATAACAGAAAATGTGCACAGGGAAGAATCACAGGAAACCAGAGCTTTTTAAGTTCACTGCTCACAAAGCTGTTTATGGTTCATTTTTTGCTAAGAAGTCTAAATAGAAAAGTTCCCTGAGATTCCAGGACAACTAGTTTTTCTGCCATCCTAAATCTTCACAGGCACCAGTAAGGTGTTTGTTTGCAGTACTTTGGGTTCTTTTTCTGTTTAAACATCAAGCAGCCTTGAACAAGTTTTAGTTTTAATATTTAAAGTCTGTGGCTTTTATTTTTTTTCCAGAGATAGAATTATTGTAATGTTTATACCATATTCCTTAATGTGAAGATAGGATCAGAAGTGAATGTCTGCTTACAAAAGCAAAGTAACAACTTCTGTGAGATTGATTTACTGCACTTGAAACTGGTAATTAAAGAAAAAATATAAAAAAAAAGAAGCAGCCCTGCAGTTTCTGTATTTTCAGATATTTCCAGGTCTTACTTTCCCACTATGGTTTTCACACAACAAACTCGGGCTTTCCCAGACCAGACAGATGTGGAATGTATCTGCTGGATTCCAAGGTCATGGAATTATCCCATATGAGATTCCTGGCACAGAGGTGAAAAACTTTAAGCACCGTGAAACAATTGTTGCCATAAAGAATTATATTTTGGCAAGCGTAAATCATAACAGATGTACGGTTTCTAACAAATAAATTTGCAGTTGTGTTGTGCACTGCCACACTGTGTACCCAGCAGTGGGGAGGATTTATTCATCTGACTTCAGATAACGCAAATATTTTTAGCCAGCATTTTAAAGTGGTGGATGCAAAGGCATGTGAGCTTTGTGGAGTTAAAAGTCCCTTTAAATGAGATGCCAGTTGAACAGGGCCTGGTTTTATTCCCAACTTGTGCTTTGCCACTGACTCCAGCTCAAACAGTAGTTCAAACCAGAGGAGTAGTGCTCTGAAACTGGAAGGAAAAGAGTTTTTTGCTGTTGTCTAGGTTACTGAGAAAGGTAGCGACAATAGTATTAAAAATAGCGGTTATGATCATGTACCACTCTCTTAAGTTCAGCTTCCAGCTTGGCTGGGTGGCACAGCACCTCGAAGTCTGTAAGGCAGCTGCCAAAAATGCAGGGAGCTGCAGCCTGCTGGGATTTCCAGCTGCCACCCCTCCCCTGTCAGATCCCTGGCCGTGTCCTGGGACTCACCCACTGTGCTCAGGGACTCTCTGAACCTCAGCTGCACACTCAGAGCTTGCTGAGCTGCTGCCATATGGCCCTAATACTCATAAAGTTTGACATGGTTTAAGAAAAATGTGTGCACAGACACAAACGTGCGCAGGTGGAGGAGGAGAGAGCAGCAAAAGGTTTCTGACAGGGCCACGCTGAACCTGAGGAGCACAGCTTGTGGCTGCCCTTTAAATGTGCAGCCTGTCATCTGCTCCCAGGACAGGCTGCTTTAAGTGGTGCAGAAAGCATAGAAATAAATCTGCATGAGAAGTAAAACATTTCCAATTAATAGCTGGTCGAGCTGCCCAGCAATCGCATGCAGCAGCCTAAAAATAAAAGAACTAAAAATAGAAGATAATTCACAGGAGACAATTCAAGGAGAAATGGACCCTTGGTATCAAGGAGTTTGGCATTAGATTTTTGTTTTCAGCTTTAAAAACTAGTATATTTAGTTGCAGATTTGTGGTAAGTTACAGAGGGCACTCCTCTGCAACTCCTTTGTGAAAAGCACTTATAAAAATCTGGGGATTTCTGGTATTCTTCTTTATTATCCTGCTGGTTAGAGGGGAGGCATGGTCAGGGTATCTGATTTTCAGTCTCACCTGTTCAGTCTGTGGGCAGAACATTGCCCTCCCTGTTTCCCCATCAGTAGGAACAGTCCTAATGGCACCTCTTAAAGGTGAAGAGAAGCTTAATAGAAAAAGGCATAAATATCTGTCACTACTGAAACCAGGCAATGGGAATAGCAAAACTGACAAATAAGAGAAAAAACCTCTCTGATAGTGCAGAAGGTCTTTCAGAATTAATGCCTAGAGCTGCCTAGTTGAAAGAAATGAGTGAAATTAATTGGTAATGATCATTTTTCCAGCACTATCCTCGGCTGATCATGTTGGAAACAGCCCAGTAATCCTTGGTGGGGGCAGCTCCTTCCATGCTGCTGTTGACATTTCAAGTCAGGGCCACAAACTGGCTACGGTCTGGGCAGGATCCGCTGTGAGTTCTTGACGAGAGTGTACTTGAGATAGTGTCCTGTAGGTGAAATCAGTGTTTCCAGCCCTGCTGACACTCTTGGCACGCTCTGGGGTGTCTCTGCACAGATGCAGTTCAAAGCCTGTAGGTGGAACAGTGTTTGTAAACTCTTCCTGCCATGGTAACCTGCCCCTGCCTTGGAAGGGCACCTGGTCCTACAGAGAATTGGGCCTTTCTGTAGGAAAACTCGACTTGAGTCTTAAATTACACAAGGAGCATCTCAAGATTTATGATTTAAAAGCTCCTTAAGAAGGAAAAGAAAAAAAAGAAAAAAAGAAAAATAATAGCCCAATTGTTTCCTGCCCTAAATCGTTGCTCTTTGACATTCTAACCTAAGAGAGACCCCTTTGGCACCTACCCCTGCGACAGGCAGGAGAACTACAAAGTAAACTCCTTCCGTAGGGATAATGAAGTCACTGCCTTAGGCACACTCTGCTATCACACCTGATAATCTCTTTAAAACACAGTGCGATTAATTATTAATTAGGAAGATGAATGTTGTCTAGAAAAGGAGTTTCAAAGGCTACAAATCTGAACTGCTTAGTGTTACCAGGATTTTGTTGATACCGAAAATGTTTGTCAAAGGCAGTCTGCAGCGACTCCTAATGTACCCAATAAACAAAATATCCTGAATAAACAGAGCCAGCAGGCACCAGGGCTCTGTACTCTGCTTATTTTTAACTGCACAGACATTGTTTCCCACAGAGCTCTTACAGGAAGGGGATGTTCGATTTTCTTGATATCACCCAGTTGTGCTGGAGCAGCAGCAGCATTTTCCACTGGCCCAGCTACAGAGTTCCTCTGTGCTCAGGATCCATTTTTAATGGCCAGCTGACGTCAAAGATGCAAAGTTGGGTGTGTGATTGGGTCCCATCCTGAGTAGGGATGGAGGTGAAGTATTTTGCTGAGTCAGACCAAAATGTCAGCTAAGTCCAGCTCTTGTTAAACTCAATTTAACTTCCATGGGCAGTGGGTCAGGCTGCATATCCATGGGGTAATGTTTCATAGGAAGCACATGGCTGCTCCCTCCCTTCTTCCCACCAGCCATGGAGGACCTGTCAGTGACTGCAGCTTCTGACCTTTCCTTCCAACTCTTTCTCCAGCCCCACCAATAACCACTGCAGTGCAGTCACCTCTGGTGAATTCTGCAAAACCTGGAACCTCAGAATGATGTACAAGGAAGCATTTTCCTAATAATTCTGTGAAACTTCAGATTAGCCACTATTTCTAGTCTATTTTAGAGCTTTGCAGATTTCGTTCCTCATTTGTGGCAGAAACCAGGACAACTGTATGTAAATTCCGTGAGTTGCTATGAACCCAGAGAGTGGAGAATAATATATAATAGTTTGAAAATGTACAGTTAAAAAAATACTGTCGAACCCAGTCATGACTCAATCTTGAGTCCACAACCAGAATTAAGTCCTCTTGCTTCATCCTTCTGCAAAACCATTAATGTCAGATAGCTTTTATATTAGACAAATGAGTCATTTTGAAAAAGAGGTCTGATGGAAAGGAGAACAGTGTAAAAACAATGTGCACAGCCAATGGTTTGTGATGGTAAAGAGTTTTCACCTGGATTTGGCCCCTCCATGTAGTATGAGATAAATAATTTTATAATTAAATAACTTTAAGTGTTGTATGTCTATAATACATGTAACCTTTTAACCAGCTCATTCCTTTTTACCTACATGAACATCTCATGAAGGTCACAGGGTTTTTATCCTCACCACACCTTCTGATGAGGTGTGTGAAGCAACCTCTGTGTTGCATGGTGTGGGCTGGAGCACAGGGCACAAGAATTGGGATAGTTCTTCATTCCTGAAAAAACAATTGATGGGAATTAGACACCTTGAAGGTCTGGACCTTCATGATTTTGCTTATGAAAGGTCTAAGGCATAGAAATGGTAGGAGCATGTGGCCAGCACTCCATTATTCATTCCTTTAGGTTAAATGTTACCACCCAAAACTGATGGGTGCCATTTTATACTGCAGGTTACGTGGAAGTCACTTACTCTTTGTATTGGCAGAAATGTGTTGATTTCTTCCCTTGTTTTTGTAGAAAGGTCTTTTTCATAAATCAAAGGTTGGCAAATAATAAAAATCCAAGATTATTTACTGGCTAAAGGAATATTTGCAGTGTCTTTGGCTACATAGTTCAAAGGATTTGTCTTCTTTTGGAAAGGAGCCCTAGAACTGCTGATGCTTAGCTCTAACATAAAAGCTGTCCCAGGAATGATGCTATCAGCAGTCCCTGAGGGCTGAAATGGCAGCTGAGGAGTGATGTGCTGGTGGTCTTCCAGGACACCAGGAATGAGGACATTGCTTATGTCAGCACCATGATGTGCACACAGGACCTGCTGTGTTCCTCTGTCTTTGGGATATTGATAAACCTAGGTCTTGAAGCACAATTCCCAGGAGGATGCAGTGCAACCACACTGTTCCCAAAGGCTTAAAAGTAGTTTTCCCAGCCTCTTTTTGCACATGCTATACCAGCATAAAAAAAACGTATGAATGTTTCCCCGGTTCACTTTTGACATGACAACTTGTGTAGGAGTCTCCAGTCTCATTCAGCTGTAATTTAAAACATCTGATTTGTAAACCCATAAAACTGAAGTTTATGCTGGAATGACAGACACACCCTGGCCCTGTACCACTATGGGATATGTGGAAATCAGGGAAATCATTTGGTGTGCAGAAAAGTAAACTCCAAAGTTAGTGATTGGCAGTTTCGTTCTTAATATATGCATGCCCCATTTGAATTTGCATAAAAATCAGAGTGCAAGATTTTCTCTGTGTTCAAAGCAGCCTGTGACTTCTTCCTAAGCTAAAACCGACTTTAGGGTATGGTTGGTGCTCTTTAGTCCTGTCCAGTAGTGTCTTCCTACCAGGGCAGCTTGCAAAAGCATTGGAGGTTCATAGGGAATGAAAATCTCTCCATGGGAGGAAGGAGAGAAGCACAGGCTGTTTAACCCTCAAGGTTTTCAGGATCCCCATAAGGTCCTTTGGCACTGGAGCCTGAGCTCACAAGCCCTGATTCAAAGCACTTAGTCAAGGTGAACAAGAACTTTATGGCCCCAGGCATGTTAAATCTGAACTGACATTAAAGGCATCTGCTGTGTCAGGAGCTGGGGGCTCTGTTTTGAGGAGAGCTTCTCTGTCTTCAAGCAAAAACACTGCAGTGTAAACAAGACCTGAAATATGGTGGTGCTCAACCTAGAGGAAGAAAAATGGAGAACTTCCCCAATCCCTGCTGGAGTCCATCTCTTTCTCTGGATCATGTTAAAGCTGTCCCTTAGTGGAATAGTTTTTGTCCCTCCTCTGCAAAGATATTATTGAGTTGATGCAGATTTGCTGCAAGAATATAGCCCTTGGGGCTCCTTCATTAGTTGTGCAGTGTGGATTTTCTGGAGCATGCAAGACCCTTCTCAGTGTGCTCCAGGATGAGGCAATTTTGAGTTTGTGAGGTTTTTTTCTTCTGAATTTCAGAATCTGGTCCTTTGAACACACGAGATTGACCAACTGAAAGGACTCAAAGAGAGCTTTCCATAGGGAATTTTCTTGATCACTGTAATAAACTCTCTTCTATCCTTCCTCCAGTTTACTCCAAGTTTTATTTCTTGCTCAGAAGCTGCTGCCCTCGCTGGCCACAGCTGCTCTTCCAGCCCTGGTCACAGCATTAGTTATGAGACTTTAATGACAATGTCTGCCTCAGCCTTTTGCTTGGTCTGGTTACTTCAGCATCTACAGAATGTTTTCACAAAGAAGCAGATGGTGGTAGGAGTAATTGGGCCGTAAAACAGCATTAACAGCTAAAAACGATTTTCACCAGAAAGGATTCTGCAGGCAGGGTGAGGGAGGTTCAGCACTGTTTTCGTGTTTTCTCTCCCATGCATTCACCCCTGCCCTGGCTGTAGGTGGTAGCTCTCTGCTTACAGGAGATGAGCCCTGTCAGGTCAGTCACAAATATGAACAGTTGATGAATAACCCATTATAAAGTCACTTTTATGTTGACTCAGTGGACGTTTCCTGGCTTCAGAGAGAGTCAAGATAATGGCTAGCTTTGTAGAAAGAAAGAATCTCTAAAATGCAACATTTTTTTCCCTTTGTGACTTTTATTGCTTTGTACACTGACATGTCTGAGGGAGGAAAACAGGACCTTGTTGCCAATAATCCACAGTGCTTGGCACAGACGGTCTTTAAAATCTGGCACTGGGATGAATATTAATTCAGTTGTTTTCCCACAGAAGCTACTGATTAGTCAAGGCCAAGTATCCCTGAGATGATTCATTAAAACCAACATCTGAGCCCACCTTTACTGAGTAGCTCTGCTTCTTGTCACCCTGCAACAGGTGACTGAATGTGCAATGGAAGGGATGACCAAAATCCCAGGAGGGAGTAAAAGTAAAAATGCAGAAGAACCCCAAGGGCTGTGGTGCAATGGCTTCCCAGCTTTCTGGGCATGGAGCCAGGACAGCTAGCCAAGGAGGATCACACCCCAGGCAAGGGGCTCCTCCCATGGCTCAGAGCTGGTATCCTTATTCCTCCGCTACCATTCCTTTGCTCCCAGGCTTCCCAGTCCCAGCTGGCAACTGGTGGTTTGAAGAAGTGTGGCACCTCTGTGGCACTGGGGCTGTGGTGTCCCTCTGTCTGACCATGGGGGATGATGATGATGTCATGAGTCCCCCAACATGTGGATATGCCTCTACTGGACACCTGTGTGGTCTAGCCTGGTGGTAGCTGTGCCACTGTGGCTCAAGGGCAACAATTTGAAGTCAATATATACTATATATCTTAAAGTTTTGCTCCTGTAAAGTCTTTCAACAGCAAAGGCTTAACAAAACAAGAAATCCCATTTTTTCTTCTTTTTGCAAAACCCACTTTATTTCACCTGAGTATTGCAGAGGTCTCCATGCTCAAAGCAAATTGTAGTTGGTACAATTTCTTTTGGCTTTTCACTGTGTTTACTGCTCTCTTTCTGTCTGAATCTTGACTTTTTCCATTTAATAGCACCATTTCTTTTACTTCAAGAGGAATACATAGGTACAGCACAGGTTTAATACAGGCTGTATCAAAGAAACACTGAAGGGAAAGATTGTCTGAGGTAGTGCAACAGGAGGATGAACAAAACGACTGAAAAGGTCTTCCCGTGTCAGACATCTATGATTTTAAATACTGAACGATCAAGACAAAGGCATTTCCTGGTGATTAATGATGGGCTGGGTGTAGTCATGTCTGGGCCTTAACCCTGGCCTCCTGTATATCCCTAGGAAATGCCCTGTGGCTTAGTTCTTTCTGCTGTTTTAAGCTACACTTGGCTTATGATTGATTGTCATCTTTAAAAGTACCTTAATGTTTGTGGCTATTTTGGTGACTGCTCTAGACAGCTTTGTTCCTCTCTCCCAGGTCTGGGTGTTATTCCTAAACCCATAGTCCCAAACTAATATAAACATGTCTGAATAGCAAAGAGCTGGGAGTTTAGGCATATGTAGGGCAGTTTGATGCAGGTGTGATATAAAACACACAGGAACCTGCAGGTTGTTTGATATCAGTCATGGCTCTAGAGATGATGTCCAGGACATCTGCCAGCTGGGCAGTGACAGGTGCTTTCCATCTCTGCTAAAATTTGATGTGCTGTTGAGAATGATGGCTGATAAGATAAATGTTATATTGTCAATGTAGTGCTGATCACTGACAGTGTAAAGGTGCTTTTGGCAGCACTGCTCTCTTAAGGAGACTGGATGGGTATCAGGGTGCAGGGCTTGTTACTCTAACATTGCCTTTAGAGCTCCTTTGACCTTGCATTATTAATCCTAACCCCATTCCCAACAGGCTGGCTTCCTAAAAATCCCATGAAATCAGTGCAACTACAAATGTACTGAGTCACAACCAAATTAAAAAAGCTGGATGTGTAAAATATTGCATATTTGTTCTCAAAAGCTCTCTGTAGCTCATTACCCTGGGCATTGCCTTGAGCTGTATTTATAGTGAATTCTAATGGATACACAAAAGAACTGATGTGCTTGAGATAAGCAAGGCAAACAGCCACCACTTTTCCAGTCAGTGCAAACCTGGGGCTGCTCTGGCAGCCTGTTCCCACCATCACAACTGGTTCATCAGGAAGGATAGCCAAGAAGGGAGAGTTTCCCAAACTGGACCAAATGTGCTTGAGGTTTCACATTAGACAACTGAACCAATTTGTATGACCCTTTTCTGGAGTGGAGGGTGAAGCATTGGCTGACAGGTCTCCCAGATTCACCAGGCAATCACTGTTTCATAGAATCATAGAATGGTTTGGCTTGGAAGCGACCTTAAATATCAACTAGTTCCAACTCCCAGGAATTTCCGGGAAATTTGTAGTGTTTTGGGCTTTTGGCTCTCCTTAAATTAAGTTAATGATTTGGAGATGCTCTGGGAAGCAGATGTGATTAAATCAGATGCACCTTAATATGGCTGTAGGTGTTACAGTGTAAGAACATGGCCCAGACAATGTTTGTAGACAGGTGAATGGTGGATTTTATTAGATATACTTGGGTAAATAGGCAGCCTGAAGACAAACATGTGCCCGAGAGCTCTCCGTCCTTTTTGTAGCTCTGCTTGTTGATCTAATAAAATATATTACTTCCACAAACCTTGTCTTGCCTGCAATTAAATGAAATCCTCCCAGA
Source organism: Rhabdornis inornatus (assembly GCA_013397075.1). NCBI lineage: Eukaryota > Metazoa > Chordata > Aves > Passeriformes > Rhabdornithidae > Rhabdornis > Rhabdornis inornatus. The sequence continues at coordinate 1,173,545 of VWZS01007819.1, forward strand.
ATCATACTGTGTGACAGATCTTTTAATTCATTTCAGACCTGCTGCAGCTCCATCCAGTCCCTCTGCTTCACTGTGGGAGCAGAAGCATTTTGTGCCACTGCACAGCCCCTTCCTTTTCCTTTTGTAGAACTGTGCAAAGATTTAATAGCAACACATTAATAAGGGTTTGTGTGGCTGTGGAGTGAGGGGAAATTTATCTTTTGAACGTGTGAATTATGGAGTGTGTGGGTTAACAAAGCGAGAAAGAGCAAAGGTATTTTCAGAGCTGCCATTGATGCAGTTAATGGCAATCACAGATGATCAGCCTGACCTTTCCATCTCTAGTTCCATACACTGCACTGCTCTTTGTGCTGGGTTGTGAACAGGAAAATAAAATAGACTAGAAAAACTTCTAAGCTCAAAACTAGGATAAAAATGTCACATTTCGAGACCACGGGGAAAAAAGTCACTTTTTAGAAAAAGCATTAAGTTAAAAAAATATGAAATAAAACTGGAAATATAAAGTAGTAACTTCCTGACTATGAAAATTGAAGTTATTTTCTTATAATTTTAATAACGTCTTCTTTTTAATAATTATTCTTTATCCCAGATGGAGACTCACTATGTCTTTTATTGATGGTTATATCTTTAAAATGGGCAGTTAGACCAACAAAACCAATCAGTATGACTGACTTTTAAACCAAAAAGTTTCTAAAACAGTGCAGGGTTTCCCATGGCACCCCCTGCCCCTGGTGAAGCCCATTCTGCACTGCCTCTCCCACCCAGGGGTAACACAGGCTACCACATTTTGCCTTGTGCTGCCTGGGAGTGATCCCATCTGATCACTGAGCTGGAATAGAGGAAAAAAATACAGGATTTCAGTTTTTAGCACCATGAATCATACTTGCCTTTTGTAGCCAGGCTCTTTAGGCCAACTGCTGGCTATAGGATTCATGCTTGAATATAAGAACAGGGCTCCTGAAGCAATTAGTGCTTGTAAGTACCTGCAGGATAAGGCCTGGGAATCCCAGTGTTGATCCAGATGGGCCACACTCTAGAGTGTCTCCCTCATCTATCTGTAGGGTCTGAGAGTTTAAAAGTGAAACATCTATCAAAATCTCATTACTTTGGAGAGGATGGAAGCTCATGGATTATAAACCTTAATTTATTTTTTATATCTTAAATCATGGTGCCATATCTAAGGCATAAATTTCTGCAGAACAAACTGCTGAAGCATTTTGAAGGAGTTGAATAAACACTCCCAGCGCTGCTCCGGAGCAGTGCCAGAGGGAGCAGGCAGGTGTGTGGGGTGAGGATGGCACAGAGGTGCTGATGGCACCGTGCTTTGGGAACTCCTACTCTTGTTGTTTTTGCAATAGGATGCTCGTATTTACTCGGAGGAGAGGAGAGAAGGTTAATGCTATCAGTTTCTGGGAATACAGGCACTCCCCAGTGACTGAAAGAGAATATTCCTGGAGCCCCAAAGACCATAATTTTCACTCCCAAGTGTCTGCTAGCAGAAAGACATGCCTGTCTGCCTTCAGTTTAATATCATCACAAAGGGCTGATTTATTAAATGGTGTCAACCTTCTCGACAGCCTTCGAGCTCGTGCTCTGTGGGGTTGGCTTGGTGGTGTAGGAGGCTGAAATGGGTATCAGTGTACAAAGCAGTATTTTAAGTTGAGCAGCACTAAGCAGCCGTATCCTGCAAATCTAGGATCATGCAGCTTGTTTCAGAGATCCATCTTGCCAAGTTTTTTGTGTCATTTAAGGAGAAGTCTCTCCCATAGAGACAAAATGCATCTGGGAGTGAGGGTGATGAGCCCCTGAACCCCTGTTAGATAATTCCCTTTCCTCCTGGGACAGGGCCCAGAGAATTTATTCAGTCCTATCGTTTGTGGGAGGTGGGGAATCCTAAAGCACAAGAAGGACAGAAAAATCAAAAACTCTTATCAGAAGGATGTGCCAAATAAAATAAAATTTAAAACAGCCACAAAACTGGGGATGAGGGCAAGGGTAGGGGTCAAAATGGAATTCATGACAACTTTATCAGATATATGGGTAATGAAGGACTGCTTCTGTAGTATTTTATTCTGTAATATTTTATTTTGTTCTTTATTATTTTATTTCTGTATTATTTTTGCCCCATTTACACTGTTTGCCTACCATTGGACTCCTCCTCTACTACAGTCAGAATAGTGCTAATTCCAGAGATAAGAACACACAAAGTGAAGGTGATACAGACAGGCAATTATAAAAACATCTTCTTTGTTTCCCGGGGTGGACAGCCTTCCCGTGAAGGTCACTCTGACAATGTTCCAGGATGTACTTTGGAGCTGGTGGCTGGTGCAGTGAGGGGCCAGGCAGTGTAATCAGAGCTGACATCTGGGTGCTTGCTGTCAGGCCTTCAGGAAGCTTGTTTTGCTCTGAGACAGACCTGCTCTCACTGGGCAACGGGAAAAGCCTATGTGACTGTTAAAACAAGAGTGGAAAAAATATGGATCTGGAATATGCATTGCTTTATCCTGCCAAGCTAAGTGTTTATTGTGGAGGCCAGACACATCTGTCCTTCTCCAGCAGATATGGTGTTTCTTGGATTAAAAAGGCTGACTGTAGTGGAACAGTGGAAGAAATTGCTTCAGAAGGCTGACTTATTGGAGTCCTATATCACATGGACCCTGTCAGAAAAGTATTAGCCACAATAAAAGCTGACACTCAGGGAGATGAAAGCAATATTGCTTGATATTGTGATTACCTTTATAGCAATGTGCTGAAGGTGAGCAGTGGGGAATTGAGTCCTTTCTTCATTTCACCTGGGTGGTCACTATGATTACTTCAGGGACTTTTTTTTTTTTTTTTTGTTTTGTTTTGTTTTGTTTTGTTTTATATAATAAAACATCTGTAATAGAAGACTTTTTAAAAAATTAGTTTTGGGAAAGGAGCTAGAGACATGGATTGCAGGAAGCTATTTGGGTCAAGGGGTTCAGTTTTTGCCAGGCTCCAGATGGAGATGAAAGGAGGACAGGGGCTGGAAGTGACTCTGAAGCTGAATCCATTTACACTGTACAGGCAATGAGAACAGCATCAATTTACTGAGCTGCACCTGATCCAAAGTTTGGCAAGAGAAGGATCGATGCAGGCATTATTCCCTGTGTGGGGCATTTCTGAGAATGCTGCTTGTGAATATGGGTCTGTTCTGAAAGCTGCAGCAAGTGTGAATAACAACACTCATCACACTATCTCTGCATTTTCATGCCCTTGCAGATTTACTGGAAGATCTTGGAAAACTGCAGTGTTGGTGGAACAATTTAGTTATATCAAGGAAAAGGATTTTTTTCTGGAAACTTGGCAGAAGAAATAAAATTTACCTACTGGAGGTGCAGAAGTTTCTTTTGGTGGAAGGAGGCTGCAGGATATTTGCAGCCAGTGAATGTTCACTGAATACTCTGCACTGGAGGGCGGTTTATTTTTTTCAGTTAAAATCAAAATATCTTAACATTTGGCCTTTCCCTATGCTTTTGGTTTGGATTCAGAAGATATTCTCATATATTACTGTAATTTTTTTCCAGAAAAGCAGATACCTTCTCTGTTCCTCTACAAACGCTTTATACCACAGTAATTTAAGATTTCCTCCAGGTCAGAATATTTCTGCATGTAAAACTCTTTGAAGGTTTAAATAGATTGTAACTGAGTTTTGACATGTATTAGCACGTGTCAGGTACAGCAGTTATTAAGGGTAGTGGAGACAAGGCACATTCCATCTCTCCAGAGACTGACTTGCAGGTGTCCAGATCACTGTAGGCCAAGAGCGGGCAAAGCCCCTAAAAAAAAATCACCCTTTGTTACAACAAGCATTAAAAACTCCTTTTACCAAGGAATAAGCTCTAGTTGCATCTTACAGAAATCATGTTCCAGTATTGTAACTGGGAAATTTCCTTTTTATGTCTTTTAATGTAAATATTTTCTGTGTCTCTCTCTCTACGGTTCATCCACACAGAGCATATTTTAAAATTATATTAAAGCATACATTTACATTAAAGCATGATGTACTTTAGTTAAATAAGAGTTCCTGAGTTCTGTCCTGTTCCTGTCCTCTATGAGCTGAATATGTCTGCATCCAAACAATTCATAACAGAGAAATCATTTGATGGACTTTTTTTTTAATCCTTTAATTCCTTTCATTCACATATCAGGAAGGAGTGTGATATTCAAAAGGAAATACTCAGGCCTGGGTACTTTTTAAATGAGAACAGGTTTGAGCAAAGCCATCTGACTCCCTGCCTTTCTCTTCCCAGGGCACAGCCTCCGTCCTGCAGCGCAGGTCTGACAATGAGGAGTACGTTGAAGTTGGGAGACTTGGTCCATCAGATTATTTTGGTAAGAAAATTCAGCTAAGCATGGTTCAGAAAGACAGGCACGTCTGGGTCAAGTACTTATTGTCTTAATTAGTGTTCCACTCTTACATGCAAGGGGTTATGCACAGGTCAGCTGCTGCTCTCAGCGATGCTCAGAGATTTCAGGGAAGCTGAATCCATTCCTTGGTTTGCACCAGTGCAGCTGACAGCACACAGATCAGAGCAGAATCAGCAAAACAGTCTGAAAGCATTTGTTTTCAAAGGCATTTTACACACATGCATTATGCATGTGTAATGCATTTGTACTGTCAACAGAATTATGCAAAGTGTCTATCAAGAGATATATAAAGGGAGATGTTCTACAAGCAGAGCAAGGCATGGTGGAACATGCACCCTCTGAAGGAGAGGAGGGCGTGTGACAGTGTGCTGTCTCTGTTTGCAGGTGAGATAGCCTTGCTGCTCAACAGGCCCCGGGCAGCCACGGTGGTGGCACGTGGACCCCTCAAGTGTGTGAAGCTGGACCGGCCCCGCTTCGAGCGAGTGCTCGGCCCCTGCTCCGAGATCCTCAAGAGAAACATTCAGAGATACAACAGCTTCATTTCGCTCACCGTCTAAATGATTCCTCTGGAAAGCTGCCTTCATGTGACCTTGTGCACTTAAAGTTTGCTCTGTGCAGCTCCATAGCTTTATGAAGAAAAAAAAAAAAGAAGTGTGCATTTTATGTGTATTTTTTTCTGTTTATGTCACCTAGTGGATGTCAGCTCAAATCTCGTGTATCATGGGAGTGGAAGGATAACTGTTTGGGTAAGACTAGCTTTGGGGAAGATTGGGGCTCTTTTGGGCTCTTGGCTTGCAGACAAGATTTTTACCTATTGTTGGTTCATATTGCTTAAAACTGTGGGTTCAACTATTTAAAATACATATGAATTTCTGTTTTCTTTATTATCTTTAAAGCCGGTCTTACTCACCTTTTGTCAAGGTTCTTTGATCAAGTGATGTGAACGGTGTCCCTGTCCATGGCAGGGGTTTGGAAGCCTTTCAGGTCCTTTCCAACCCGAACCAGTCTGTGATTCCTTGATATCTCTCTGCCTGTCACTTCTAAAAGACTTTTCACTGGTTACAGACTGGGGGGTTCTGAAACGCCATGGAGTGAGTGGCAGTCTCATTGATGAGACACAATTTAAGGGGGAAGGTTGGAGGAAGGTTTTGATCATTCCAGCAAGCCAGGGAAAAGTAAAGCTTTTGAGTGGTTTTGTTTGTGGCTTAGATATAGGGGCTGTATTCCCCTGTGTCACAAACCCTTTCAGGTCTGCTTTGTAGGATATACTCAGGCAAACAGCCTGCTCCAGTCTTCTGGGTGAAGAGGTCAAGGGACAGTGTTTTGTAAAAATTCAAATGCAGCCTTTAGGACCTAAGTTATTTGTCCTCAGCTTTTTTAAAATGAGGGTTTACATTAGAGTCCTTAGAAGTCCAGTGGGGGCTTCTCTGCTGAATTAAGTTGGCTTCAAAACTCAGCAGAATGTCCTCAGCCACTTCTCTGAACATTACATGGAATGCTGAAGAGATGGTGCCAGGTGCACTTCAGGGACAAATACAGCAGCTTGTTTTTAATAAAGTCCACTTAATTAAATTCAAATGCCTTTCTTCTAGTATATGACTAAATTTTAGAATTTTTAAAAATTTTCTGAAAGCCAAATAAGTGCTTCAAAATGCTGCTTCTCCTCCAAAAGACGGGTATTGTGTAACAAAGAGCACCAGGATCCTGGAGCCCAGGTCCCTCCAGGGGCCTCACAGCCTTGCTGGCAGTAATTGCTGCCCTGCCTACACATGGGGCTCCTCCTGAATGGAGCTTTTTGCAGATCTCTCAAGGCTGGGGATCTGCACAGCCCTCAAGGATGGGATCATTTGGATTATGATTTGCAAAGCTTTACCTTTGCAGGTAAATTTGTCATTGCCAGCAGCAGCAAAGCTCTGCATCTCAGCCACCCTAAACAGCACTGCCTGCTCTTCAGCTGGGCCAAAATTCCATTTCTTCTTTACAATAACATTCTTCTGAGTAAATACAAACTTTCTGTACCTTTGACATGCCAAAGGTTAAGCAGTGAAATACAGCACCAATCTCCCTTTTGAAACTAGAGGTGTAGCTGAACTTGGCTAAATGGCTGAGTCCTACTGACACACAATTCTTTCTTCTTTGGAATTAAATACTAATTGGACACTTTCCTGTTGACTGCCACAAAGGGCCCAATATTCCAGTAGCTGCCCTCAGTGGTTCTCACAGAGCAAAAAAGCTTCTCAGCTTCACGCTCTTCTCATCACTTAAAGGTGCTTAATTTATTTTAGCATAATTTCAGTAGTCCTGTTAGTGTGTATTCGTTGCTGCTATTTATTATGATTATGTTATGCTTCGTGCACGTGTTATTAAATATGACCATTCACAGTTTCCAACCTTGCAATTTTTATCACGTACATTTATACAGGCAGACCCCCATTCTATATAGATAGGTCAATGTATACGCATTTGGTTATTTGCTGCACTGTTTTTGTATTTTCTTGTGCAATTTTTAAAAGAAATATTTTTTAAATGTTACCAGTCATTCAAGTATGTTCTTTTACCTGTTGCATTTCGGTTGTGTTGGTAAAAAAATTGTGAATGTTTCGCATAATATGCAGGACACATCTCTTGTCAAATACTAAGTATTAGCCTCACTGTTTAGAAGTTATTCAAGCACACAGACACACTGCAGATTCTTTGCTTTAAACCTTTACAGCTCATGGAAAGTACGTTTGAATTATGGTTCTGTTATAAGCAATCTCAAGAGAAATGTAACTGTCTAACACCAGGATTCCTGTGCTTTAAGTGGAACAAAATGATATTCAGTGACATTTTAAAGATAATTGTAATATTTGCAGTGGATGATGGGACAGGATTATGGTATGAATAAAATTCTTCTACGTTATAAATGGCCATTGTGGGTTTATTGCTAATGGAAGTCTGTGTGAGTAGATGTCACGTTCCAGTTAAAATCTGCATATCATCAAAACTTTGAGCTCTACTGAAAATAATCAGATGCAAAGGGACAAAAAATAGACCAAGATTCCCAGTGCTATATATAGTAATGGAAACCAAACTGGTTTTGTGCAGGATTAGCACGAACAAAAAATAATCATCTGTTTAAATGTAACCATATATGTCTATATAAGGAAATAGGGGTCCAAGGTGTCTCTAGGACCTTCCTGTTGTTGTCCAGGTGCCAGCTGTGAAACCCTCAGGACTGATGCTGAGCCTGTCATACAGCCAGGGGGTACACCTGGGGAAAAATGGGCTCTTTCCTTCTCAAATACCAGTGCTGCACCTTTTCCCCCAGTATCACAGACAAAGCCCATGGTCCAACCACATTGGGTATCTGTCCCAGTCACTCCTGTCAACTTTTGGCTGCAAATGGATTTTTAGAAGCATGGCTGCCCTGGGACTGAAGCACAGGCCTGTTTTTGGAACCAGGGATGTACAGTGCTGCTGTTCATGCCATGGGCTGGCCAGGAACTACACTGGGGACAAACTTCTCAGAGACGGCAGAGCCTCCAAAGGAACCACCTGCACCTCATGCATCAAGGTGCAGGCATGGGTTGAAGAAGTGGAGAGCGTGGCTTCTGGGTGACAAGGTGTTCCGTGTGCTGTTAGTGTCACCCCACCTACCAGAGCCCTGGGTGGCCACTTCAGTAGGTGTGTTACAGTCCAAGCGTGGCTCCAGAGCTGGAGCTGTCACCCAGGGCAGAGGGCAGGGCCAGTGGCTCACTCCTTGCAGCTTCTCTGCAGTGGCCCCCGCACAGAAATCTTGGGCGGCTCCCGACATCCAAGGGCTGTCCGGTTTCCGTTTTTGGAGTGTGTTATTTTTCCCCCCTTTGCTATGATTCAGGAGGGAAGGACTGGTGTTTCCAGAGAATTACTCACATTATGCAGTAATCAAAAGTGACCACTCTCTCTGAGGTCCTTCCAGAAGGACATTACCAGCCCACACTCCCCAGAAAAGACCATCTCACCACTCCTCATTGTCAATCCGTTTTAGGTTGGTTTTAATTGCATTGCAGCCATTTCAGGACTTCTGAGACAAAAGAAAAGACTTTTTTTTTTCAATAGAACCTAATTGCACCTCAGGTTTTTACAAGGCCATGTGGCTGACTAGGCTTTGGTGTGTGTATCACATTACTCTGGCTGGCTCAGGCATTCCCAGTGCTTCATGGCACTAAAGTGGTGCTAAAGTCGTTGAGTCACATGAACCTTGTGAATCCTTCCTTGATCATCAAGCAAACACAGCCTGACACCATGTCACCTGTTCAGGTGTTGGTGGGAAACAAGAGCTGCTGGAGAACCAAGTAATCCCAGCTGGTTATTGGCTGCTGGGCTGTTTTTCTTGCAGTCAGTGGTCTTCGGAAGTGGAGTCACCACACAAAGGGTGACATTTCCCCTGTTGTGAAAGTTGCACAAGGTGTGTGCATCCCATTCAGTTTTAAGTTTTAAATGGTGCATAAATCCTTTCACTGCCCTATTTATGGGAGAAGTGGTTTTCTTTGTGCCCATTTCTGTAGGGCAAAGAGGATATTATCCTGCGCAGCAGCAACACCATGATGAACTCCTCAAAAAGTAGATGACTGAGAGCCAACCAGCTTAAAGTCTCACAGTTGATATTCCAAAGACCAGTTCACTATGTAGAGACCAAATTATCCCCTCTTATATTGCCAGGCATGTTTTTTAAACTTGTTTCCAATGATTTGGCAACTCTGACTGGAGCTTCAAGTGCACACGACTGCTCAGAAACTCGTAAGAGCATTTCCAGCCAGAGTCACTTCTGTAGGTCCCTCTTCCCTCTGGAGAAAGAGAGCATATTTGGATATGAGCAGATGTAGCCTTGAAAATCTGATGTTACGGGAATACGTTGGCTTGGATGCTCCTCCTTCTCTAGGGATTTCTCTGTGGCTCTTTGCTGCTCTGCAGAGTTGTATCTGGGATGCAGAGCTCTCACAACAAGCTGGCCTTTTCTCTCAAAACACTGCCTGGCCGAAGGAGCTGGCATCTGCAGCCATCTGGTATTTTTCTGAAGGCTGAGTATGTTTTTTGTGCTTGATCAGGCTCCAATACCAGAGTGATTCTTCTGATGTCTAAAAATCTGGATTGAGTTTTCAGAAAAGATGCTGCACTTTGCCTGGGCAAGGAAAGCAAAGCATGAGCGTCTCCTTGGGCTGCTCTGACTCCTGTCTCAGAAGTACAAGGGTAACTTTTCCCTTCTGAGTGTGCCAGCCCCTCCCCAGCTGTGCTTTAATTCTTGTTTTCAAGTCACTCTCTGCACAAGTATCACAGAGAGCCTCCACAGCCCAGACCAGCTGCAGCATACTTCCCATGCTCTTGTGCTTCAGCAATTTGAAGTGTGCAGGGTTCCCTTTAAAAAGGCGTGAGATCTTATAGAGGAAAAAAATAATCATTTTACCCAAGAAGACTACTCCTATTCCAGTATAAACTGCCTCCAAACGTGGAACAGTGGCGTGCCATGTTGCTGCATGGGCCAGCAGTGCTGAATGAATTGGCAGATGCTGTGCTGCTGTATGATCTCTGGGAGCTGGGCTGTGAGAACACTGCTCCTCTGCTCACAGCTTTGGTTCAAAGCCGAGAGTGTTGTTTTGCCAAAAAAGTGCCCCCCACCCATGCCCCAATGGGATAAATGGAGCCTCGTGCTGCCAAGACTCACTGGGTGCATTCACCTTACCCTCAGTGGGTGCTGACAGCCTCCACTCTTCCCAGAGCTGGCAGTTGGAAACAGGATGTATAGACTGATGATGAGGTAGGGAATTTCTCACCACTGCCTGCTGTTACTGGCGCTCTGGATGTTCATACTGCTGGCTCCAGGGAAATCAAGCCTTTCTGGGAAATGGCTACTCCCTATCCTCTTTATACAGAAAATGTATTGTTATTATTTGAAAGCACTTTTGTATTGCCCTTAGACTACAAGCATGGCGATTGTTCCATTAGAAGGCATCATGGTGCATAGCAGTGAAATACGACGTACAGTACCATGCAGTATGTATTTTCCAGATAAACTGGGAGACCAGTGAAATGGATCTGCAAAGTGGGGGTACAATAGCTGCTTTGCATTCCTGCACATGTGTAGAATTCATGTGCACTACAGAGTCACTCTGTTTCGTTCCCATGTGCTTACGATGATCGGATGATCCGTTGTATTTTCTATCCGGTTTCATTTTCTCCGTTGTGTTTGTGGGCCAAGCACAAAGTTGCAGCAGCTCCAGATTGAATGTGGCAATGAATTAGTGCTGGCTAAACCCTCCCACCATTTATTTCCACTGTGGTAAAGAGAGGGAACAGACTCAGCAGCTGAAAAACACAAGAGATTGTTTCTCCTTATTAGCCAGGGGCAGCTCAAGCTGCTTGCCAGATAGAAGGAGTTGGCTGAGTTTGCAAACTCTGGGTTGTTTGATTGAGGCTTCCCAGCCCCGAGGTGCATCTCCTCCACACCCCACCCTGCCTGGGGAGCTGAGGTGCTGTGGCAGTGCAGAGCAGGGAGATGTGTCACTGTTCACAGTTTAACTTGCGTAAGGGTGACTCTGGAAATTACTGCCGGAAGGGAATCTGCATCTTTCAGCGCCAGCTCCTGAAGAGATGGAAAAGCCCTGTCTTGGCCCTTGAAAGAAGGAATTGTGCCCTATGCATGTTCACATGGCTCTTGGCGAGATGGAAGGTGTCTGAGAAAGCAACAGAGCTGCTCCCCAGCCTGGAAAGCCTGTAAGTCACTGCTAACAGCCACCACAAGCACCATGAGCTCTGCTCCATGGGCCAAATTCCCATGAGATGACAGGATGGTTCATATCCTTGACACATATCCAGTAAAGCATCACACCCTCTCCCATTGCCTTGCATGTCTGGCTCTTAGCCCAGGCTCTAGCTTTTAAAGAATAACATGACCAGCAAGGAGGGCTTTTTAAACCTTGGGTTTGCAGGGAGCAGGAGAAGGTACCAAAATGGGCAGAGGAACACAAGAACCAGCCCAACAAAGGCGCCCTTGTGCGGGCGGGGAGATGCAGCAGAACCTGTGTCCGGATGAAAGCTGCCCTATCAAAATAGCCATAAACAAACCCGCCTCCTCTGCTACAGAAAAGCTGTTGTGCCAGGAGCATATTAAATTGTATATGCTTTTTCTCAAGGCAAAAGAATTGCAGCAGTGATGGCAGCTGTGTGTGCTGGAGCCGAGCCACTGTATTCAACTCGTGAAGGCCTTGCTGAGGACCGGGTGGGGGAAGGACTGTGCATGAATGTATTATTCAGAGGGACCCACACTGAAATGATCTACCGGCACTGGGGATGTGTGAAAGGGGAGAAAAGTGGCTGTCCCACACCAAAGGCTGATGTGTTTGCCAGAGGGTAGCGCAGGTGATGGGCCAGGCCCCCTCCCAGACTGGGAGCCACAGTCCTGCTGGTATTGCTGTTAATGGGAGGACACAAGGTGTGTTTTGCCTTTCCCAGGTTTCCCTGGGGAGGTTCCAGGTCTCAATCTCCAGAAGCAGAGCTGGGGTGCAGCCACTGCTCAAGCCTGGATGCAGGAGCAGGCTGCAGGCAGGAGGTGCCCAACCTTCCCAGTGCAAGGGGGCAGAAGATGGGATTTAAACCAGCGGTGAGCAGGGAGCCACAGGCAACTCCATCTGCCATCTGGCCAGTCCCAGGTGTGGTGGGTAAATGGGAAATCACGTGGCCTCATACCCACAGGGTGCCTTGTTTCAGCCCCCTTTTCTCCCAGCAGGGCTGTTCCCTGCCCGGCTCCTGCCTTTATCCTGGAGACATAGGATGCAGAGAGTTCAGGACTCACCCATGCTGAAGCCATCACCTTGTATCCATGAGGCCACCTCTGTATGAGCGTCCCCACATCAGGAGCAAGGGCTCAGAGAGATTCTCCAACCTCTGAATATTGGTGAAAGCCACAGAATGGGATTTCATCACTCTTCACATCATCTCTGCCATATGTTAGCTGAGCGCCCCAGGCAAGCTTGTTGCTCGGTTGGTTGGAGGAGGTCCCTGCTGCCCAGGCTTTGCCTTTCACTCACTGGGCTATTAGAGGTCCAAGCATGGACCTTACAGCCCAGAGGAGACACACCTGTCCCATGGATGCCCACATCAGCCAGAGACCTTCTGTGAAGCACACTGAGTATCTAAAATATTTTTCCACCCTGAGCTGCAACTCTCCTGAACAAAGGTGAGTTGGGAGTAAAGGATATGGGATGCTTCCCTTATTAACCCAGGAGCATTCTAGGTAAAAGCACCTCCTGTAGATCTTCGGAGGCAGTGAAATAAAACAGAATAAATTCAGAAAGGACGACTTCTGTGCAGACACCGTGCAGGTGCTTCATCAAAGATCAGTTTATCCCCAGGCAATACAGTTCAAAAGCTGCAGCAAGGAAATGGGATAGAAGAGCCTGACACTCATCTCAGCATAAATTCAGTCACTGCAGCTGTCCTGTTCTCTAAGGCAGAAGGAGAAATTTATGGCTCTCCTGCAATGCGAGCAATACTGTGAGCACCCACAAGGTAAATGCCCTTTTGTGCATGAATCCCTTCCCCATCTGAAGTCACTGCACAGACAGGGCTAACATGAATCAGTGAAAGAAAACCCATTTCAGTTGCTTTTTAAGCAGATTACAGCAGATTAGCTGACTAATCTATATGGAATCCTCTCTAACAATTTCAAACTGTAAACAAATCCAGCCACTATTGCATTGCACATAAATATTTACCGTGGATTATATGAAGATTAACTTCAAATGATATTTGCAACAAAGGTTTTATTTTGTGACTTGCTACCTTTAGTGATGTAAAACCTTCGGAAAGCAATTTGCCTCCCACAAAGTGTGAATTTAAGGCCTGTCAGCTGTACAATAGCATCTACCAGAGCATGTACACAAGCAGAAACTAAACACAGTATCAATGACAGATGAAGGAAGAGAATAATAAAAGCTACTGGTGCCAAATAAAAGTGCCTGGGTTTATCATACCATGGAAGTAACGTCCTCCGTAGAAGATGTGACTTGGTGTTAGTAGCTGACACCTCACTACTACTTACAGTTGGTTTTCCAGCTGCAGGAAATAGCTGAGAAAGGTTTGCAAGCAAAGGGGGTTTGAGGGATGTTGTTTGGATCCTGAGACATCACTCTCCTTGAGTGGTCAATGTGGGTGGACCTGGCCCTGGTGGCTGGTGAGAAACGAGGCAGCCTTTGTGATGAAGCTGTTCCTCTTCCAGAAGATCCAGGATTCTCATTGTATCTCCAGCCACATGGAGAAACCCCAGAGCCACCAGACCAATGCTGCAGAGCTGCTGCTCACCCAGTGAGGTCCCTACAATCACAGTGATTCCTGGTGTGATGGAGAGGGCTGCCCAGAGCACCTTTGCCTTCCAAAAAAACCAGGCCAGAGGGCACTGCTGAGGAACCACAGCAAAAGCCAAGGCACAACGGTGTTTGGCAGCACATCATGCTCTGAATGGGGTGTTCCAGGGGCAGACAGCACCAGCCCCCGTGGGGCTGTGCCCAGGCTGTTCAGGCTGACTGGCTCGGGTCCTGCTGCTCCTTGCACAGCACTTGGTTGGGACATGGGGAATGTTGTGTCTACCAGGCCACTGAAGGAATGCTCAGTTTACAAGACAATAGCTTTTTAGGAAGCCAGAAGAAGTTAAACAGCCTTCCCAGATGGAAGATTGTCCCTTTCCACCCTTTGTATAATTAGGGCAGCTTCATACTCCTCTAAAGAGATGATCTGTTTAATATAAGAGGTTTCCAAAGTCTTAGCAAATGAGTATCTGAGAACTGGCTTCTGATGTGGTTTATGTTCTTTTTGATAGATTTAGGTTATGGGAATGTTGGTTACAGAGGCAGTGAGTGATTCATGCTGAAACCATCCGGGTGCTGTCTGATCCATGCTGTCCACCCGAAGGTAAAGGGAGACTGCAGCCTGTGCTGTGTTAATGCCTGCAGTTTGAGCTGTTCAGTGTAAGTTATAATTGCAGAAAAATTACTGCATCAGAGAAGAAGAAAGGTTTGTGTTTTGCAAGGAGAGGTAATCCTTCCCAGAGCAATATTTCCATAGTGAGCTGGGGTCTGACAGCGATGCCTCGGGACCTCAAACTGCTGTGCTCCGTGTAAGGAGTTGTACTGGCACCTTAGAGCAGGTCTCCCTGGAGACTCTCTGGCTGCTGCTTGTCAAGCACAAAGCAACACAGACTGGAGCTGATTGCTCTGTGCTACTGCCCACCTTGGAGTGGTCTTGGAAAACATCATTTCCCCCCTGGCTGTGGATTTGTCTCAGCAGTACTTGCAGGATCAAGCCCTTGAGCAGATGGGGGAGAGAAGCAGGAGAAACAGCATTCTCCTTTATGATTATTTCCTACAGTCAAGCATTTGTAAATCCTCTCTGCATCTGAAGAACATCAAAGCAAGTAAAGAGGCAGAGGGTGGGCTCTCAAAAACCTCAAAGGGGAGCTGCCCTGCAGCCCAAATGTGCTCCCTGGAGCCCATTTCCCATCATGGACCCTTTTTGCCTGTCTGGGGCTGGGCTTTGCTGCTGCCCAGGCTGCCAGCCGTAAAAGCACCCCCAGAAGAATCTCACTGCCACAAGAGGACACCAGGCACCGAGCATGAAAATTGGATGGACAAAGTCAGGGGTGCCCTGTTGAGCAGTAATGAAGTGGTCACTGCCATCCAGCTCTGTGCTGCCTCCTGTTACAAAGGCATGAACAGTGAGAAGCAGGGATACTCCTCATCAAAATTCATGGATTACCATTGCACTTGCATAACTTCTCCAGGACTTGTGTGAGAGCAGGGCGAGGCCACAAGCCAAGAGCTTTGCAGCATCACATACCTTTGTTGCCACGTAATAAGCAGAAGACTTGAGGATAATAGTTTTGTTTGCAGGCTTTCCCTCTCTATTGCACATGTTTCAGCTATACATAAATCCAGAAGAAAAATTTGCATCATTTTAATATCAGATTAGTAGGTAAATTATGGTGGTTCCTTGGCCACTTACTCTCTGTAATGTTAAGATAATTTCAGAGTTCCTGGAGCAGTGACTTGTGGTGGCATCAGGAGAGGCCTGGCAATGGGGTAGGAGGCTGTGAGCACCAGAGCAGCAGCTCCAACCCACTGAGCCCTTTGGGGGATGCTGGACACCCACCACGGCTGTGCTGGACAGTCTGCAGTAGCTCCAGAAGGGGCTGTGTGTCCCTCCCAGCCTCACCTCTGTTTTCATAGAATCATGGGCACACAAGGATCACAGAGTTCAGCTCCAGACCCCACACAAAACAACCCAAAAATTCCACCCTGTGCCGGGGAGTGTTCTTCAAACATTTGAACTGTGCCAGGCTTGGTGATGTGACCACTTCCCTGGGGGTCCTGTCCCAGTGTCCAACCACCCTCTGGGCGCAGAACCTTTTCCTCACATCCACCCCAAACCTCCCTGACACAGCTTTGTGCCCCTTTGCTGTGTTTTGGTGGCTGTGTGCCTTTGGGGTTAGTTCACCCACCTCAACCCACTGCAGATGCTTCCCCCTGTGCCTGGGAGGGAGAACAGCTGCAGCATGAGGAGGGACAGGTCTCTGTCCCCTTTCAGCACCCCTGTTCCATGGCGTCTTAGGTTGCAATACAGGATGTGACCGAAAGTATGTATTCTATCACCATCTGTTAAAACCAGGTGGGGCAGTGATCCTTGTCTCCGTGGGAGATATTCTCTGCTAATGGGCCATCTGTTAAAACCAGGCGGGGCAGTCATCTTTAGCTTTTCCACAACTCATCCTTCCTCCAGGAGATATCTCCTGTTAATGGGCTATGGAGTCCCACTGCATGCCTGATAAAATTACATCATCCCATTGGGTCCCAGTGCATGACCGATAAAATTACATCATCCCATGGAGTCCCACTGAACAACTGATAAAATAAATTACATCATCCCACTGGGAGACGCTCCACCCAGGGGGAGGAGCCAAGCCTTTCCCACCTAGATAAAAACTGAGATCTGGAACACCAAGGCAGCCTTTTTCCACTGGGTTGCAGGGGAAAAAACCAGACCTTTCCATATCATCACTGGACCTTCAGAGGAAAACTGCACCTTCTAGAGGACCACTGCTTCAACTGAACCACATCTGTCATCTAGGAGGATGCAGCCACCATTTAATGGGACTGCTAGCAGTACCCCGACTGACTGACAGGGTCAGTCAGGCTGTATTCTGACTCTGTCAGCATTTTTTTGGGTTTATTCTCTGTAATACTGTATTTCTATTTTAATTTCCCTAGAAAAGACCTGTTATTCCCATTCCCATATCTTTGCCTGAGAGCCCCCTTAATTTCAAAATTATAATAAGATTGAGGGAAGGGGTTTACACTCTCCATTTTAAAAAGAGGCTCCTGCCCTTCTTGGCAGACACCTGTCTTTCAGACCAGCACACGTGGCAGGCTGGTGGCCTTGGCTGAAGGCTGGCCCTCAGGATAACGGGGCTGGGCTGGGGCCTGGTGGAACGCGGGCCAAGGAGCTCCTGCCCGAGATAAGGCAGCGTGCTTTCAGGATTTATTGCCTTTTTCCCCATGTACTGCCAGCCTGAATGTTTCAATTATCTTTTTCTGTGGTGGCATTTCCCTAACAAGCAGCGTTATTTTGTTGCTGCTGTTTCGGCCAGGACAGACGGGGCCTTGTTTTCCAAACATGACACACATGCATTGAAAAGCAAGCGGGCCGTGGCAAAGCATATTTTGGTCTGCCTTGGTGGTTTGAAAGGTTATTATCTGACCCCGCGCTCATCACCTCAGCCCCATAAATCTAGCAAAGGGACCATTCTTAGCCCTTTAGAAATGCATCCTGTTTCCTCTGCAGTGGACTCATAATTTCAT
This sequence comes from Rhabdornis inornatus, assembly GCA_013397075.1. Taxonomy (NCBI): domain Eukaryota; kingdom Metazoa; phylum Chordata; class Aves; order Passeriformes; family Rhabdornithidae; genus Rhabdornis; species Rhabdornis inornatus. Next base: position 1,190,803 of record VWZS01007819.1, read on the forward strand.
TGCTGACCCTACCCAGTAATTCCACTAATTCATTCACTCAGAGTTTCTTAGAAGTTAATCCACTCCCTGGCTTGACTCTCTTGAGGCAAATTCAGCCTTGGGACAACTTCATCCATAGCTGGGATTAACATTAGCACCATCTTTAGCCCATGGATCCTCCGTTTTGGTTGAAGCAGCATCTAAAATTGCATATTGGCATCAGATGGTTGTTTTTGAGACCTCACATTAGCTCCAAGTCCCCCTCTCTGATGCTGCATGTGCTGATAACGAGCTGTGTTAGCTAATCCTCCATCAGGATTCATAATGTCAGGAGAAAAACCTGGTAGAAAAAATTGTTCATTGCAGTTTGTTCTGCAGCACGAAAGGTCGTTCTGGCTGAATAGTTTGTTAGAAAATTTCCGTTTGGTGTGAAAGTTTTTCAGGGAAAATTGTGAGTTTCCCTTCTGCAACAATAAGAATATTTCAGTTTCAGTTATTCAATAGCTACCAACTGTCCCCTGCACCAAAGTGTATGTAAAGTGAGATACAAACACAAAAGACCACTTTCTCCAAAAGTGCTCATGAAAAGTGTTTCCAGCAGCTCTTCTTGTGACCCTGAGCTATCTATTATCTGCTGAAACCCTTCCAGACAGTCTTTAGACCAGCACAGCACCCTCATGTCTCCAGCTCCCACAGACAGCACACAGATTTCCATAGGGCACAGCCAGAGTGGTGTTAACTGGGGGAGGGTTATCTGTATCTGGATTCCACACAGCGATGTACAAAATTAGATTGTTAAAGGGAAGAAAAGCAGAAATATAAACTGATGAGAGCTTGCCTTATGTTGCTGCCAAATATGATCCTTTTGCATTAGGAGATTAACCTAAAAAAGTTCTGGCCTCTGCTTTTTAATCCATTTTACATCCCACCCATCATTAGAGGCAAGGCTGTTGGCAGACCTGGAGGTGTGTCTGAGGCGATGGGACCAGTGAATGTCCTCAGAAGGGGATGTGTGTCATGTGGGGTCCTGGAAAAACTCCATCACATTTCTGCTGAGCAGGGTGTGATGGAGACAGGGTGCTGGGATGAGAGCGGATGGGTCTGAGCTCTGATTTCAGCTCAGGCAGCAGGTGGGGAAGGAAAAATAGTCGATATAAGGCAGGAGGCTGCTGCACCACCGTGCCCAGAAAGGAATGTTTGATGTGCTTCAACCTGAGCAAAGCCACAGGCTGCCCATCAGCAAGGACGTGTGGGAGCATCCCAGGGGAGCCCCAGGAGAGACCTGCCTGTCCACCATGCAACACACCCCCCTGAACACAGCCTTAAACAGCCTCTGGCAGCCAATGTGCTTCGTTTTACCAACAGAAAAACACTCACAACCTCAGTTCCCAGGAGGGCATGATTAAAGGAATGTCTTTCGGCCAAAGGGTGGAAATGGATCAAATCTGCACATTTGCTAGGCCTACTGGGTGCTGGGCAGGTGAGGGGAGGGAGGGCTCTCTGCAGAACAGGGTTTGCCTGGAGCTGCGGATAAACTCATTTTTTAACACAGCATTTTCGATTATTTCCTACCCAGTTGATACACCACCAAAATAGATCCAGTTCTCCCCTGTTTTAGCCTCTGCGAAAACCCTCAGACCACATCTTCTCCTATAACAAAAAGTATGTGGAATTGGCTAAAAGAGAAACATTCCTGTTCTCACAAAACTTAAAAAAAAAAAAAAATAAAAATCCACTCCTTTCCTAAAGAAAAAAATAGCACTTATAAGACTTTTTAAAACTGCTTCTGTCCAGAAGGCTCCTGCGTCAGCTCAGCTTCGTCCCTTTAACTATTGCTGTGCCAGGCCTCTCTGTGAATTATTAATCATCCCAAAATAGCTGCTGAGAAAAGAGGCAAAAAGGGAAGGCTTGATAACAGCAGTGTGTATGGCAAAATTAATTTTGATCTTACTGGAAGTCTTTAAGGAAATCTTTAAGAGGTTGGGGCAGGATGAGGCAATGATGAAGCTGGAGGGATGCTGGCAGGCAGGAGCCCATGGCCTGGTAGGGGGAATGTGGGATGCCTTTGTAGACTCGGGGAGTAACCCTGAAAGGGAGAAGGAGAGAGAGAGAGGGGAAACCGAGCGGCGAGCTGAACTTGCAAATGTTTCTGGCATGAAATCATGAGGGCAAATGCAGAGCTACCCGCCCACCAGCACATGTGTGGAGCTGCCACTTTATGGGGACAGTCCTATATATATGTTTATATGGAAGGGAGAGAATGGAGAGGGGCTGTCGTGGGCTCCTCACCCATGGGAGAAGCTCCTGGCCCTGCTGCACAATCCCAGGGCTGTGCAATGACAGAGACTAAAGGGCATCAAGGCTCTTGGGATGAAAGCTGGGTAAAAGCACTGTTTTAGAGCAATGCAGGGACTCTGGGAAGGTGCCCAGCCCCTGTGGATGGGGACTGTGTGTGGGTGTTTGTGCCCAGCCATGGAGTGTCCCTGTCCCTGCAGGGTGGGTGTTTGTGCTCAGTCTGGGGTGTCCCTGTCCCTGCAGGATGGGTGTTTGCCCAGTCTGGGGTGTCCCTGTCCCTGCAGTGCCAGTGGGAGCAGATCTGAACAGACTCCACGCCTCACTTGCGGGGGAGTGTTGGGAAAACCGCACCCAAGCGGAGCTGCCGGAGAGAGAAGGACATTTTGTTGTGAAGGGGTTTTTCTTCTTCTCAATTTTTTTTTTTCCAAGCTGCATTTCTTTGAGAGGCTTTGTGGACAGTGTGGGCAGAGCCATGTGGAAGGAATTTAAAGGGAGAAGCCAGTTCAGGGTCACGGCCCGATAGGCGAATATAAACCAAACAGTTGTGGATGGTACGAAGCAGCTCCCTGGGACTGCCACAGGGCTGTGGATGTGTGGGATGGGACCAGCTCTCAGGGATGCAGAGAGCAGCACTAGCAGGCCGTGGGCATCCCACAGCCAGGAGCACTGGGGAATGCCTGGGTAGCCAAAACAAGGACCACAGAATGAGAACAACCTGCACAGGGTGTCAAGGCAGGGCAAGAACCCATGTAACAAGGAGTCCCTTTGGAGCACAGGTCTGAGGAGAAGCATCTGAGGGTGCTGGAGAACAGGAGGCTCAGTGGGGACCTTCTTGCTCTATACAACTACTTGAAATGAGGTTGTAGCCAGGAGGGTCAGTCTTTTCACCAGCAAGCAATAGGACAAGAGGAAATGGCCTCAAGGTCTGCCAGGGGAGGTTCAGATTGGATATTAGGATACATTTATTCATGGAAAGGGTTGTTAAGCATTAGAACAGGCTGCCCAGGGCAGTGGTGGAGTCACTGTCCCTGGGGGAATTTAAAAGACATGTAGGTGTGGCCCCTGGGGACATCATCTAGCTGAGACCTCTGCAGGGCTGGGTTAATAGCTAGACTTGGTGATCTTAGAGGTATTTTCCAACCTTTAATGACTCTATGATCTAACAGGCCTGACTGAGCTGATTTGGTCTTGGCCCTTAAGCTGTGGAGGGAGTTTCTGGGCATCTTTCCAGCAGGGGCAAGGGGAATCTGGGAGAGAGCAGCTGAGTGAACGTGGGCTGAGGACAGACAACATCCACACGAAGAAGCCTTGCAGGGAAAAGCAGTTGTTTGCTCTGTTGCCTTCACATACAGTTGAAGACTACCCCTAAGGGGTCTGATGCCCTATCAGACTATTATGGCTTTAGTAAATGAAACCTGGGAGGCTGGATTGCTCTTCTGCTCTGTGGGTAATGACCTTAGTGCCATTTCAGAGTCATCTCTTCTCTGGCACCTGCTCCTTTCCAATTCCTGCACAGCGAGGTTAGAAAATAACCATCAGCAGGAAGGAAGGCTGTGCTGCAAGAAACTGTAGCTTAGTTTAGAAAGGCTTTTGGCTCCTGTGTGCATGGCCAGATTTTGTTCTCACACTGTTTTAATCCTCGGGATGCTCCAGACACAAATTCTTACTTGCTTCTTATTCTTTTATTGACACTTTGGCAATGTTCTTTCACCTCTGAGGATGCTCTCACCAGGTACACATGGGATCAGTTAGACCACTGGGACTGCAGAGTTACAGTTTTCATGACACTTAGGCATGAGACAATTTTAAAACTGGCTTGAAAGGTAATTTGGAAGAGAAGGAAATGTGGGAGCTGGCCAGGTAGGTAGGCAACACTGCAATTTGAATTTCCCTTGCCGCAGAAGGTGCACAAGCACTGCTGGGGACTGCACCATCCATGTGCAGCAGGTGATGTTTCCTCTGTTTTGAGGGACCCTCACACACCTCTTCAGGCCTCCTAGCCAAAACAGAGGGTGTTTAAAAGGGAATTTTTTCTGGCATGACCATACATACACTAGAAATTGGACTGAGCCCATGAAATTCACTGTGGATCAGAGCTGCATTTTGGAGCAATGATGTCGAGGTTACAGACTCCATTGCTGGTTCTCAATCTCTTGAGCCATCTGGCTCCTTATCAGTATTTTATTTTTCTCAACTGCTTCAAATGCAGAGGCCCTGCTCTGATGTGAAGGCATTTTGAATTAAATTGACAGCCAATTTGGATTACGAAACCATGAAACAAAGAAACAAAAGTCCTTCCCAGCAAAAGGTGTTTGATGACACTTACAGAGTAGGTGGCTCAGAGCCTTCAGGGGAAATTCCAGATGGATAGGAAAGTAGCAGTGATACAGCCAACCTTTACAAAGGGTGGGATGGGGGCACATGGTGAACCACCAGAGGAGCTGTGGTTATGAGATCAGATGGATGGCCTGGGGAAAGTCAGAGGAGATGTGTGGAAAACCAGTGGGCAGCTCAAAGTGTGATACTGAGATAAGCATGAGATGGGAAGGGTGTGGTAAGACAAACTCCAAAGGACTAAATGCTTGCTTAATGCCAGGAAAAGAAGCAGGTCCATCCTAATGACGTTGAAAGAATACTCCATGGCCTGGGTTAGTCATGTTCCTAAGTGCTGGGTTGAATCTGGGCTGTGTTTGACCCTCCTGCTCCATCCCTCAGGAAGCCAGGATTGAGCAAGACCACACATCACACCGCACACCTCCGGAGGGAAGTGATTAAGCCATGAATAAGAGATCCACCAGCTGTTGTGCTTTGTGTGTGTGCATACACCATGGAACTACTGCAAAAAGCTAAACCTAGGGCCAAGAGAGACTGGAACCAAAGGTGAGACCTCCATGAAGGACCATGACAACAACTGCACAACTAAAAGCATGAGCAATGGAAACAGACACCATGCTGGCATGAATGTTTGAATTTGGCATCTTAATTTTAAACAAAGGAGGATAGAAGAGTATTTTTCAAATCCTTCTCATTAAGTAATGCCCCAAACTCCCTTTTCAGTGGAAGTTAAACACACACACATACATCTTTGGTGCCCTTGGAAATTTCAACCTAATTTTAGTGTCAGCTCTACAAAGACAGGTGGGGGTTTTTGTAGAAGTCTACGATAGCTGGCTTCAGATCAGCTCTGCCATGTTTCTGAACAGCTTTTATGCTGGGCCACAACATAGTTTAAAATCATTGATAATTACAACAGAAGACTGATCCCCAAAGACTCCTACCTCTGCCTCTGTAAAAGCAGGCTTTTACACTAGGGGCACATGTTTTCCCCAGTAGCTTTGGATTTGGGCTTGCTGTCTGCACTGAGAGTAAAGTTGAGCAGGCCTGAGCTGGCCTTTTTCATTTCCACAGCAGCCACTACAAGAACCAAGAGTTGAAATGGTGGCATCCCCACCCAGCAGCCCCCATGGCACTGCCCCCAGACATGCACTGGCTGGAGGAGTATCTGACCACTCCAGGGTTGTTGGAGTGTGTTGGAGTAGTTGGGGTTGACTGGCTGTAGCTTTCATTCTCTCTGGCATCCACAGAAACTGAAATGAGGCAGGAAAGACATAGCAAAAAATGGAGAAAATAAAGACATGGAGGGAATCTGGAAATCACAAACTAGGGAAAGGATGAGCAGGAAGAAGGGCAAAATCCAGTGAAGGAAGAAAGAAAAAGTCACAGTGGAAGAAGCACAGCAGTAACCCCTGTGACAGAAACAGAAGCAGCTTGAGGTTTGTATGCATTGTGGCTGGGCTCTTGCCCGTGGTATTTAACTTCACAAACTAACTCAGCCATTATGCACCAAGGGATTGTTAATGCAGCAGATGCAGCCAGACATACGTAGGAGTGTGTTAATATAAGGCCTGATGTAAAAAACACCTGCTAGTTTGGCAGTGTGTCTCAGGAAAGATACTTGTGGCTCGTGTGAGGGTACAGTATTTACAAAGGTATCTGCTGCTTTCCCATCACATCATGTGCAGCTCCCATTTGCCTTACTGGGAGCTTTGGACAGTGACAGTGTAAGTGACTCCAGGCTGAAACTGGAAGGAGCTGGTCCCATTTACACTAGAAGGGAAGCTGATGTCTTAAAAGTTCTTCTTATTTTTCTTTTTTTTTTTTTTTTTTTTTTTTTTTTTTTCCCCCAATCTAAAATATTTAGGACATGGAGAGGAATTCTTTCTCTACAATACCTAGGCTCCAGGCTGCCTTGTTTACAAAGGCTTAAGTTTTTATAAGTCTGAAGGAATTGCACTGATGCCATGCAAGGGGAAGAGGCACTTGTGGAAGATTATAACAATGTGGCTGTGTTATCCCAACCCTGATGCTGCTGAAGTGGATATGTGCCATTACTGAAGTGTTAGAAGGATTGGCACACTGTGCCAGGATGAGATTCTCTTACAAACCAAAGATGGGGCTGGTACCAGGCAATTAGGCAGCAGTACAGGCCCGGCTGCTTCCAGGAGCATCCCAGGGATGGAGGGCTCTGGCTCACATGCAGAGAGCAGACAGCTGCAGTGGTTTAAGATGTTCCCCCACAGCTGTGTGTCCTGGCTCTTGGTGGGAGGATGCCTGTGAGCAGGGCTGATGGAATGGGAGGGATGCCTGTGCCTCAGCTGTCCCAGCTCAGGGCCCAGGGGATGCACTGAGAGCACAGATGGAGAACTGGAGCGGCTGCAGCGTGGGCACCTCCAACACAAACTGGGGAGGCACCTCTGGCACAGTTGCAAAGTGTGATGAAGGCAATACTGTAACTGTCCCATGAAAACTAATTGTAGCTCATTTGCTAGGACCCTCAGCAAACAGGTTTATTGTCTGCTTCATCATTGTTTCATGAGATTTTTTTCCCAGAGTTTGCTCACTTTTGCCTCTCTCCTTGCCCAGCTGTCCTTACTGGAGCTCTGTCATCTCCCACTTCCCACCTCTCCACAAGGTGCACACACAGGGAAGCCTCTGGCACAGGTAGCCACGCCATGGGAGCTGGTGCTGGACAGACAGAACCACAGCCAGCCCCTGCAGTGAGCCCAGGCACAAAGCAAGGATGCAGGGAAAGCTGCTCTTTTATGTCCTGTCTCTTGCCTTTCTTCTTGGCAGTTTAAACCTTTTCTGTTCACCTTTCTCTTTCCAGATTTTCTTCTAGCCCCAAACAACTGCAGCAACACAACCCACTGCCTCTCATTTCATTCTCAGTCTCGCAGCCGCCACTTTATTTTGCCTTTTCCCACTTTCATGAAAGAACGCAGTTGCATGAATAGGATTATTTATCATCCCCTCCCTCTCCTTCCAGGATGACTTGCTGTTTATGGAAAGCACTCGAGTGCAGGAGAGATCGTGCTACAGTTAAACAGACAATGCTTAAAGGGCCATTGCCTGCTCTCTGCTGTAACGCTGTACTCCTCACTGACTTCCAAGAAAGAAGGAGTTCTGTATTCCAATTGATGGGAATGGCATCACAAGCCACCACTGAAAGGTAAACAAATGCTATGTTTGATAGGATGGAGAAGATGGTTGGGCTTGGTGATCTTAGAGGTTTTTTTCCAAGCTAAATGATTCTACAGTTCTATGGTGCTGTACTTCACTTCTTGCATGACCCAGGAGATTCAGTTCTGGTGTAAATGTGGGTATGTGGTCCCTTTGTAGCCCAGCAGCATATCAGGAACATGCTCCCAGGAACCATGTGATGCTGGCTGGCAGGTGACAGACAAAGTTAAGACATGGGCATGTGACATATACAAATTATGTGATCAGAGGTGCTTCTCAGAGGCCTACTGGACCCGGAATTCAGCAGGGCAATGATAAAACCTGTCCTGAGGTGGTGAGAAAAGGGCTTTGGAAATGGTTGCTCACAGTTTCTCACCTGCAGTTTCGCCAGGGTCCGATGGCAGGTTCTCTACATCCTCCCTGTATTTCTGATTACTGATGTGCCTCGTGGCTGTGGAAGATCTTTATCAGCTCTCAGGAAGAAATCCCCTAAGTACGATGTGTTGAGAATAAACAGCTGAAAAGTACTAAATTCCCTAGGAATTTCTGCTGAGCAGCCACCACATGGGTTACCTGCTCTGCCACCACCATCGGTGGGTCTGTGGATACCAGTGTGTCTCAAAAGGATGGAAGTGCTCAGGGAGAGTGAGTTTGGAGACTCAGCGTGGGCTCCATGAAGCCTTTCTGTAGAGCTAGTGCTCTGGGCTGGGGACTTCAGGCATGATCCTTGAACGATGTGCAGCCACTGACACCGTGTGAGGATCAGGCTGCTGTAGGTCTAAGAAAATCAAAAGAAAAATGCAAAAAACGCTATACTGGAGTTTCTGTTACAATAAAATTAAAAAAAAAAAAAGCAAATCACCAGTCCTTTACTTGCTCTTCTCGTTCCCCTATATTAACTAAGTTTCTGTGACAAAAAGGGTCAGAAATTCAATTAGGAAGCTTCACAGCCATTACAAACATTTGCAGTTCAAAGTTAGCAATTCCACTACAGCAGACTCCATATCTCCTGTGTCCTTTAGGTACTGCTGGATCCTGCAGTCTCCGGTGTGCTGGGATTTGAAAATGTGTGTATCATTCTCGTGAGCTTTTATTGTAAGGGAGGGAATCTCACAGGACAAATGTGTAATGCTGTAAGAGCAACAAGGTTGCATGGATACAAGAACACAAACGGGGCGGCTCACACTTCGAGAGTACAAATTCTTCGAGAAGAACAACTATCTCACTGTGTTTGGATGGAGCTTAATAAAACTGACTGCTCCAAGCTAGGCCTCTACAGGCCTCCAAGCTACAAACAATGAAGAATAATATCACAATTTTATGGTGCTTAGCATGGCTGAGTTACATCCTGGATGGTCTCCACAGAATCACTGCAACTGGTGTTGATTTGAGTCAGAGGAGAAGAGCTTTACACCCCCATTGCTGAGGAGACATGAGCACACCACACACAGGACCCCAGGGGCTGAGCCCTGTGTGCTCTGCTCTCATTTACAGCGTGTATCAGCATACCCTAAGCTGGGCTGGTACTTTTGCAGTCATTCAGCTGGATGAACTCTGTATTCCTGACAAAACACAGCCCATTTTTAATAGCTGTATCCACCAGGCAGAGGATATCCCGCACTCACAGCAGCTCCCTCGTCCCACAGGGGTGGGGAGCAGGGATCAGCTTCAATACCCACTAAAATAGCGGCCAGTGCTGGTATGCAAGTGCCCTAGTTTAATGCCTAAACATGGTATCTTGCTACCCAGGCTGGCAGGGCTGCCAGTTCGTGCTCCAGCCCTGAAGGTGAACTGTGTGTCACTCAGCAGTGGCTCCGGCAGCAGGGAAGGTCAAACAGTCCCTCGCTTTCAGCCATGCTGCTGAAGCTCCTGGGGAAGGAGCAGCTGGGCACTGGGGGAGTGAGGAGCACATTAACAAGAGCGTTACTGACCCGTCTCTCTTGGCTATTAAACCAAGTAATGTCTCCAGAGACAATTGGGTCTAACCCGCACTGAAGTCAAACGGGCAATTTTGGGTGGAGGATCAGCTCTACATGGGACCTGCCCCATTCATTCATAGGAGGGCAAAACATCTCCAGAAATACTGTAGCTTTAAGTGTCAAGCCACATAAGTGGATGCTGGCCACGGCCACCCTCTGTGTTTGGGGCAGAGACATCATAAAACTTTTCCTCACTACTTCTGATCACTCCTCTTAGCTGAAATTTTGTAGCAGATTTGCATCTCATGACTATTTAAGAAAATTATCAACTGTGAAAGCGTCTGGAAAGCTGCGCCAACAAAAGTTACAAAGACAACAAAGCTCAGCTAGAAGAATGGAGCCAGTGCAAGGATCCAAAAGGAAGAGCTGGAAAAGACGGAAACCATGTTTGTAGGTGCACAAGCCGGAATAATAACAGCCTTGCTTGTTCTCCTTGCAGCTTTCCTTGCTGCTCTTTATGGGCTGAGATTCAGGTAAGGGAATGGTGTGTCTGCTATCAGTGCCTTCTGCATTTGTAATCCTTACCTGCACTGCACCTGCACCTGGGCCAGTCTCATGTCTTTCCACAGGCAGGCAGCAACCGAGCTGCAGAGCAGGAAAATTACCTCCCCCCACCATGGCCACATGACCCTCTGAAGCTACAGGCCAAAATAATGTTCAAAACCAGGGAGGAACCACCCAAAGTTGGTGATCTTCCTGTCCAGTTTTCTGGATTTTATGTTCTGCACTTTTATCCTTTGTTATACACTGTTGGGCACTGATGGAATGGTGCAGATCCAAATTGCTGAGAGTATTTCCTCTGGTCCCTTTCCAGAGCCAGGACAGATGTGGTGGCAGGATGTATCCTGCAGAACACAGCTTTGGCCAGCCCCAAACACACACTGCAGTAAAAGCAAGCCAGCCTTCCAACAAAAACCCTTACCCAAACCCCTTGTTTTGTTAATTTTAACTGGATTATCTATGAGGCAAAATCCCCACTGAAATCAAATCTGAAGAAACTCAGGTTTCCCAAGACTCCCTCAGCAGGAATGTCATTGCAATGAAAGTATTCCTCTTGCAACCTCAAGGCTTGTCAGGAGGGTCAAACAACCATTGTTCCAGCCTTAGCTCTGAAACAGATGCCCTGGGCTTCAGGTACCATTTTGGAACCAGCCCAGCCCAGTGCCTCCCGTGGCTTCAGCCCCCTCCAAGCCCCACAGTGCCCACCTTGCTGGCCATCCCTGACCGCACCTCTCCCAGTGACCTTCCCCCAGACCAGCACTCGTCTGTGAAACATGAGTTGGTCCTGGTGCATTGCCTGGCCTGTGTTTCTACGAGCTGAGCCAGCAGAGATTTAAATGAGCTCTGTAGTGGGTGCTGGAAGCCTGATTTTGGGCACCCTGGCTTCAGGTGACCACTTGCAAAAAGCAGCGCTGGTGACACTGAAGTGGTCTCATTTCGTGTCAAAGAGCTTCTGTATCCCATCCCCCATGCCAAGTGCTATGCAAACCCTGGGAATCCTCCCTCACAACACTCTGTCATGGTGTAATTCTATTATAATTCCTGACATTTGAGAGACTTCTAACAGTGCGTGCTCTAAATTAGACAAGCGATATCTTGCTCGCTGCTCTCAGATAAATAAAAAAGTGCAAAACCTAATTTTCTGATGCTCTGTTCTTGGTGCCGATTTCCTTTTAAACCTGTAACCACCATCCTGTCACTCCTTCCTTATGTGTGGCTTGTGGGTATTACATAAAAGGTAATACTTCATGTCTGGTGCACACATGTGCAATAGATGCGCAGACCACGGGAAGGTGCCGTGCTGAAGCAAGCATGCACTGGTGTTTTGTTTTTCACACAGCTGTATGTAGGGACTTAGAGGCAACAAATGCAATTTTAGTTCAAACGGTAGACAAGGACAAAATTTTGTAAGGCAGACAACCTAAGTATAAAGTTGTTTGCAGAATCTGTGTGAATTTTATTTATGTTTCCTAGTCTTTGCTCTCCTCTGGGATCTTACATATTTTGCATTATTATCAAATATTTGTAATGATCCCTTATAAACAGCCTAATGTTAAAAGCTACTCCAAGTGTAACTTGACCCAGAGGAAAGATGCTTATCTGAGCTCCACAATGACAGATTAAAAAAAGATGCTGATGCAGTATGTCTCTAGTAAAATGAGGGAAATATAAGAAAAGTCAAAACTGCATAGATTTTTTTAATCATAAGAATAAGTCATCTCTCTTGGCTTTTGCAGTGAAATACCACTAGCAAGAGCTACAAATATACAGCACTTCTGATCCCAAATGCACTAGCCAACCAAGGAAGGAAGGAGAGGAGTAAATGCTCAGCCAGCCGGTACTGTTAGAATCTATTTCACTGTTTAGTAATTATTTTTTTTTATTACTATGACAACATGGACCATAAGAATTGCTTCTTTAACCCCAGCAAATGAGACTGTGCAGATGAGACTTTTTAACTGAAGTAGTTGCTTTTTACTTCTGCCACGGAAGAAAGTGATGGCACTACCAGAGTGTCCTACCCTGCTCTGCCTCCTCCTGCCCTTCATGAGTGACTCTGCTGCAGTGTGGCACTCGGGTCATTTTTTTTTATATCAGGAGGCATTTGAGAATGGCTCCACACTGGCTCAGCATTTTCTGTCTCAAAAAAAAAAAAAAAAAAAAAAGCAGCATTCTCTTTTTTAAAGTGCTTCCAAATCTTTTACATCTCTTTTCCTTTTCTCTCTTTACA